>OY744535.1:51315460-51370460 GCA_963556195.1 Sepiola atlantica
TAAAATATATAGATTAAAGAATCATCAGTAAAACAATACCCTTGTATTTTGGATTTGCAATTTCCCCATTTATATTTGACTTTGCTGATGAGGTGTTATACATTTATACTGCATGCCACATTCACATTCACTGTTATATGCAATATTACATCATTGTGGTTAAGATTAATAAATTATGTAATAAGTATATAAATACATGAACATAAACAAACAATAAGTGTCTTATATTAATAGAATACCACACATTTTATCTTCTTCTTCTACAAAATATTAAAGGTACCCCCCAAATAAACTCTATAAATATAAAAGCGAAAATAATAAACTTTAAAAATAAACAAATAATATATATATATATATATATATATATATATATATATATATATATATATTTATGATAAAAAATTAAATGAATAATAATGATATTAAAATAAATGAAGAAACAAATATATGTATGTATCTGTATATGTATATATATATATATATATATATATATATTTATAGAAATGAATAAATAAATAAATATAATAAATCAATGAAGAAACAAATATATTAATAAATATATAAGTTATATAAAAAATATTTAAAAAATAATAAAGAATAAATAAAAATGTAATAATTGAATAATGGGACAGAATAGCCAAAAATGTACTATACAGATTTACTTTTATCTTTCTACAATTAAAGGACATATATCCAAAAGTAAGGTTAAAGATTTAGAAATTTCAAATAAGTATTGAAAATCCTCTAAAAGAAATTATATATTGGAGTTATAATTTAATGTAATTTAATTTAATTTAGTTTAGTTTAATATTTGTGTGTATAAGGGAGATAATTCATTACTATTTTGCAAGAGTTATCCCACCTTCTCGGAAGCAAAAAAAATAAAAAATAGAAAATTGAACTGAATTAAATTTTTAAAAAAATCGTTAGTGAATTAAACTATGAATTTTAATAACATTGTACTAAAATCATAACAGCATAACGAGTTTCAGATTAAGTATATACTGATAATATTTTAAAAATAAACTAAACAAGAATTGAGGAATTAGTTTCGTTCAATAAATTTACTGCGTGCTACAAATGGTATAACTCTATACATATGTTAGCCGTTAATCATGAAATAAATGTGAAATTTAAAAAAAATAAATAAATAATTTTCATTTTTTTTTCTTTTTTCAGAAAATTAATGGAATAAATATTGTTTGAATAAAATACGATAACAACAGTATATATATAAAAAAAACTTAAATAAATAATGGTAACAAAAATAAATGACACTTCATCGATGGGTTCAAATATAAAAAATAAGAATAAAAATAAAATATTCAGAGAAAAAAAATGTAATATGTAATTAAAATCATAAAAAAAATAAAAATCAGTTATAGTTTTAGTGTTGTACATTTGCTGCGGATATTAATATTTACTGCGTTATAAGCAATAATGCCATTCACACGTTTTACGAGATTTAAACACCTAAGATTTGATAAAGAGGTCTTCCTCGAAATATATAATGGAACTCGGTTACACAGATTACATCAGTGTAACCACTGGGTAATCAAGTAAGTATTGCGTAATAAAGTAAGGTTTGTTATATATCCAAAAAAATATTTAAAAAGTTTTAAAAATAATATATATGTCTTACTTCTCAACACCGACATTGTGATAGCCTTCTAATACTCCTCTATATACGTATTACACACAATGCTTCAAGCAAACTACCTCTCCTCATATATATATATATATATATATATATATATATATATATATATATATATATATATATATATAATTATATATATATATATATATATATATATATATATATATAAATATGCATTGTGGTTAAATATATAAAATAAACAATTATAAGTTACTCCGGTGAGCCGAGTTATTCCTATATTAGGAATAACTCAGGTATTATTACGAGTTACACTGTTATTAAGAGTTATTCTGATATGAGATGATTAGTTTTCCCCAGACAGTGATATTATAATTTCTTTTCGATATATCTACACACACACACACGCACTCACACACATACACACACACCCACCCACACACATATATATATATATATATATATATATATATATATATATATATATATATATATATATATATATATATATAATTAACTAAACCAACAACTGTACTCCGTCATTTAAAACAAAGTATAATGATCCTTCAAATTGTAGTATCGATAAACGAAGATACTTGCTACACATTGACATAACGCTTTATACACACCTATTGTATATAAATCAGATTACATGGTAATAAACTTCTAACTTATTGCAAGTTTTTCTTAAATATATTTTGCAGCTGCATATTTACAAATAGCATCATTATGCGAATCACGCACTCCATGCTCTGTTTTCACTGCCGTATTTTAATTTGTATTTCTACGTACTCTTATCATTTTCTCGAACACTGTGTATTCTCTTTTGAGCTTTTTAAGATTAGTATTAATCATTTGTATTTTCTAGATTATTCTTACTGTTTTTCTGATCCTGCAACTTATTGTCATAGCATTTCGGCCGATATAACCTCCGACTTTCTTCAGGTGCGTCTTGTCGAACGCAGGAATCGTCATGCCGAAATTGGGTGTAGCGGAAATCAAAGTAGAGGCCCTTCTTTTTTTGCGCAGCATTATACCAAACGTTACTAATCGAAGACAATACTTACATTTATCATACCTTCCTAATTAATAAAACAGTTAGAATTCCGTGTAGCATCTAGATTATTTTACATATGTATTTTTTTAGTATTTCAGCGTGACTGAAACACTCACTGTATCGTATCCAATACACTCATTGACGATAATGTTTAAACAGCAGTTGAGAGAATGCGACATAATTAAATGTTAAGCATGCCGGGGTGTTTGCTTAAACAACAGCTGTTAGTCAAGTGCAGCTGTGAAGAGTAAGAATGGAATGTAGCGCCATGGTTGCGCATGTGCTGTTCATCTCTTCTTTTTTGTCTTTCTCTGGCTAAATTCATCTGTTCTTTCTTACTATATTTAGCTTATTCTTTCCTCTTTCTGTGGTGAATAGTTCTTATCCAGTTTTCCGCCCCGGACGCATGCCTGTCTACAGTGGATCAACGGAACAGCTACATAACTTGGCGATAAGTAATATATATTTTTAAGGTTCTCTTATTGATCCTGAACCAGTTTTCGTGATGTTCGACTCGGACCGTTCGGCTGTTCTACGCAAACGCCCGAGAGTTGACGAGCCGATGTGTACCAGATGACATTTTTGAACGGTGTTTCGTCCTATGATCATGATGTTTTCTTGTTTTTGGGGTTTGTTTTAAGGGTTACGGTTAGGTTAGGGTTAGGGTTTCGGGTTAGGTTTATGGTTAGGGTTAAGGTTAGGGTTAGGGTTAGGGTTTAGGGTTTAGAGTTAGGGTTAGGGTTAGGGTTTACGGTTTACGGTTTACGGTTTATGGTTATGGTTATGGTTATGGTTAGGGTTAGGGTAAGGAATTTTTTAAAGAAACAACAAAGAAAATTAAACATATTTACATTAATTTTTTTTAAAGAAACAACAAGAAAAAAAGCATAGCGATGTTACTTTTATAAAATGAATACTGTATTTTTATTTACAAGGAATTTTTTTGAAAAAAAAAGTACCAAAATGACTTTTATTACGACATATTTTTTTAATTTTATTATTTATTTTTACTTGCTCGCGATGATACTGCAGTGCAAAGCTGTTCGTAATTCATTTTGGGTTTATTTCCTTCACAAAACCTCCTGACGAAAAATCCGTCTTCGAAAGCACTTATTTTCACAAAGTTATCGGCTGCTCGCTGCTTCGGCTCGTCAACACTCGGCCGTTTGCGTAAGACAGCCGAACGATTCCGAGTCGTACGTCACGAAAGCTGGTTCAGGATCTATATCAGTGCCATTTATAAAGAACAAGTGCTTTTTATGAATATAAAGCAACAATATTACTTCTAATTCAGTGTTTCATTTTCAGCTGTAGACTCAAATGGAAAAAAATAATCATTTAACCGGTGTCACAATTAATGATTGATGGTAGGAGACGATAGCAGATGCTGCCCACACCCTTGACAAAGCGACTCCAACCATCAAAAGTTTAAAAGTCTAGCACAAAATGAGCCTAAGATCATGAACGTAGGATTGCTTTTAAAAATTGAGCCTTCCGTGCTTCTACAATAGAGCAAGGACCGTACTTGGAAGAATAATTACAGTACTTTTACCGAAGACTCTGCACGATGCCCCCTGTGTTAACATAGTTATGCACGGTATTCTGTATGGAATTTACAACTAAACAATTTATTTTTTTTATTTAAAGGTTTTTTTATTTTGTATTTTCTAGTCATTACTGAAGTATTTTATGTACATCATTAATATCACATTTATGTAGGATTTAACTTTCAACCTAAGGAATACTTTAATTTAGAACTGAGTATATGTAGCACCTAATATATTACGTTATCAGATTCAAAGATTTGTGTAAAAAGCTTTATATTTCGCTACAGGTTATATTTATTTATTTTATTTCCTTATGTTACCCTCCTTTTGTAATGCATTATATATGTGTTAACTTGTTTAATAGGTGCAATATAAACAATATTTAAACGTTTAGATGATCAATCCTTACAACTTTATACTAGTTTCATAGAAACACACACACACACACACACACATATATATATATATATATATATATATATATTCTTATATATGGCACAGAGCATTATCAATCAGAGGGTATGATCTGAAACAATAGAGGTGACTTAGAGAATTATTCTTAAGTAAGGGTTACAGATGGTTTAATTACTAACAACTACAAAATTACCACCTATTGTTCCGTTTAACACTCTCATGTCAACGTATATGAGGTTGCCAGTCCGTCACATATATGAGTGAATCTGCATTAGTAATATTACTACTTCCAATAAATGATGAGAACACGAGATTTCGAAAAGCAATCTAAATTACAAAACTGACCTAACCGGTTACAAGTTAATAATAAAATATATTAATAACACCAGAACACAAATGTCCCTCGACGTAAAACAAAAAGAGACAAAGTATAAACACAGAAGGACGATATCCGACGAAAAATAGACACTTTCCGATCGACACGACAAACCACAGCAACCATACAATTGAAAAAGACAAATATCATATTGAGCAGATTTATAAAGTAACAAAAACCGTAGTTAATTCAAGATAATCCTAAAAACAATGGTAAACTAGAAAGGACGTACGGAATGCACGTATTTTAGTGTAAATGACTTACCAAATTGCATGAAAGACTAACAAAAGATCTAAGGAAGTTTATATGACAACTGGTATACCTACATTAGTAACTAAATTGGGAAAGACTATACCTTAACAATAAAGCAAGTAGAATAATTCTACATACGTAATACTATTCTAATAACTATGTAAGAAATCTTAACGGAACAATTAGTGACGAGATATTTGAATCCCTTAATAGACTCTGAAGAAAAATAAACATAATTTTACTTTTTAGGCAGTATATGAAATGGAATTCAGGGTGAGAACATGTGCACCATTTGATATGAAAAATGGGTAACTTGAATTAACGGAACGCATATGATTATTCAAAAGAGATGACGTTCTGGAAGTCAACAATACGAAATCGGGACTAATGAAAGCCATGATTAAAAGGGTATATGCACAAAGAATCAAATATATCCCTTAAACTAAATTGCATAGTAGTAAAACAAATAAAAGAAATAAATGCATAAGCACAATCCGTATTAATATACAATGCACAATTCATTAATTGACTGAAGAAGAACCCACAGACATGTATTAAAAAATCAGGGTACTTATGACTATGTACGACGGATTGCACGCAAATAATTTGACTGATAGGCCACTATGTACAGAGACGTGAAATTGAACTGCTGAGAATTATTAAGGGGTCATAGACGATGTGATAAAGAATGATTGAAATGTTTTACACCAAAATCAGTGAACAGTTTAACAATACAGAGGGCAGGGAAACAGGAAAATCTGGCGGGAAATATATCACAAATATGCAGCTTTATAGTAATAAGACACGCGAAAATATGTGTTCACGAAAACACGGGTATGCTAAGCCATGAACACTCTAAAATAAAAAGAGGAATAGAACGAACTCAACCAGAGTTGAGATAGACAAGCACCGGAAAAGCAATAAATAACAGATATACTCAATTGTGAAACAACAATCTATATCATAAGTAAATTCAGCAAGCTTGAATTAAATAAATATACAAATAGACTGAAATGTGGCAGTAAGGGTAATCTTTGGGTAGGACTGCACGTTGAACAATCTAGCAGATGGTAGATGCACGTAGGATAATAAGACAATTCATACAACTCGTTTGAACAGTGAAATATAAAAGGACACACTCACGAAATAAGAATACCGGATATGATAATACTGACACCAAGCAAACAACCTTGCACAACAGGGCTATGTATTTTACTGGTAGGAATTTTTCTTCAGCGCACCTCACGCACTTCATCCACTGATACATAGAGATTTATACTGTAGTGATGTTATAATGAAATGGTTTGGTTGATATGTAGTCATACACTTAATTAATGACAATAAAAGTGTAAACATTTGGGGATTTCCTTGCTTTTGTACATTTAGTGAGTATGAATTTTCATCTTAACCCTATTAAAGGCATATGATTTCAGTATACTTCATTTTTTATGGAATTTACATAAAACTTCATATATATTTTAATTTACTTTATGTTTCAGATATTTTTTTTTATATAAAGACATAGTTTAGTTTGGACTTCATAGATCGTTTTATAGGAATTTTACTATCGACGCTGGCACATAATTAAGTGCAAGAAGGCACATAGACTAAGCCAATATATGTAGCTTAGCAGACGTTTAACATGAATTTCAAAGTAAAAGACAACTACAGTAATACAAATAAGTATAAGCGTATTAGAGGTATTTCCGACAAATCTGTAACAGAGATAACGCATCATTTTAGCACTATACAAACCATGGCACTGATTTAAACAAGCCACCATATTTTATTATTTTTACCATAAACAATGTATATTACTACTGAGACGTTAGAGGATTAGGGGTCAGATTTATAGGGGCATAAAAAAGTGGGAGATTTTGTAGAAAATGTTTGCTCAAATCATATTTAAATTTCTACGTGTTTATACAGTCGGAAAACAGGAAGCACGGATAGAATTTAAAGGCATTTGGGCCAAGTAAATGAATCTCTCAATGTAATTTAGCAACAATTACTGATGTTATTCTGAGCTCCAGCTTTCTATCTATTATACAGGGTGTCTCAAAAAAATGTACTCACTCTTAAGTTGACGAGAAAACCTTCATTTATGAACATAGAGAGAAATGAAAAAGCTTCAAATACATGAAACAAATGTAATTGAAAAATCATGTTCGCAAATGTTCAAATTGATGTCCATTATAAATTTACTCACTCTTTTTTTTTGTTTCAGATATTCAGATATTCTGAATTAATGAAGCCATGGCAGGAAATCAACTTAATAACACCCATGGACTTTTTTTAAAAGACAAAGTTTATGGCAACAAACCAAGGACAATTGATGCATTGAAATTGGAAATTGAAAGACACTGTCGTGATATTCCTAATGACATGTTTCGCGACGTTTGCGAATCCCTTGGTGCGCGTTATCAGCTTTGTTTGAACAATAATGGTCATCAGTTTGAATATTTACGAACATGATTCTTCAATTACATCTGTCTCATGTATTCGATGCTATTTCATTTCACTCTATGTTCATAAATAAAAGTTTTCTCGTCATTCTACGAGTGAGTACATTTTTTTGAGACACCCGAGTGAGTACATTTTTTTGAGACACTCTGTATTATTATAGTTCTCTTGTTATAATGTTTTAGTTTGCATTTTCACAGCTAAACAGTTTATTTGAAACCAAACATATAAATAGTATATAATCGTTGTTTCATTCCCGCTTGGAGGGTTGCATTTACAGGAACGCGTACTGTTATAGAATTGCGACTGTCGACCACATATTGCACGAAAGGCTCAGGTCTTATAGTTATTTTTTACGTGTACCCAAAAAGAAGTTTTCAAACGTAAGACATTTCTTATCTTGACAGCCAGCTCATTAGTACGGGAGGAGATAACGTTTTTTTGTCTTCATTCACCGAATTTTGACAGTTAAACACGTTGTATTATCTACTTTTCGGGTGACGTTATTGTGACGTCAACGGTGTTATCGTCTCTACCAAGTGTGTATGAATGTAATTGCAATCACACATCAATACGCTTATTGTCTTGGTCCTTATCATCTAAAAAAGAAGATATTGCAACGTATGCCTGCAGTTAAAATATTAACTAAGTTATTTTAATTGTTGTAATATTTGCACGGAAATTTTTTTAAGAAGTGTGAATTTTCAATTTGAATTACATTTTACTCGAAAGTCGATCATTCAGCTGTGTGCATGCCAGAAAGATATGTTCATATCAAACGTGCCTATTAACATGAAAATATTATTTTAAATATTTGAATTTAAGTTCATATCTTGCTAAACAGAATATCTTGTTTTTAAGTGTGACTATTTTACTAATTTAATTTTCCTATTTTGAATGGATTCTTTATCGGGAGAATATAACATTTCAGAATTGTTTTGAAGATTTATCAATCAACTATTAATCAAATACGACTTAATATTGGGCAATTCAACATTTTGCCACAACCATATTTTAATTGTAGTGACAGTCAAACTAGTGTCACTGAGCAATAAAGTGTGATGTTATTTTTTACACAATTGCTTCAACTGTAATCACTTAAAACCACGTAAACATTAAGAAATCAATTCCGTTTTGCTGGAATATGACAAAAGCGATAAAAGAAGAGGAACACAATGTCAGAATTTACAAGTACGTATCGTTTTACTCAGAACTGTTACTGGCCACATGACTAGTTGAAAGCTATACTCATACTAAATTCTAGGTTGCTCAGAAATACGGAAGACCTACATTATTACACCCCAATAAGACGACTTAACGCTAACTAGTAAAAATATGGTTATGTCTCTGACATGTATTCTTGCCATATCAAGCAGCTGTTTTGTTATCTAAACACTCTCACCTGTAGGTATTACTATACATGTGAGACTATAAGGTGCCAGCCGAGTAGAGATCACAAAGGCTATCAGTTATGAACGCCATCTCCGTCATGGACGGGAACCAACTGTGAACAAACCGAAGCTAAGGAGAAGCTTCCTCAGCTATGTCGAACTATTAACACTATTTCAAGAAGAGACTAGACTACAGCTGTGGACAAGACGGCTAGAGAATCTCCCCCCCCCCGTTTTAAGAAATTCCGTGCAGGTTTAGAAGCACCCTCGCTCAAGTGGAACACACTAAACCGCTTGAGACCGGGAATAGGACAACCAAATATCGCTATGAGTAGATGGGGTTGTAATACTGACCCAGCAATCTATGAATGTTGAGACGAAGACCATACGATGCACTCTGCTTTGTCTGCCCCCTACTGCCCAACCAGTGAAGCTTGACAGACCTTACAGAGTGAAAAACGCTAATGCAAAAGAGTGTATACAAATTGGGGAACAGTCGTATGACCACATGCTTTAAAGTCACGCAGAGAAAAAGAAGACTATAACACCAACATGAGCAGATGTTCTTTGAGCTAGGATACCGTGTTTTTAAAATGAGCCCAGTGCGTTAAATCGATTGGTAAAACACAATTAGGAACCTATGAGACGCATCAAAGTTGTTATCGGGTTTAAATAATAAATTAGTATGTTGGTGTTTTGAATATGGGATACAGTTAACAAATAATTAGAAACATTAAACTGAATTCTGTTTTATAGTGTGCATGATCTACATCATCTCATTTTTGCCAGATGTAATATTACAACGACCGATATACTTTGTATCAGAGAGAAAAGAAACCTGTTCTAATTAACTCTTTTAATTTATACAATATTGTTCTAAATAATGTCATTTGACTTTTAAATCACTGCATTATGTGCATGTGTACCCTGCAACATTATGCGTGTTATTATAGTCTAAAGAGTATTCTAATAGGATTTATCGTCTTTTTTCTTTGGACTTGCGCATGCCTTATAAAAAACTACGTCCTCGTCCAGGTTGAACTATTCAACTGAGAAATGATATACATAATGGGGCATTTATATTGAATATTGTGTATACGTTAACAGTTTCAGTTTAATCAGCGGTATTACATAAACTACAGTACAGCATAATGGAATTAGAATTGCAATTGTAAGTGACAGAACGAGAAGAAATGAAACTTTGTATTATTTTCATTATTTCTCATCTTGCATATTATTGTCATGAAAATTCCTCCGATGTAACCTCTGCCTTTATTTTCAGGTGCGTCTAGTCGAACTTGGAAATATCATCAAGACCCCATGCCGCAACCGATTTAAGAGGTAAGTTATCCTCAGTTTTGAGTGACAGTACTTTGGATATTTAAATATCAATCGTCAGTAATGTCGATATTTAGAACAGAATTACAATGTTTAACACTTTCACCTGTCATAGCTCCCATAACGGAATACTGCTTATTTCGTGGATAAGTAAAAGGGTTACGTTCAAAATTCCGTACATATGCTCGAATTACACATACAGATTTCCGAGTTCGGCAAGACGCATCTATAATAGGTTCGAGGTTACACAGTCGAAACGTTGTTAGCATGAAATCCAAAAGGAGAGCAGGAGTCAGAATAATCTAAATAATAGACACTATTAATCCTCATCTCAAAAAAAAAAATAACATAAAACTGTACTGAGAAGACTATTACTTATAATCGAATAAGGTATTGCAGAAAATGTATGTCATCATGAATAGTAATTAATAAAGATCCATTTCCGGGTTATTTAGAAAAAGAAGCCATACAGTCACACATGTATAAAGTTAACTTATGTTGGGGTTATTTCATGAAAAAAATAAATGTTTCACTGAAATTACATTCTGCAATATGTCGGCCGCGGACAAGTCATGTACGTAAGGAATATTACCACACAACGAGATATCGAAACCACCGCCGTCAAAATCCTCGCAGCGAATACTGTTTTCGATTAGTTATAATTATAAACACAACCACACACGCACATCTGCCTTTCTCAGATATGAACTCGAATCTATCATGATTTGTTTAATACAAATCTTATAGCATGTTAACATTTATTTTTTCTTTTCACAATTAAACATTTTTTTTTTATTCTGGAAGATATTGAAACTATTAATCTTATAAGATATTTCATCTGATAATTTTTACATTGCCATTAATAGTAATACACTTATATTATAATCCGTTTAATTAATCCAGGATAAGTTATTCGATATTTTTTTCTTAATCGTATCTAGAAAATTATTTCTAAAATATATTACTCTATTAGAAGGATAATTAAATGACTTAATACACATGTTTTGATAATAGATTTACAGCTGGGTTCTAACTATTTGACAATAATTCATTGCGGTTGGAATTCAATTGAAGAAACCCCAATTGTTATATTCAGTTAAGTAGTATTTACTAATATTTCTTTGTATCTGATTTTCACTATTCCCTTTCGTATCTAAATGGCTATATGATTTCCCCATGTCAATCACTAGGCTATACGGAATAAGTATATACAATATATAAGGTATTATTATGGCTATATATATATATATATATATATATATATATATATATATATATATATATATATATATATGATAAAAATATACTGATGTTCAGTAATGTATCTCATTGCTCCAAATATCAACATTCGTATACGTTTCATTAGAATGAGATAATGAGATATCATATAAAATGCCTTGCTCATATTGCAATATGAATTAGTCTTACTCTATCCCCCATACAACTGTAATTATTAATATAAATATTCTATTTTAATATTATTTACTTCGAATAATAATATAATATTGTGTTACAATTAAGTAAATCATGTATAAAAAAGGTATAAAAAGAATTCGATCTTGGTCGATACGTCGGTTTATGAAGATTAATGATTAATGGTAAAAGTTCACTGCTTTATGACGTCGATGTTCATTACGAGAACATTGTGAAAATTGCAGCAAATATTATCTTTATTATTTTTCAAATGTGTTTACGTAATTCCGAAGTTTGAAGTAATGTATTTTTGTTTGTTACATTTCTTATTTTCTGTCGCGTATCATTTTGAAATAGATTTCCTCATTAACTCACAAATATTAATTTACCGTATATTATGAATTACGGTGCTGCTTCATATATATATATATATATATATATATATATATATATATATATATATATATATATATATATATATATATATATATATATATATATATATACATATATATATATATATATATATATATATATATATATATATATATATATATGTGGGGTAGAGAAGGAAGAGGACATCATTAAGAATATAATTATAAATTTTCACAAAGAGCTGACGAGTAATTAATAAATCTATAAATAGAAGCCATTTTCTCGGTAATTAATTTTCAGTTAGAACTTGAATATAGTCAATCATTCATCAACACTTTCAGAATAATATTCTGAGTTTTTGAATAAGAATTTTAAATATTACCATCTACAATACACATTCTAATTTTCTAAAGAGGATGTTACTTGAATCTTAGCGACTACATAAAAGTTGAACACCCGATATATTTCATAATTCATCATAAAATATATATCCAGTTCCAAGATTGTTTGTGTTTATGTGCTTCTATTTCTTTCTCCACTTGCCACTTCTTCTTGCCTCCTTCATCTTTTTCCTCTTTATTTTTCTCATTTTTTTTCTCACTTTCTCCTTCTTCTTCTTCTTCTTCTTCTTCTTCTTCTTCTTCTTCTTCTTCTTCTTCTTCTTCTTCTTCTTCTTCTTCTTCTTTACCTTCTGCGTTACCTTGTTTTTCCTTGTTTTTTCTCTATTTTCATCTTCTTAATCATAAACGTCTGATATGATATTCGTTTTCTCTGGTGATGATATTCGTCATATCTACTTTTTCTATCGGCTCGTCATGATTATCGAATACATCTACATTTGTGGCTTCTTCATATAATTATATTTTCTCATATTTTTCTTTCTAATCTATCTACTGCTTGTGATCTTCTATATATACATATCAATATTATTTTCATATATATTTTTCTTCGTCATATTTGAATTTAGTACTTATCTGTTTATATTACTCACCTGCTTCCCATTTTCGTGTATAGCATATTTTCCAATTCTTGTTCTCCTACTTTCCTCTTTCTGTCTATGTTTGCTCCAAATTAGTTACCCTTTAATCTTCATCTGCCTCATCGAATCACATTCTTATTTTTCTCTCTCATCCTTACACTTTTTGTGTACTTTATTCTGATGCTTTATTTTCTTCTACTAGACATTCTCTTTCAGCGCCTTTATCCATATCCTTATTCCCCTAATATCATACTTTTTACGTTCACAATCGTCTTCAAATATTTCTTTACTTTCTTCAATTTTTTCACCTTCATCTTCTGATTTTCGTTTCCACCTTTCCCTTATAAATCTGAGTTATCTTTATCTCATTCCTTATTGTTACCTTATTTTAATAGTTGTTCAACATCTTCTGTTCATTCTTAAATTTCTATTATCGTCTTTATGATATTTTGAACGTCAAAGATTCTTCATGCTTATTAGAGTTATTTTAATTGTCTTTTATGATTTATATTCAACTTAATATGGATTAAATTTATCTTTATCTTGTATACACTCCTTATTTTATTGTTATTTTTCATCTCAATCGTATTCATCTTCAATTAATTTTTCTTCTTTAACTCCATCGTCTGAAATTCCATCTTAAATTTTGTGATGGTCCACTCTATTATCCATCTTTATCTTCATTTCTATATAATCTCTCCATCTTCAACTTAATACATTCATCCTCCACTTCTTCTCTATCAATCTTTCTTATTGTTACACCGACCGTTCTAACAGAAGAGAAACTACACCGGTTCTCACTATAAATAAAGTCACCAGAGTCACGGGGGAGAGAAAAAGGACAGACTTGTAACTGTCTAGCCAAGTGCAAGTCAGTTTACTTACCTTGTACCTTTTATGTTAATACACTTGTTATCTTAACCCAACCTTGACTTCTTCTTTTTACTGTTGTACTACTTCACAACAGATTAACGACGAGAAATCGAAACGATATCACTGCAGAAAATAACCCAAAGTGATTGATATACAAGGATTCGCAAGATCTTCAAGGAAAAACATCTTCGTCTTTTCAAACAGATATTTTGTTTCGCAAGGATTAACAGCAAATGAACCACTACAAGAGTAGTTAAGACACGAAAAAAAAAGAAAACAAACTCAAAACTTGCTACCAAAAATCGAAAACTAGAAAACGCGAAAGGCATTTTCAATTATTAAAATAATTGAATACACTGACACCTATATTTATTTTTTCTCTCTTCAAGTCCACTTACTCGTTAAGATAAATGTTATCCGCGTCAACTATTACAGATATTGTGTAAGTTTTTCGTTATTATTAGGACAACATCTGATATTTGAGCAAGATCCGGAATGACTATTTATTAAAACGGTCTACCACAGAATTGTCGAGGGCAAAGAAGGACGCGCAATGAAAACTATATGTTCGCGTAAGTCATGTGTGCTTCTAACAAAGAACTGTTAAATAAGCAAGTCGCATTTTTTCAAAATGCAAAGTGTTTAAACAGATTTCCCATAAACTAGTATTATTAGGCTTATAGCGACGGACTTGGTTTTGTAAAACTACGTACACATATATAAAAAAAAAGGATTTTTTTCTTCCTCAGTTTAGTGTTTCAAACAAAAGAACTGGGATTTCATTTTTTTCTTTTGCTAAGAAATAATATATTTTTGCTTTGTGTGTTGGTTGAGCAAACTAATTATATTAAGCACGTTGTGGGGAAAACTGATTTATTTTACAAGTGTAAATTATGTGGTGCATAATTTGAATTCATGAATGATGGACGCTGAATTTAAAGATTCTCTTTTTCAATTATTTAAATTCCAAACGGAACAAAATGTTACGTTACAAAGACAGCAAGTTGAACAACAAATGAAACTTCAAAGAAAACAAGTTGAAATTGAGGAGAAATTTAAAAGAGAGTTGTTGGAACAGCAAAAAGCCCAAAGAAAAATGCATGCTGAACAAAAAGAGCTGGCGACCACACGAGAAGAAAGATTCCAAGAAAGACTGCTACAACAGCAGAAACACTTCGAAGAACTCTTGATAAAAACACAGGAGGAACAGAGAACATTTCTGGAGGCAACACAGTTAACGAAAGCAAACGAGAATTATAATGCATTCTCCCAGACGGCTGTGTGGAGCGCTATCGGAATTTTCCATTATAATCCAGAAGACTATGTCACTTTTGTTCACTTCTATAGAAGATATGAGGATATTTTTGTATCGGACTGCAGTACATGGACAGACTCTAAAAAAGTTAGATTTTTGCTAAGAAAATTAGGAGCTGTCGAGCATACAAAGTTCGTAAATTTTATCCTTCCAAAAAAACTTCCAGGAGGCAGTTACTTTACTAACAGAACTGTTTACTACAAAAACTTCTCTTTTCCACAGGAGATATAAGTGTATGAATGTCACTAGAAGAGAGGAAGACGACTACATTACGTATGCAAGTATAGTAAATAAACTTTGTGACGATTTTAAATTAGAGGAATTATCATCGGATAATTTTAAATGTTTAATATTCATGCAAGTTCTGGTCTTAAATAAAGACTCCGAAATCAGACGTCGTGTTTTAAATAAACTCGAAAGTGAGACATTTCCAACCACAAAAAACTTAGCGGAACACTGTGAACGTTTTATTTCGTTTGAACAGAACAGTCGTGACATAGAAGAAAACGGAGTGTCGCACATTAAAAAAGATCCATCAGAAGAAAAAAATGACTTCAATGAATAACCAGAGAAGAAAACAGGGGAAAGATCCACCTGGACTGTGTTGGAGGTGTGGAGATAACCATTGGTACAATACGTGTCTCTACATAATCAACCAATGTGACAACTGCCACCAGAAAGGACATAAGGCATCACGTTGTAGAAAGAAATCTGGTAGAAAGACAAACATATAACCTGACGAACAAACTATCTGGAAATACGTACAGCTCAAAATGTCAAGAAAAAAGTAAGACTACAGCTTGATAGTGGGTCTGACATTTCCATCATTAATGTACAGACATGGAAGAAGATTGGGAGACCCACTATGATCAAATCACAAAAAAAAACGGCGAGAAGCGTCAGTGGTGAAAAAATACCATTCGAAAGGGAATTATTGACGAATATTTCTTTCAAGAATAAGACCGAAAAGGCCAACCTTTTTGTTATGCGAAAATCGAATAACCTTTTTGGAACTGATCTAATTGAAAAGTTTAGACTATGGGATCTGCCTTTAAGGTTATTTTGCCAAAAGGTTGAGGATACGAAAGTGGAGGCAAAAAGACTCAAGATGGAATTAAAAGAGAATTTTCCAGACGTATTTTCAGGCGGTCTTGGAAGGTTTACGAAAGTGGTAGCAAAGTGTGAAGTCAAAACAGAAAAACAGAAATGTTCCATACGCCGCTATAGAACAAATAGACGGTGAATTAGAAAGACTCGAGAACATGGGTGTCATTTCAAAAATTGATCACAGTGAGTGGGCTTCACCTACAGTTTATGTTAAGAAAAAGAACAAGAAGATTCGGGTTTGTGCCGACTTCTCCACAGGCTTGAACAAGGAATTAAAAGATTACCATTACTGCTTCTGAGCCTTGAGAAAATATTTGCGAAACTGAGTGGAGGAAAATATTTTTCTAAAATAGACCTCAGCGACGCTTATCTTCAAACCCCTGTCGATGAGGAGTGTTCAAAACTGCTATGTATCAATACCCATAAGGGATTATACAAATTTAACCGACTTCCTTTTGGGGTCAAGGTCGCCCCTGCGATTTTTCAACAAATTATGGACATGACGTTAAATGGGATAGATTTCGCAGTAGGGTACCTGGACGATGTGTTAATGAACAGCGTTAGCAAAGAACAACACAATACTCATGTAAACCAAGTATTAAAAAAATACCGGATTATGGGTTTAAACTCAAAGATGAGAGATGTACTGTTTTCATGGAAAAAATAAAATACTTAGGGCAAATCATCAAAGAATAAAGAAGAAGGCCAGACCCAGATAGGGCAATGGCGATGAGGAACATGTCTGCCCCAGAAAATATTGCATCTCTACAAAGCTTTTTAGGGTTGGCGAATTACTACAATGTGTTCGTACCAAACATGCATGAACTAAGATCACCCTTAAATGAACTGTTAAGGAAGGACCAAAAATGGGTCTGGACGCAAGTGTTCGAAGAAGCGTTTCAGAAAATTAAAGATATCTTAACGTCTGACTTGTTTCTGGCACATTATAATCCCAAGCGTGATATTGTAGTTGCAAGCGATGCCATCAACTATGTCATAGGCGCATGCATATTGCACAAAATGGTGTATGGAAAATTTAAACCCATAGCCCATGAATCCCGGACACTTATACCAGTCGAAAAAATACTCTCAAATTGAGAAAGAGGCCTTAAGCATTATATTCGCGGTAAAAAAATTTAATCGTTTCCTGCACGGTAGACCATTTATGTTACAAACATACCACAAACCCTTATTAATTCATCATCTACTACATGTTTTTCCTATTCATACTTCTTAAATATGTATCTTTTTATCTTGGTGATGTCCTCTTTTTCATAGTGCATTTACATTCTTTCCTATTCTTTCATTTCATTATTGTCTCAGCTTTTTATCCATTATCTTCATATTTTATATTCATCTTCTGATTGTTATCTTTTACTTCATCTTCTGATTTATATTTGTCTCAATTTTTCTTTCTTTTCCATCCTCGACTTTAGCTTTTACATCTTTATTTCTATTCAATCTAATTTTGCTATGTTATTTTCCGCTCCATTTATTTAATGTAGTTTTTGTACTACATTATTTTCCCCTAATTTTTTACAAACTTCATCATCTCTCTATACTTCATCATTTTAATACTTTAGTTGTTCGGGGTGGTGCTCCACATCTCTTCTTTCGTTAATTTTATTTGCATTCAAAATCTTCTGCACCATCATACCTTCAACTTTCTAATATCTTACTCTGTTTCTTCTTCATCAAGTATTTAACATTTTAATCGTATTTACGTTTTTCTTTTTTGCCAACTTATTTTTCTTCTTCAACTTTAAATTTCCTGTTATTCTACTTTATTATATACATCTATTTTTTTAGTGTCCGTATTTTTCTTATTCCTTATCTCTATTCATTTTTGTTTTTATTTAATCCCTTTCGTCATGTTTATTTGTTTCTTGAATACTTTTTAGTTTTGCTTGCTCATCTTCTATACTAGCTACATGTTAGGATTATTTTCCTATCTAGTTTATTTTTTATCTGGTTAACATGTTGATGTCCTCCTGCTTCTTCGTCTTCTCGTTGTTATGCTTCATATTTACATGATTTCTCTACTGCTACTACTAATATTACTAAATCTAATACTATAAGTACATTCATATTTTTTGCAATATTTCGTCCATGAGCACGTTTTAATCAATTTATTTTCCTCTTTTTATTGATGTTGTTCCGCTTTTTTATTTGTTTCTTTCTCTCTGTCTTCTTTTTTTCTGTTTGTGTATCCTAATTTTTTCGGTCTTCATACTTTTCTTCATTTATCGTCTTCTATTCTCTCACCCTCCTCCTACATATTCTACCAGCATTTTCCTAAGTCTCTTGATTGTCTTTGATATGCTTTCCAATTTCGTTGTAACTATTTTACTACTGTTTCCAATCAGTGATATATTTTTTGTTATTTCGTCTTGTTTACCTTTTCGTGTGAATTATTAAGATGAACCGATTACCATGAAAGTATGTATTATTACGTCAAAACTGCCGATGCATCTCAAGTTATTGCTGAAATTGACAAAGAGTGCATCTATTTATAGAGCGTTATTCTATTTATATAAATGAGCAGACTTCTAATTACGTTAAAAAAAATCCCTATTGAATATACACTCAAAATAGTAAAACCAATAAAGATAGTTCTGATAGATAAAATAACATGTAAATCAAGCACATATAGAATCGCTGTTTGTTATTAATGCGTTCTTTGTTATATATGTGTTTCTGCAATTTAAATCGAGAAATTTCAAATCACCAATCAATTATTTCTGTACACTAGTTTATCAATTTTCTTTTTTGCGCATGCGTGATCATAATATTTCACAATTAGTTGTTATACCCTTGGACAATACATTGCGTAACGATGCAACACAAAAGTAAATTAGATTAGGTTAATCCTTTTTTATGTCTTTTTTTCTGTTGAAATAATATAGGTTAGTCAGTGCAATTTCTTTGTTCGCTACTAGTTACTCGTAGAATCTGCCTCCAGTGCAATCACGCACACTCATTGATTCTACCATATAATGCTATAGTATTTTTGATCATTGATGTTCATCGTTTTATCTTGGAAGAGAAAACGTTATATTATTCGAACTAAAAAAGTAAGTGTGCAACGAAATAAGATATATATTTAATTACATTATCTAGTCATGTCAGTAATTGCACTGTACACAGAAATAAAATATGTAACCTTGTTCTCGGAAAGTATAAACCTGTTATGTGTCTGTGTTTTATTGTACGCTGAATAACTTCTTGTAACCTATAAGATGTCCAAGTGTTGTACTGATATATACAATGAGGTATATCTATTTTTCGACGTGATTTATCGATGACCTTGACACAGACTAATCGATAATTCAATGTACTCTAGCAACTTGCCTTTCTTTCATTCACCGTGTTATTTACATTCTAAATATTCCACACTATAATTCTGCAGTCATTTACTAGAATTTTGACTCATCGAAAACAGAGTCCTGAACAGATGTAAGACCTCTATCCAACCTTCATAAATAGACTAGTAGTGAATCCCTCGGCATTTTATTAAGCCAATTTTTTAAAAGAAATTTTAATCAAATTCTACCTAATGCAATCAGATCAGCTTATCACATGCATTTCTTACTATGCCTAGTTTACACAATTGTTACCAAACCTCAAGGTGGTGTTCAACCGTCTTCCTGAAAATACCTCATTAACAATTATCCTCGACTGGCTTTTGGACTTTGAGTAGCGGTGGATCCTTAAGACATAACAAACACCATGACTAATTTCGCTTATCTTACTTTCAAGAAATAATAATTGGGCAATGCATATTTTCGAGAGTGCTTCTATCGTTATAATCGGCATCGAATGTTAATGCAATACGCGTCATCATTGTTATCAGTAGCGAATTTTAGTAATACAATCATATACTAATTGGCAGTTAAAAGTAGACTAACGCTTGAGGACGGAGACAGAATGTAAAATGATTACTGTAAACGAATTAGTGGGAGTAGTAATAGGACTTGCCTGCACACATGCACAACGTGTTGGCGTTTACGGGGAATATTCACCACACTTCATGAATATTTGCAAGGAATGCAAAACATCCAGGATAGTCAATATACCTATAGGAAATGTGTGATATAGCTTCACAAGTGTATATTGTTTATTTAGGCTATGAGTTATGTCATATTGAAGTAACACTTTTTAAAGATTACGTGACTAAATTAGAAGTATACCGTAAAAAGTAGTTTCTACGTAAATACATTAATACTTTTGTCTATTAAACATCTATATATATAAATTATATAAATATATATATATATATATATATATATATATTACATAAATATATATATATATAAAATATATATTATATATATTATATATATTTTATATGCTATATATACATACATATTATATATATATAATATATATATATATATACTATACATATATATATTATATATACTATACATATATATATATATATTATATATATATATACTATACATATATATATATATATATTATATATATATACTATACATATATATATTATATATATATATATATATATACTCTACATATATATATATATATTATATATACTATACATATATATATATATATGCAGGGTGTTTCAAAAGTCTTGGGAACATTACAAATGCGTATATCTCATGAACTATTCCAGGTAGAAAAATGAAACTGGTGCCATTTTAAAGCTTGCTTAATCAAGTTTTGGGTCATACTAATGATTTTCGTGTTATCTTTCCAGGTGCAGTAATGGCGTTCTTTAAACAAGACAAGGCATTTTGCGTCCTCCAATTTGCAAAGACTGAATCGTGGACATGTGTTCAGCGTGCATTTCGCAGGAAATTTAAAAAAGAAGCCCCTGAAAGGAAATCCATTGTCAGATGGCATGCTAAATTTGTGAAAGATGGGTGTTTGTGCCCAAGTAAGCGAACAGGTCGCCCTTCAACTTCAGAAGATGCAGTTGAGCAAGTTCGGACAGCCTTTCAGCGGAGCCCCCGTAAATCAGTGAGAAGAGCCAGCAGGGAACTTCAGCTTGCTCCAGCAACTGTCTGGCGTGTCTTAAGGAAACGACTGCAAATGGTACCTTACAAGCTCAAGTTGGTCCAAAAGTTGAAGGACACTGATAAGCCACTTCGCCGTGACTTTTGCATTGCAATGCAAGAGAAGTTGGAAGATAACGGCTTTGATGACCGGCTTGTTTTTAGCGATGAGGCGACCTTCCATCTGAATGGGAAAGTTAAAAAGCATAACACTCGCATATGGGGTACTGAGAATCCCCATGAACTTCTTGAGCACGAGCGAGATTCACCAAAAGTGAACGTGTTTTGTGCAATTTCCAAGAAAAGTGTCTATGGACCGTTCTTCTTTGAAGAGGCAACTATCACTGCTGAATCCTATCTCAAAATGCTGGAAGACTGGTTAATGGCTCAGTTGGAACAAGCAGAATCTGATGACTTCATTTTTAAACAAGATGGTGCACCACCACACTGGAGTCTTAGAGTAAGGCAGTTTCTTAACACAAGGCTGCCTGGTAGATGGATTGGGAGATCTGGGCGAGGTGATGACGTTCTCATGCCCTGGCCTCCTAGGTCTCCAGATCTTACCCCGTGTGACTTTTTCCTTTGGGGCTTTGTCAAGCAACAAGTCTATGTGCCGCCACTTCCAATAGATATTGACGAACTAAAGGCTCGAGTAACGGCAGTTGTGGGAACCATTGACGTCAAGATGCTGGAACGCGTTTGGCAGGAAATGGACTATCGACTAGATGTCTGCCGTGTGACGAATGGTGCTCATATTGAGCAACTTTGAAGATTCCCCACAAAACTTGAAACTTTAACCTTTCCAACGGTACCAATTTCATTTTTCAACTCCTAATAGTTTTTGAGTTATTAAAAATCGTTATGTCCCAAGACTTTTGAAACACCCTGTATTATATATACTATACATATATATATATATATATTATATTTATAGTATATATATATAAATATATATATATATATTATATATTTATAGTATATATATATATACATATATATATATATATTATATATTTATTGTATATATATATACATATATATATATATTATATATGTATAGTATATATATAATATGTATATAGTTATAGTATATATATATATATATATATATATATATATATATATATATATATATGTATATATATATATTGTGCTTACTTGCGCAGCCTTATTTATTAAGACTACGGATGTAAACGTAAGTTCGGACTTCGTGTATATAAGTTCAGATTATTGATTGTTCGATTTTTTTCTTATTTCGCGAATACTTACTATGTTATTTCTCTAATTATCATAAGGCAGAGTTGATCTTTGTGTGTATACGATATATGTTTACTATTAAGATTTTTTGGACGGCAAGTAATTTATGAGAGTGTATAGTGTTGTGGTGATGCATGCGAACGTAATAACTTATAATTTCAAAATCATGTTTTTAACAGCTAAGTATATGCTAATGCACGCATTTAAAAGTACACGTGTAGTTTAGATATGTTTCATCAAAAACCTGAGTACGTGCAAAGCGCGTCTAAAATTAAATAGTGTGTGTTAAACAGCTAATATTTTAATGTTTATTACTAGGCTTGGCATTTTAAATTGTGTGACTAGTTTGTGACTAGTTTCGTTATAACTCACATCTAATTATGTGATGAATAGCAATAAAAATGCTATACGGCACATATATGTCTACTTCAGTATGCATCCGACTTCACATTATCTAACATTCCTCCCCTCCCAATACAAAAAAACAATCCTAAGATTTTAATATTGTTTGTTCTAAGTATATATGTGTCTTTATTAACTCTGATATATAGCATATTTTCACAAATATTTCTATTACAGCTTAATTAGTTTTGATTTATTTTTTTATTTTTATATTAATTATTTCTCATTATTATTATTAGTATTATTATTATTATTATCATTATTATTATTTATTTTACATCGTGTTTCATTATTTTTTCCTATATTTCTTAATTGCTTTATTTTTTGAAATTTGTATTCGCATTTTTACATTTGGTTTCTTCTTTAACATATTTGCTCTTTGAATTTTTTATGTATTTGTATAACAATGGTATTTTCTTCTCAGTATTATAATTACATTTTTGAGTTGTATTACACCATCTTTTGAAATTTGTATATTCTTTATTATCGACTTTTAATTATTATTTTTTTCTTATTTTAACCTCCTTATAACAAAAGTTATACCCTTTTTCTTCTCCTTATATTTATATATATATATATATATATATATATATATATATATATATATAATTATAAATATTTGTTTTTATCTAAATACGTATACGTTTCATCCTTTCGGGAATCATCAGATAATCGTAAATAAGATTAGTAATATGTGTCGTAGAACTCGAACTCTTGAATACAAGTTATATCCAAAACTCAACTCCCGAGGTGTTAACCAACACGGCTGTTATCAATAACCCGGTAAATCAACAATATGTTTATCCTATATGAGGACAGCCGTCGTCAAAGTGTTCTACCAATAAAAGGAACATGCACACACACACACATCCGCATGCAATAAGAATACAATTTTGACGATCAAATGTTATCATAGAACTACAGATTATTTAACCCACCATATTTCGATTTTTTTTGCGTATTTACTGTGATATAATATATCGATGTTTGGGAAAGATAAGGAAATGCACAAATATATTGCATTAAAACTCACATTTACAAACAGTCGATATCAGTTTTTATGAACTGTCCGAATTCATATACCATGAATAGTTTCCAGTAGTACTTTGCATTTTTTACCCGCGAACTAGCTAAAAGAAGGAATAGTGCTTATTTTCTTTAAGCAGACTTTGCTTTGTCTGCTTTTTACCATTTTTTAAATCGTTATTTTTAGAATTTAATTGACTAACTTAAGGAATCGTTTCATTTTTACAGTAATTAAATACATTTATACTCTAAAAATGATTTGAAAAGGTACTTTCGAACTAGTTACCATTACGAGTGATTATATGTCGCCTTCACAATTTATTATAAGTGTGATCATATCGTTATCAAATGCTGTATAATGCAAACATCTACGAAATTCCTCACCGATTTGATCTTATTGAAAGTTTATTGTTTGTTGAATTTAGTATAGAATCATGTAGTTTCAGAAATAATCTGATTCTCCTGAGTCGAAGAATTAATTATCTTGCCTTATCTACCATACAGATGTAGGATGTACAGGGAATAGATAAGAGTAAATAGACATAGATGCCTGTAATTTCGAACATTTGATTGCAAATTAAATTTGACAACAGACAACCACGATAATAGAGAATCGCTATTTGATGAATCATAAGATACCACAAGTAAAAAACGAATGTGGCTATCTGATGTTAATCAGTCACAGCACGTGTAACTATGTATGTTATATATAACGTGGTATGCGTATGTGCATAATAAACCAATTAAAATAAAGCATAGCTTTATCATTAAACAATGACTGTACATGAGAAAATTGGATGGATCTTCATGCTGTGATTTAAAAAAAGAATCAAGCCTGTATCATTTATTAATCATTTTTAAGATATCGCATATATATATATATATATATATATATATATATATATATATATATATATATATATATATATATATATACAGATATATTTATATTTCTCTCTCATGAGTCTACATAAGCACCACAGTGCTCAAATTCTCGAGCGCTGGTTCTTTCCCACTTTCCCGCCCTGGTGTCACATCTTGGGCGGTAGATAAATAGACACACATGTATATTTAAATGTATATATATATATATATATATATATATATATATATATATATATATATATATATATATATATATATAAATATAAGTATATATATATATAGAGAGAGAGAGAGATATGCATATATATTACTATTTCATATATGCATATACTTTTTAAAAATCTACACGGGTCGTCTAAATTTCTACATATACTGGCCTGTCGTATTATTTGTCATTTATTTATTAGTAAGCATCCATATTCTTTGAACTCCCAATAGTGGTTTGCTAGTGCTGTTTTTATCGACGTTCTCTGTTTTTAAATGTGCTTTGTGATCATAATGTATGGGTTAAAAACCTAGGGGGGGTCATACCCACGTACTACATCTAGTTATTCGGTGTAGATTATGTATGAATGAGAAAAATTAAATCCTAAACTTTAAAGACCCCCAAACCTATTACAATGTAGAAGTGAGATAGCAAACAGCTGATTACACAGAAATAAATTTACCTTAGGCTAATAATACATCAATATATAAATAAACAAATAAGTAAACCAACTAAACAAAATTGGAACCTAACAATTAAAACAAACAAAAGCCTAAAATAGAAATCCAAGGAACCACGTGTTAAAATAAAGTCACTCATCATATGGACACAACAAAGAGACATGATATAGGTCACTCTATAGATAAAAGAACAATAGAACAGGATATAGAGAGTTACCTGGATCTTTGTTCGTGGGAAACCCAACGATTGGCTGAGAGAACAGCACATAATCTGATTGGTTAACTAGCAAGCCGTTTATCTAAAACGACCCGGTAAAAATAACTCTATGTATTTTAGCCTGATAATTCCCCCCGGAGATGAAACGCGGGAGCCTCTGTGTAGCTTAATTGCCATTAATATATTTTCATATCTTACTATACACACATACACCTACACCCATACACCCCCCCCACACACACATATATATATATATATATATATATATATATATATATATATATACATATATATATATATAAATATTACATTTTATTTTGGTACAGAAAAATTAGTGCAACATTCGTACCGTCGGTCTCAAGCACAGAAGGACTTAGCCATATGGCTCTCTTCACCTTCAGCTGTCATCTGTTTCGGAAATGTGAAGTCACGTGTCACTCTCGTTTGGACACCTTATTTGCTTAGAGTGTTATGTATGTATGTTTACATTTAGTGTAAGGAAGGTTTAAGAAGCTTGAAAAAATAGGGTGAGGGCGTGAAA
This sequence comes from Sepiola atlantica, assembly GCA_963556195.1. Taxonomy (NCBI): domain Eukaryota; kingdom Metazoa; phylum Mollusca; class Cephalopoda; order Sepiida; family Sepiolidae; genus Sepiola; species Sepiola atlantica. The sequence continues at coordinate 51,342,000 of OY744535.1, forward strand.
AGTAACAGTTGATATTTAAAGAGATATAAAAAATTAAATAAAACAAAAATAAAACATATTTCTATATAAATCCCGTGAGCCAATATTTATGATTAGAGTATATTTGACCATTACTGTTTTGGAGTGTAATAATGTCTTCTAAAGACGATAAATATATATATATATATATATATATATATATATATATTTGTGTGTGTGTGTGTGTGTGTGTGTGTAGTTACATTCAAATTACCATAGGAAAAATCAATCCAAAACCACAACTTTCATTTATTCTAACAATTTCTTTATTTCCATAGTGTGGTATATAACTGTATTTCTTCTTTCGTCTCACGAATAATACACTTGCATTGTATATATATATATATATATATATATATATATATATATATATATATATATATATATATATATAATAAATATTTGTTATTGTTTATTATCTATGTACGTATACGTTTCGTCCTTTTTCAATCGGGACTCATCAGCATAGAGATATGACTATTCACTACCGGTCATGCGATTCGAAACCCCAGACCTCAAGTATTTTTTCAACTCAAGTCCGACGTCGCTAATCGCTGGGCCAATTGTAAACAGCGAATAAACTATGATAATTTTAACACTTTAACGGCGGCTTTATATATATATATATATATATATATATATATATATATATATATATATATATATATATATATATATATATATATATATATATATATATATATATATATATATATATATATATATATATATATATATATATATAAAAATGTGATATATATATATATATATATAAATATAAATTGGACGACATCCCCTATTTAAGATACTCTAGGGAAACATACATTTGGGGAATATTTACTAATTTATATCTCATACTAAGTGTACACATTTAACAAAAATCAGATGTATCTGAAATTTCACTAAGTTTCCAAGGGCTTTCTTTAAACCCTTTTCGTAAAACTATATTAAACTGAATACAGTCCACATGATAAGCTCTTAGGGCTATTAACTTATTTTAAAGATTCATAATGATCGGTTATAAAATATAGGATATAATACTGTACATACATCCGTTAGTGGAAGTCGTTATATAATTAAGATAGGTGTATTATTTTGCACCAAAAACACGTACGTTAATTTAGATAGACAATGACTATGTCTCTTTTATGTTATATAAGAATGTTAAAGAATACTTATGCTTCAATGTAATAATTTTAATGCAAATTAAACTAAAAATATACTATTGAACTAAACAAAAACAAATGGTGTTCAATGTGAGTGCCGCGTTTGCTAACTGTCCATGAAATATAACAGAGCGTCGTAGTTTCAGATCGTTGTTTACAACTCTTTATATTCAACCAAAATGAAAGTTGTGTCAATATCAATATGGATCAGATCTAACACTTCAACGCAGTAGATGGCAGTTCGTTCAAACCGCTTAAAAGTGACGAAACGCGTAAACATTAACTGGCAAGGTGTTTTGCCTCCATAATTTTTGCTGCCCAATGTATTCTATTTATCGATTACCTCTAGGAAGAAAGAGACATAAATAGCCAACATTACATATGATATTTACTGCATATGAAGGAAGGAATCGCTTAAACACGACCATAAATGATATTGAAAATGTACTTTCAAACTAATCCAATAAATTGTGTCCAAGTATATCACGACGGTGGCACATGCATTAATTGCACATCGAGATATTGCCGTACCAACCCAGGTTTAGCTCTCATCGACTACTGGCTTATTGCAGACATCATAAGATCCGACTCAAATCAAGAGGTGATATCGAAAAGTAAGGCTTCTTTTAAGACAAAAGACAATCGTTATTTAAAAAAAGGGATCAAGTCGTTATGTTAGATAGTCTTATATTACTCATACCTTTTCTTCTTCGTCGCGTGGACGAGTGTCGTCTCGATGTCGTCTAGCTGTTGAGTTCTTTCTTCGTTTCTGTACTCCCGTGAACATCGCCGTCCGCTGTGTCTTCAGCAAAAACCTTCCTAACACAATTTAGGAGGCAAACAATCTTTTAAATTTTGATTAGTTTTATTCAGGCGTCAGTTTACTGTCGCTCTCGAATATGGATTACTAACGTTGAGGGGAGATCAACTTACGTCTTTATCGTAGTTGATTCCTAGCTTAAGTACTTAGCCATTCAGGAAGGGGTGGATAAGCAATCTCATGCCTGTATTCTCTCAGGGAAATACATTCCCCTGTTCATTTCGGTCTACATAGAGAAATACGTCTGTTCAGCTTGCTTCCCAAAACGAGACTCGCAAAACTCCGTTTCCCACACAAACCTCCGTGACGTCACACACCCCCTATGCGCAGATGCACCTTGATCTTTGAGCTAAGGTCTCATCAACGTGATGGCCCTGTCAAACTTGTGAGCTCCGACTGTGAGAACAGCTCTTTTTTGCACTCGGTTGTACGGATTCACCCGCACTAAATCGCGCAAGCCAAACCAAACGATCACTACATATACGTCCACTTCAGTATGCATCCGACTTCACATTATCTAACATTCCTCCCCTTCCAATACAAAAAAAAACAATCCTAAGATTTTATTTTTATACACCCCTCTGCATGGTCATAATCAGGGATTAGCACGGCTGGAAACCTCTGTTCTATCCTCTTGACCCGGCTGCCTCCAATCGGCCGTATAACATTTCCTAGGATGTAAAGACATTTTCCTTACGATTGATTTCGGCTCAACGGCAAACACTGCCACAATCGATAATAGCACACGTTCGGTGTTCCCCTGTCGAAAGGCTGATTGACCATTTGACCCCACGACATCTGCACACGATACCAGGCACATAATTCACCACACACATCCATTAATATCTAACAGCATACAGGGCAAAACAGATAACCTCCATTTTCAAATTCTTATATTCCCTTTCTGGTCAACCATCTAATTTCTCTGTAAGACATGTCTTATCATACCATTCGACCTCACCCGCATTTCAACACGGACCCCAGAGCAAGATCTTAGCTCCCTACTGACGATGATCCGTCTAATTTCCTCTGAGCCGGGGTCATTGCACTTTTTCTATCCCTTCTAAGGAGGCTCACTATAACTTCAGGGCCGGCGGCTCGCCTTTCTGATATCCTTCTTGTATGGAACCTAATTCATTCCACATTGATCCCACCTAATTTTCCTAACTAATTCCGAGACGTTAATCGCTTTGGCGCTATGTTAATCCGTCCCAGGCCGAAAACAAGTGCACTGAGGCCAACCTAATTTTACAATCATCAGGATTTGTTACGCCGCTGCAGTGCTCTCGTGGGCCCCACCGACCTACTAAACAGCAATGACCACTCTGTCATCACTATTCAAATCAGACTTTCCATATGTGAAGGGATCTCCATCAACCTTCCGATTCGCTCCCCGCAAACAAGCTCTGCTTCATACTGGCTGGACAGAATACACCTGGTCAGTTGCATAGAGCTGCTCCATATTATGGAACATCACGAGAATTTACCAATGTGACCCATCATCCAGGTCTTCGCAATCAACCTCTGACAACTCCCCCCTTCTCCGAAGGAGAGAAAAAACTAAGCACACCCAGCATCGGATCTATCATCCACCTTTTTATTTGTATGTTTCTGATTTAAATAACCTGGCCGGCCATCACATCATTTTAATTAGTTACTGTTTTTTTCTTTATATACTACTAATTTAATACAATGTTTTCTGCTAAACCGAAAAACAAGGAAAATGAATCTAATGAGTCTCGCTCCTCGATACGATACAGAAAATACCTTCAAATAAAAAAAGTTCTAGACAACAAAATTGAGAAAAACATCTCCATCGCCGACAACATAAAACAATACAAGAAATCCTTCCACCTCACTCCCCCACAGAATGCATATTTTAAACATGGACAGAAAGTGTGTGTATGTGTGTATGTGTGAACATTCGTCACTGTCTTTTCTTTTGTCTCTTTTTTTTGTCTACAAAAGTTAATACATGCGTGTGCGTAATAGTACGTTGTGTTTGTGTTTTATTATCTTAATTACTAAGTTTATGTGTGCGTGTGCCATTGTGTTTCTTTTTTGGTATGTGGTCTAACAAGAATTAATACTTTTTCTTTTTTCAACTATTTGAATGCGTGTGTGCGTGTGTTACCTTTTATTTTTCTTTCATTTTTATCTCAATATACAGTTTTTCATATAATTATTTTAAAATCGTCCTATTACATCTGTTTTATGTTCACTTAATGCATGCTTGTATTTTTTTCAAATGTTGATACATGTCTGTTTGATTATGAATATTCTTACTTTTTTTCTTTTACTACTGTCTCTTTCTTAAATGTCCTTTCTTTTAGTAATTTAATCTGAAGGTACTTACATATTACGTTGCTCTGACTTGGTCACGATCTTCCCATCATATATTTATTTTCGTTTTACTTTTTCTTTGTTTTCCCTCTTCTTTGGACCGCACGCTGTCATATTTATATTATTCTCTTTATGTTGCTTCTTTCTTTCTGCACCCGTGGAAACCTCGGTTTGTTTCAAATGTTCATGCTTAAACAACTGGTCATTTTTAACACCAAAAAGAAATATATGTTGCATGTCCTATTAATTACTCGTACCTTTTCTTCTTCGTCGCGTTGAAGGGGTGTCGTCTTGATGTCGTCTAGTGATTAGTTATTTCTTCGTTTCTGTACTGTCGTGAACATCGGCGTACACTGTGTCTGCAACAAATACCTTCCTAACACAATTCAGGAGGCAAACCATCTTTTACATTTTGATTAGTTTTATTCAGGCGTCACTCTTGGAGATGTTTCACTAACGTTGAGGAAGAGATCAAATTACTACTTTATCACAGTTAATTCTAAGCTCAAGTCCTTAGGCATTCGAGGAGGGGGGAAGAAGGAATCTCATGCCTGTATTCTCTCAGGGAAATACATTCCCCTTTTCATTTCGGACTACATAGAGAAATACGTCTGTTTAGCTTGCTTCCGAAAACGAGACTCGCAAAACTCCGTTTATCACACAAACACCCGTGACGTCACAGAACCCCTATGCGCAGGTGCACCTAGACCTTTGACTTGAGGTTTGGTCACCGCGGTGGCCCTGTGAACGCTTGTGAGCTCCGACTGTGAGAACAGCCCTATTTTGCACTCGGTTGTACGGGTTCACACGCACTGAATCGCGCAAGCCAAACCAAACGATCCACCACACATACGTCCACTTCAACATGCGTCCAGGGTTATTATCCAACAGTTAGACGAGATTTGGAATCAGTGTATAACTTAATTTTCAATTTTCTAAAAATGTGTTATTATCTGCCTATTTTCTAGGTTTAATATATGTTATTTATACCTATAATGTGTTTTTTCTAACTAGCATTTAGCCTGATTGTATTATAATGTATATCATTTCATTAAATATTCTTACCTGAAAGTCTTACGCTCAAACCTTTTAACCTTACATTCACAGGTAACATGAATACATAGAAGAAATGGCAAAGACTGCTGCAAAGAAAGTGGGCCTATCTACGTTGCAAGAAACCTTTTTCAGACGTGACCGTATGCTATATCTCTACAAGGCTACCATCCGCCCTTGCATGGTGTATAGTTGTCACATCTTAGCTGGTTCACCATCGACCCGTTGTTCCCACTTAGACAAGGGCCAACATGAGTACATACTCTTCTAAGCCTCTCACTATTAACCAAGGATTAGCCCTAGTTACTTTGCCACAATATTTTATCCGGGTGCTTTTTTTTACAAAAACTTAAATGGAATGTGCAGTAATGGATGTCTGCTCTAGTGCCCCATCGACGTAAAGTCGCCTCGAGATTCAGGTATATGTAACTGCTGCATTGCTCCCTATTTCGCCGACTGCATCGACACGCAGCCATTTAAAACTAACATGTGCGAGCATTTCCCGGTACAGCTCCCAATTAATACCCCATTTCGAATAATTAACCCTGATTGTCAGTAGCCCCTTATGTCAACATTAGCAACTTTTTTTTTCTATTTGTATTTTTATTTTGTATTAGGGTGTGAATTGTAGTCATCTTCACAGTTCTTAATGTATTATTTTCCGATTAAAGTCATGTCCAATGCTATATTTTTCTCATGAGCCGACTTACTATGCAGTTCTATTCAACTCGGATTGTGCAGTTGTCGCTGTGCATGGTGTTTATTTTTCAAGTATCTTTGTCACAGTCCTTACGCTGTTTTCTCAAGCTAAATTTATTTGGCATGTCTTGTGATTGTTATACAGTTCATTATTTTCTTATTACTATTTTTCCTCACGTTTTAATTTCTAGTTTCATTGTAAACCGAGACGGTAGTCGTAGTTCTCTCTGTGTGTTGATTACTTTTATTATTATTAACAATATTGTATGTTTAACAATGTTCCTATTAAATAATATATAGGATGTAAGGTAGAAATCTTCATCACCGAACTTTTTAATAATTTGTAGAGGTTTTATTTATTTGTACAATCATGGCATTTGTATTGTTAATGTTGTGTTTCTTTTACTATGTAAAATATGTTTTTTTCTGTTGGTGATTTTTCCTTGATCGGAGTTATCAGTCGTGGTTGAATTATTACATTGCATTAGTTTCGTCAATAGATAGACAATAGCTTCTTACTGGTCAAAAATGATGGATTATTCATTGTTATTCTATTTTTCAGGGGGAGGGGATTTTTATATTTATATTTGTATTGTCAATTATGAGGTTAGGCCCTCAATTATATGATATAATATTAATATATTTTGAGGAGTGCTACTTGTAAATACATACACTAAGTGTACTATGTGTATTCATTGTGTTTATGAATCTTTTTATATTTTAACTTATTCCAATTCGCTATGAAATTACATTGTTACAATGTGTGTTAACTGAAGTTATATATAGTATGTACTATATTATAAATAGTGAACTTTGTTGGAAACTATCATTAATATCAGGGCCTAACCTAGAAATAAATATCGCTACCTTCATGTGAAATTTGTCAATGTGTATCTCTGTGGCCAAATGCTCTTTTTGATAAATGTGTTGCATCACCTTCAAAATGATGATGTTTGTGTATATGCCTGCTCCTTGATTCTTATCTGTATGAGTCGCATGTTACCACCCACGTAAAATGTGTTATACGTACCACTTATAACAAATTTTACGTGGGTGGTAACATGCGACTCATTCTAATCTATAAACAATATATGTGATGTGATATATGTCTGAAGTCGATATTTGTGAAACTATGTCATAATATTTTCTAGGTCTTGCATTGATCTGTATCTGAGTGCGATGGGTACCTATATTTGAATCTAGCAAATCCTTTTATCATCTAAATGATCACATATATCACCTTTGTATGAATGAAAACTCATCCGATTCGATCCTAATACGGAACCCTTTCAAGCATATCCTTCATTGAATTGTAGGGGTCTTTGGCGGAGTAAACCGCCCATATAAGGGGATGGCTAACAATTAAATATCGGCTATTTAATAAACTTCAAAAATGCTTCTATGTTTGGTGAAGTTCACCTCATGTTAAACTAAATATCTTTTATTGATTTGATTGATTTTCAGAAGTGAGTAAATCACATCACGAATATTGAGAAGTATGTGAACTAAAGTTTAACAGAAGATTCACCTGCAATGTAAAACGTGAAATCTCTTGTATGTATGATGTTTCATAGTGGTCGAAATATAGTTATTCGCTCAACACAAACAAATGATGAACACATATGAAAAATAAATTGCCTTCTTACTTGGTATACTTTGTTCTTATGAATGTTATTTTCCTTTAAATTAACATATATTTCTGTATGATCACATCTCCCATTTTTCGTGGATAGTTTAGATAACTTTCATTCCAGTTAAACGCATTTGAGCAAGCGTGATATGAAGCAGTAATTATTAGTATGAACATACAAGACGGAATAAAATATTTAAAACATGTCATTCCGCGTTAAGATAATATCGGACTCATGGGTAGAAGACTCTCTAGCCGTTCTTCGGCAGTAATTAATGTACATTTCACCGAAGTGACGTCTCCCCTCAAAGGTAATCAAAGCGACTTTCACTTCAGTCAGAGTAAACCGTCGAGTTTACACATTGCTTATAATTACAACGTCAAACTTGATTTATGTCTCTCTTGGTGTGCATCGTCTTTGGAAACGAGATAAAAAGTGGCGTATTTTCTTAATTATTGTATATTGCTCACATTAGAATGGTATAGATTGCAATTTTACGATATCGATAAGATAATATAATAGCGTAGTATTCTTCATTTTCTGTCTGCGATTTCGTGTCCCCTCCGTTCTCGTCGATCCATAAGATGTTAACCGTGTAACATGTCTTACAGAACGATATAATTAACTGTGTAAAATAATCATCCTCAATGCTGACATTAATTTACGAGTGGTTTCGATTGAACAAGATATACATTATATAAAAAATATAAACTAGATAAACATCAAGCAAACACGCCAATCTTAATTTATTATTAAACTAATTACTAACTCTACACATGATGTTAGGTACATAATATCCGGCATCTTATTAAAAAAAACAATTTTGAAATATGAAACAGTTGTTGTTCTAGCAATAACATTTTACAATTGTTTTTACTTGGAACGTCTTCTAATCTCATTTTTATACGTGTGGTTTAAACTAATGTACATTATCTATTTATAAGTTAATTGCAATTCCGGTAAAAACTATGCCAAAAACGGCACACTTTTATTAGAAAATAAAACGGAAAATTGAAAATAAATTACGGAAATAAGATCCATTCATCGAATGAAATTAATATTAATTAACAAATTATTAGAGTCATAATTAGAGACAAAATGATGTGTTTATACTGAACTCTTACAAATAGAAATTCGATCACAAACTGTTATTCTTTTATAACCTCTCTGATATTAATAATCGACTAGCGGAACCCGTGTAAATTACACGAAATGATGTTTTCAGTACTAATTATCTTGTTCCTAACCTATACATGTTTGAATAGAACATGATAAGATTTGACTTGTATATTTATTTTTAAAAATGAACAATACATAAAGCAATTTAAAAAACTTCTTTATATACAATATTTCCAGGGAAGGTAATTCCTCTTCTCTAGCCATGAGTAGAATTATTCTGAGGACACATTTTCACTCTTACACTGTTCATAGACTTTGCTCTTGAGAATGCTACATAAAGTTGTCCATGAGTAAAGCAAGGTTGTTGTAGGTAGATCCCAACCTTATCGAAAGTTTATCCTTATTAATGGTCATTGAATATGATAGGCGGATAGGAAATTTGAGTCCTGTGCAGAACAAATGGAATATTTTCGTCACTGGGATTAAGTTTAATTCTTAGACTAAAACTCGCTCCTGAGTATGAGATGTACTTGTGATTGAAGCTAGAATACTGTGGTTATGAAGCTCCAATACTTCTAAACGTGTTCCATTGCATAGTCCTTGTGTTATTGCCAGGGTTCGAAGCAGCATAATAATAGATCCAACTTTAAGATTGAGACGATTAGAAGGCATTCCCGAAGGCGTACGTGAATTTATGAATTCCATTGGATAATTATTGGCTTCCATTTCCTTGTCTGATGATATTGAATCTATACTTAGATATATTTTGCTCTCAGTTTGTAGTATTCTTAGAATATCTTCATTACCTTCTAAACAATCTGCATTTTTGGTGACAAAATAACTCTACTTTTCATTTCGTCTTGGGTGCAATTATCAAATATGTATGATACTAAATAGGGAGTGCATACACATTGTTCTGGGATATCGATAGTATCATAAGAAACGTTTTCAAGTGAACTCTCCACGCGACCATTTCCGATTTGTAAGAGCCATTGTGAGAAAACTTGTTCGTTTTCATTAGTCCTCATATTCTGAGAGAGTTTAAGTTGATGAAACTGTGCCACATTGGATACTTCTTTAGACATACATCCAATACTGCAGCAGGTGGAGCTCTAGGAACCACAGGCAAGACTTGCCTGAAGTTTCCTCCTAATATGAAGGCTTTACCACTAAATATGATATTATTATTAATAATATATTGTAAACAATTATCAATGGTATTTAATGCAGATCGAGGGATCATCGACGCCTCATCAATAATGAAGAGCTTCACCTGCCTGAGAATATTTGCTTGGTCAGTATTAGGCGGAATATTGCAGGTAATTGTCTCAGTGAAAGGAACAGGACGTTTGAAGATACTGTGAAGTGTTTTTCCATTTTTCAATAGTGTCGCCGCAATACCTGTCCAAGCAGAAGTACTAACAGCCACATTTTGAGCCACCAGGTAATCATGAATCATGTTGAATAGAAAGGTTTTGCCAGAACCGTCAGGTGCATCCAAGTAAAACAGTCGATGGTTAGTCTCCAATCCTCTATCTAGTTCACTTACAGCGTTAATGACACAATTAAATACACCTCTTTGCTCAGTATTTAATATTTTAGGATTAACTTCTTGAATTTCCTCCATATGTTGAATGGCAGGAGGCTCACTGATTTGTTCTGCTAGACCAAGCATTGCACAATTCATGCCGGTTTCATTCAAAATCATGTTTATGTGATGCAGAGCGATATTCTCTGCAACATTGTCATCATATTGGCGTAAAAGGTCCTCTATCATAAGGTGTGTGTTACCATAATTGTAAGGAATTTTGTGGTGTATTGAATAAACAAATCATTGCGAACATGTTAAGAAGCTATCGTGGCATTTGATATATAGCTGCCTCACTCAAAGCCATTTCTAGTTTGTTGTAATCTTCAAGCAGTTGCAATCCAATACAGGCATCCTTAAAGGTCGGCAATTGTTCACCTCTTACAGTTTTCAGGTTATTAAAAGAAGTTGCACCTGGTATACGAAGAAGAAGCATCCTTAAATGAAATTTCTCAGCATTTCTACGACTGGCAGAGTACATTCTCGTTACAATCTGGCTGCGACGTTGTCTTCTATATTCAGGAATATCAATATAAAGGTGGGCTCTTGCATCCACATCACTTTAGTTAAGTTTGAACCATGCAGTTAATTGCGTGTCTCGTCCTTCTGCGTGGACAGTAGCTTGTCCTTGTTCATCCGGCCTATAATAAACTTGTTGCTGGTCAGATCAATGGAGGGCGAGTCGGTAAACTATGTTTGACTGTCCATGAATTTTGTATTCTGACAAACTCCAAAATGCCTCAGACGAAGATACGTATCTACACGAAATATCTTGCTTAATTTCATTATATTCATTTGCATTAGTTTCATTGTTATTCGTATTCATTTGCATCATTGCGCAATCATGTCCTTTATAGACATATTTGAAAATATAGTTCACACTTTTTACTGAGATACACACCTCTACATTAATGTGAGCACCATATCTGCTGAGTAAATACTTATTATATGGTACTACAAACCTGCAGTCAACCTCATGGCCACCCACTCTAACAGAATCTCATTATTTCTGCGTCTGTAAAGAGGATATCCAGAAACATTTGTAATAGTCTCCTCCTGATATGGCATTGGAAATTTCTTCTCACACTCTCCCTCTACCATACAGATTGAATTGGGATTAAATGTACCACAGGGTCCATGAATAATGAGTGTTTCACTAATTCTCCCAATTCTGGATCATGTTCTGATGGTAATTCAGCTGCAACAATATTACCAATTTGTTTCCTAGATCTGATGTGATATTCTTCATGCAGCATCATTAGCATGTGACAATGCGGGAGCCCTCTTTTCGGAAATTCAATTATCGCAGCAATATGTACCCCAAGTACATGTCTGTCCTTTATGCCAATCATTAAATCATTAAGATGCTGTTTGAAAACTCGTGCCAATAAATCAGGTCTGTTCTGTGCTGTTTCATGAGGCTGTAAGTTTTAAGTTACTTCTCGACATTTTGGATTGCAAGTATACGTTATAAATTAATCAGGCCTTCCATACTTGCAAACTATTGCCATTGCATCTTGGTAGCATTGTTGCATATTTCGTGAGCTCCCTGTGAAGGATGATGGCAAAGTGACAGTTACTCCAGGATCTTCATTTTCATTATTTCTTGCAAGGTAATCCATCAAACCCGAATACATTGCAACTCTTAGTTTTGCTTGATTTTCTGCAATGAATTTCAAACGACAATCGTCTACTTTAACATAATAATCGACTATATATTGCTGAAATAGCTTTCCACCACTGTGTATTGGATTGAAGCCACCTCTTATAGATAGACGATATGTATAACATTCCTGCATAGTCACCTTGTTACGAACTCTAGTTTGCCTATTTGCTACATGAGGAATGTTTATATGCCATCCGAATTCACCATGAGGAAAGAGAAGACGGTAAATCATTGCATCAAGATGGCAAGAGAGGTAGGATATCCTCTCTCTCTGTTGTCCTTCAGGGTACACTATAATGTCACGATAGACAGGAGGTGCTCCATCATCACCGACAAATGTTGCTGCAATTTCATCATTTGTTGGATTATCATATCTCCTCGCATCAGGGCCGGCAATAAATTACATGGTTATTTTTCTTGGAGGAATATTTTGTTAATGTAGCCCTCTCTTGTTCTTAAAATTCGACAGTTCTCATGTTTCAATATGTCGCTACATAAGGATTGTCGGCCATTGCTTCAAATATTTTTTTCGAAAACTGAATATAAGCAATTAAAATTTTGATTAGCATTTAACCTCAGATTTAATGTTGTATTTGTTTCAATTATATAGAACTGTCCATATTTTCTTTCTTCATTTTCATTTGGATTTAAATTTGTTGCATAATGATATATTTGTCCTTGCAATCGAAAACAATATGGACCACGTCCTGAGGGTGGCTTGACTGCAGCACCGAAGGAAGCAAAGGCAAAGGAGGAGTTATAATTCCTGATGGTGTTTCTAAAGTTGTTTGAATCCCTGTCATTTCCTTCATACAATTCCCTTAGAATGACTGGATATTCTTGGAGGGGCTCAAGTGAAACTTTTCCATTATGACGGCAATTCAGAGGTTCTCCCTGAAATCGGAAGGTCTGGCAGTGTTCACAAATAACATTCATTGGACCAGTATAGAATCTATCAGGATTTATCTGCATAATTTATTCTGATATTATTTCTATTTCCCCTATTTTCAAGGTTCATCCGTCGTTCTTCTTCAGTCATGGCATTTCTTTTAACTCTCATCTGCTTCTGTTGATGCTTCGTTGCGCTTGTATTTCTTCTTCATTCATTGCATCTATTCTTATTCGCATCTGTTCTCTTGCTTGAGTGTTATGCAGTTCTATTTCCATTTGTTAACTGTTTCTGTTTCGTTGGGCTTGTCTGTCATCCGCTCTGAACTGCTCCCGTCTCCTTCTTTGTCGGTCTTAGGCTGTCTCTCTTTGCTGCCTTCTTCGTTCGTCCATACTGAAGGTAAACAAATAAGGAAGAATTAATAACCATTTTATGATAATAATGCATGTATAAATGACATGGATACATATTCACAATAATGTGTTTTTTTCAATTTTGAAAGTTGTGTGTAACTACATGCTTTGTTTATTATCTCACCAAAACACACCGCTCATTAAAAATTACATTGGCATTTCAGAAGTTTTATTTTGCTTAAATTATTTCACGAATCAGTGAATTCTCTAAGATTCTTCAAGCGTTGCAGAACAACGAACAATTGCCAGATGATGTTGTCTAAATAAATAAAAGCGTGTTCGTGTCCGTCCGTCCACCCGACTTTTTTTCTCGATTTGATCGATCGACTAATTCCGATTTTGACAACTAAACCTTATTTTGTGAATGCATTAGATTAAATTTGGCTCCAATTCATGAGTAGCATACAAATTAATTGAAATTGTTTAACAAATATTCGGAAGGTCGTTGCTTTTGATGTAAGCACCCTCTATTTGTTAGTAAGTTACACTTGCTTTATTATGACCCCCCCCTTCTAGATAAAAGTGAAATACTTGTTTAAAATAGTAACTCGTGTACGATGGACACTGCGCATATCTACTAAAAAGGTAGATATGCCATCCGTTCAAAAACAAACAACAAAAACATTATACTGGCTCTCTCTACAACCAAAAAAAAGAAATAAATGGGTATCACGTTTTAGGAAATACCAATGATACCCTACTTTTTAAGCAGTTAACGTAATTAAATAGACAATGCCCTTAAAAACGCCAAAATAAAAACAAAAGATAGTTTTAAGTTTTAAGCAACAGAAATAAGTACTTTTAAACCAGGTGATTAAAAATGAATAATAAATTTGTATTTATTGCCACTTGTTGGGAATTGTTTGCTAAAAATAGATAAACAATTTTTTTTTATTTACACTGTGTTCTGTTCGTTTTTTTTGTTATTTGCAATGTTTCTTTAAAATAAAACTTAAAAAGTTGACGAAGTTATCGTCTGCCACACTGACCCTAACTTTAACGATGGGGTCAAATTAGCGGGGGTCCTAATGTAACAAATCACCCTCTATTTGTTAGTAAGTTACGCTTGCTTTATTATGAGCCCCCTTTCTAGATAAGGGTTAAATAATATTTTAAATTACTAACTTGTGTACGATGGACACTGCGCATATCTACTAAAAAAGGTGATATGCCATCCGTTCAATAAAAAAATAATAATAATGGCCCTCTCTACAACCAAAAGAAAGGAAATAAATTGTTATCACGTTTTAAGAAATACCAATGATACCCTACTTTTTAAGCAGTTAACGTAATTAAATAGTCAATGCCCTTAAAAACACCAAAATAAAAAAACAAAAAATAGTTTTAAGTTTTAAGCAACACAAAAAAGTACTTTTAACCAGATGATGAAAAAATGTATTATTTCTCCTCTTTCTTCTCGAAATGTAGAAAACAATCTTAGAGGTTGGTTGGGATCGAACTATAAACCAGTCGGGCCGAAGTCAAAAATACTACGTCGCTAAACGTTGCACCAAAGGGGAATACTTTAAATGTTTCGAAAATTAGGCAAGTTGTTTTTTTTCAAAATCTAGGTACGGCACGCATGCGCAGAGCTTTTGCCGGAAGCGTGACACCGAACACACACGCTATCGTATTAATATATAGATTATAATTTTTCTGTAATAAAATTAAAACTTGAACTACTAATGTTTACAATTAAAAACACACATCTACATGATGCTATTTTTTCCGAAACCTACTTAATAAACATGTTGAATCGAGGAGCTGAAATTAAAATTAATTAAAAAAATATAACTTACTAAGAAAATAACTTAGTAATAGTGTAAGAAATGATATTATCTAGAAAAATATGAACAAAGTAGAAATCAATTCGAGTTTAAATAGAGTAAAACAATGTATTTGCACTCTGCTTGACGAAGACCGCCGAGAAAGAAATTAAAAAAGAAGTAGCGCTCCTACTTCAGTAATTTAATTACATTACGCTAGTATTATATATTTTATTAGCGAGAACCGTTCTAGAGTGATGTACGGGAGAATATTGCCATCTATACACAATCATACTGTGCAACATCTTCGTTAATAGACACTTAGATGCCATACTTCAAGTTATCCTTTCACTAGATAAACACTGACTGTTAACGTACCAGTGGCCATCGTGTTTTAAATAATAATAATAGTCATGATAATAATGATAATGAATAAATAGAAATACTCAAATATCCCTCAATAAAACTTCCCTAAAATATTTTTCATAAAACGAAGTTAGAATAAACTGAAATTTCACCCTGGGAAATTATGTAGCCGTTATGTATTGCGGTTGATATATAAAATATTATGCGACTATATGCAGCGTACATTTCGTGATGTATTTAGCATGTAGTTATTCGATTATAATTACGGTAATTCTGTATACATTTATTGTAAAATAATTAAGTACTAGAAAATATTTGCTCCCTCTTGTTACGTATTTTGCTAGCTTATGAAGATTCAATTATGGTGAACGAACGTATACTATACTGTGATAATTTTACTTACCGGAACTCGATGTGGAGGGGGAAGCAATGGAATTCTGTGTGGCTGCCGATCAAGCAAAAGGTTAGAAGATGCTTGATCAACTGCCTTTATAGTGGATTGGGTTGCTGTCCACCCACGTGGGTTGGATGAGACCACATTTAAATATTAATCGACTAGGGGGTTATAAAAACCACCCCTTTTGTCGATATGATGAATGTTACTGTTTACATGTTACGGTTACAACGACGTATTGTCTTGTAAGCACCGAAGCAATTCGTTGCAAGTTAATCAACTAATCAGCAAAGCCGAGAAGGGTTCACTACACAAGGTAAGAGTTTTATTGTTATTTTCCTTCTACGTCGAGTTCTGGTTAAACATTGAGTTGCTAAACGGCCGCTTCCCCCCCCCTTCCAATTTAGTCGGTAAAAATCCGACAATACTGACCTCTAAATAAAGGGGCTAACTCGTAAAGGATAGTGCCAGGAATCCCCCCTTAAAAATAAGAAGCAGTTACAGCCTGGGGGATGATATCATTGAAATATGACAGATAGTACTCAACCCCCTTCCCGTAAAAGAGAAGATACTCATGGAAGAATGGTACTATATCAGAACAACTTATACTATACTACACCATAAAATAAGAGGTCATACATGGGAGTATCGATTTATATCAGAACAAAATAATGCCTCTGTGTATTGTATCATGGGAATACAACAGATACTGCACAACCCTACCGCCACCCCAATCCCCGAACTTAAACGGAGAAGGTAGTCCCTAGAAAGATAGTATGATGCAAACTAAACTAGTACTACATCCTCGCTCCCCAAAATGAGTAAGTGATTCATGGGAAGGTTACCCGCACCCCCTTAAAAAAACAAGGTAAGTCCTGAGACGGCGTTATTATAAGAGCGGAACTGATACTACACTACCCACTCGCATTCAAAGATAATGTAATAGTAGATTACTTTTTTTCATTCAGTAGAAAATGCCTAGCAATAAAAACATAAACACGTGGTATTTAAGGTTGTTTTGACTTTTTGCATGGATACAAGTTTAGTTCCTGTTCTCAACATCTGTGGGAAAGCAGACGTTTTACTATTGACAAAATATAAGATATTGCAATGCCAATGTAGAACTGTATATCACAGAATATTTATTTATTAGAAGCTATTTGTAAACTTAATATGTAAATGCAATGAATGGTTGTATTTAACTAAATATAGAGTATTTCAAAATATAATGTCGTAGCAATGGATGAAATAAGCACAACCTGTTTTGATGTGAATATATGATATAGGGAAATGTTTCGCATTTATTTATTCATAAATATAACTTAATAAAAGCTATATTTGTACAACTGATATTGGGAAGTCATGAAATTCCGTAAATACGTCTGTGAGAAAGCGTGTAAGACGTAATTTGTATTTGTGACAATTTTACTAATATAATATTGAAATGAATAAATAAGCGTCATCCAGTATGTGTATTTTATTTAAATAGAAATGTCGATGTTAAAATAAAATAAGATTGGAATGAAAGCAAAAGTGAACTAAGTAGATTTCCGATCCGTTTTTTTTTCTCTGCGAAAGCTAAAAATGGAGATTTAATAATACGGATTATTTATTTGAAAAAAAGAAATGTATTTAACATATATCATAAGCAAATATAACTAATGCAAAACTATTTTTATATATTTTACTAGCAGAACCGAAGTCTTGGCGTTGCCTGAGGGAAATATAAATGATAATTTAATTAAAACAATAGAAGTATCAGAGGAAAAATTCTGAACAAAATTCAGAAAAGAACGTTGGTAATTTATATAAAAAATAGTGTTGTATCTAGGGAATAGTAAGACTGAAAAATTAAACAGTAATGCTGCCTAGTGAAAGTGGTTATACTAACGACAATTTCCCGGTGAATGTGACTTACGTCGGAGTAAACATAAAATAAGTATACCTTAACGGACGAATTCTGTTAATTTTTACAATGTTTGCATATATACATATATATATATATATATATATATATATATATATATATATATATATATATATATATATATATGTACACTTTTACAATAATACTATGATATTAAAAGTCGTTTCATCTAATGTTGACGTGAGAAATGTTGCTTACATAGAAACAGATAGCAAGAATGCAATGCAATGGAACTGTAGTAATAGTAGTAGTAGTAGCCGTAGTATGACTACAATATTAAAACATCGTTCCCTTTTTAGTGGCAGTACTATATCTTTGAAATTATATCTACATATATTGTAGAACATTGTCTGAACGTTAAAAGGGTCATTTGCGTTAGGAAAATACAGCTATATTGAATAAATTAAACAGTCGATTTCGATGTCAAGGAATAACTGAATCAAGAAAATAACACGGGCAGTGATATGAACAAACAGCAATCATGGGGCATTACGCATACTTATTGAGTATCTCAGCTCAGTGTTAAAATAACAGTTTTATCTATATATTATATACACATCATATATCTATCTAGCTATCTATCTATTTATATATCTATCTATCTCTCTCTCTCTCTCTCTCTCTCTATATATATATATATATATATATATATATATATATATATATATATGGTTATTTTTATTTACACATACATGTAAAAAATCCGCGACACTGGCATGTCGATGTTATCGATCAACAGCTATTATAAAGATCATATTTGGAAAGAACCAAATATGATCTAAAATTAAGATCGGATTCTAACTCTGCTGATGAGATCTCACTTTATAATAGCTTTTGATAGATAACATCGACATGCCAGTTGTTGCAAATACAAATAATCATATATACAAGCTCTATTTTATATTGAGCACTTTTTATAAACCCGGTCGAAATTCTTTGGATTACTACTCTTGTGGTGGCAACCACTCATTTGCATATACGAATAACGTTACACTATAAATGGCAAGCCTAGGTTGGCCTTAGAGTGTGTTATCTAAATGCCACCGGAAGTAACGCCGAAGAGCGTACATGTCCTCCCACCAAGACTCTCTGACTCGACACCTTCATTTGTACATACTGTAAATATACCTTTTCTTTAATACACTTATTATTGCATTCTCCGTGTTGTTTGCGTCTTCATTGTATTCCTCACTAATTGTGGTTCAACCTTGCAACCACAACAACTACCCTGTGGATGTTTTACCTGGATAACTATTATATATATGTATATATATATATGTATATATATGTGTGTATATATATATATATATATATATATATATATATATATATATATATATATATATATATAAATATATATTATATATATATATATATGTATATATATATATATGTATATATATATATGTGTATATATATATATATATATGTATATATATATATATGTATATATATATATATATATATATATATATATATATATATATATATATATGATGCAAATATACAACTGATATTCAAACGCGATGGAAAATGAAAAAGGAAAAAAATGATATATATATGCATCAACGTTTCGTCTTTATTTGAATATTTCCTCGCCATAACTGAAAAATATAGATGGATTTTTCACAAGTAGTTTATGAAAATCTTGAATACAATACAAAATAGTTTCTTATGGTGTCCTCATATACCGTTTTCTGGAGCAAGAGTGAATAATAAGTCGTAAGGTATATTGTAAGAAAAAAAAGAATGTGATACATACCGTTTGCTGGTGCCGGCCTTCAAGGGGGTGGCGATAAGACCAACATGAACAGAGATAAAGAGGTGATATTTATATATGTTAAGATGGGGGTGGCAGGTTGTTACAAGCCTATAACTAGAGGTTCTACCTCTCACCGGTGAGTGGGTTAGAGTTGAAGTGTTATTGTGTTCCAGAGCTTGGTGGTGACCCGATTAGTACTTTATTCTACTCACTATAGACCAGACACTGGATCGTTACTCCTGCAGAGAATTCCTTTTGCAACCCACCCCCAACTGTTGCCTAGGCCCCTTTCAGGGTATTGACTTTAAATTGGATTTTTTCTTACATTTGGATTCATTCCTTCAATATCGTTATGACAATATAGGAGGTTGTAGGCAAAAATGAAATCGCCGCGCAATAGTCGGCGCTCAAAGGAGAACAGGTTAAGTTTATTGAGTCATCTTTCATAGGGCAGATCACATTTACCGTACCCTATTCGAGTTTTCGATCGTAACGTGTAAGTACTCAATTCTACATTAGTATCTCAATTATTCTCCTGACTAATTTCACTTAATATCTTTCAACAATTTATTAGATGGGGTCATCAACTAATGTATATTCAGTCGATAATGTAACAGTTTAAAAAAGCTTCTAATGTGCACATAATAGTTGAGATGCATATACACTTTCTAATGTATCACACCGCGAATAATTAGGTATTCGCTGGTGTGTCTCTATAATCTGTAGAATACTTCTAATGCAAGTCATAAAATATTCACTCAGAAATTATAAACTTTAATTTGCACGAGTCTATGTGATTTGGGTGCTCTTTTCTCCGATTTACTTACTATTAAAATTTTATCTAAATAAACTACTGAAAAATCAAGTCATATTAGCATAGCATTAGTTATCTGCTGCAAAATATTAGATGCGACTTTTTCCCTGAAAGTAAGTCTGTCAAACTTCTTATTCCAGTGTGAGTATTTATTGTAAGTAATATTTTCAAACTTTTCTTAATTTGCAGATATTTATCAAACAAATGTGTTTCTTAAACTTGCTGCCGTTCAAATTCCGGAATATCTTTTCTAGGAAACGGTAGAATAGATTTAAGGGTTTTGAACGACATTTTAACCCCGTGAAGTAATCAACAACACTCTAATCTTACCGGTGTTAATTTCATGAATACCGCGGTCAACTCCAATCTCTGTTATTATCAAGTTCCTGATCAAAATATACCAGAACCACAGAACGAACACTAGTTGTGGTTAGAAAAAACATCCTATTTTAATGCAAATGTTGCATTCACTTTTTAACATTTTCTCATGCCCTCCGTAAAATACCTCATGAATTTTTTCAGGTGTAGTAACAAAGATAATTGATGCCCGTCTCACCCCTTTAATAATAATGGAATGTTCTACATTCGTGTATATTCAGAGTTAATGTTAAAAACACTATTTGTCTCAGTAAGCAACAAATGGTTAAATAAAGCTTATCCTCAGGTTATATTCGGCGTCCAGTTTTTATTACATCAGGCAAAGTTGAAATTTATTGTACGACACAATTGCACTTTCAGACGTACTAATCGATAATTCTAAAATGAGCATTTCTCAAAACGAGCTTTTATTAAAACGAAGAGAGAGATAAATACCTGTGCAGGTTCATTTCGAAGACAATTTGTGTAAGCCGTTTAACGAAATACAGCATGCCAATCGGGCGTTTAACCGATAAGTAAAAGTATTATATGCATTATAATTTTTATCAAGCTTCTTAAAATACTTCATTTTAAATTCAGTGAAATTCTCATTGTACAGTATGTTCAGAATACTTTCGGAGTATTATTTTTAATACGTGTTTTTACGATTTAGTGAACTTACCATTAATAGAACACAATCACTGTAATTTTTCCCCTGTGAATAAGTGTATTTTCACAAACACTCTGTGCCATTTTCGTAGTTGATTCCAAATAGGATTATCTTCTCGCCTCGCACGTTTGTCTCGTCGATTATGGAAGTGTCGCCATCTTACTTCTTTTCATATGAAGATTAACGTTAATAGATTTTCGGTTCTGTGTTACATTTTCATGTGTCTGTGAAAGGATTACCTTTTATTGACTTTCGCATATGTTCATTTTGAATTGGAAAGTACGTTTGTATATTGCCGATGTTTTGATATCTGAAAGATTGTAATCCGGAATGGACAACATATGTTAGGATGCAGACTGGCACAAACGAAAAATGCATATGCCTTTTTTCGATCCTTTTTTAATTTATTACGATCCCCTCTAGATCTGAAACACATCGTTCTTTAATTTTCGCTTCATTGCGTTTTTAATTAATGATGTATTCGCTTTACACATCTATCGTCTGCAACGTTAGTTTCAACTCCGCCGCTAACATTGATTATACACAAGAGCGAGGTTCTTATTCTAGTTTAAACATTCCCAATGGTCAATTATTAAACTCTTTAAATAACTGATGTTTACCCATTCAGTTTAAATCTGTCACGTGTTCTATAGACAATGCCTGCATAGGTTTCATAATTAGCGTCCGCCTTTTTATAAGGGTTTAACACTAGTATTGTGTATGAATAAAAGCGTTTTTCACAAAATATTCTTCACAAAATAAGAACTGTTTCATCAAAAGTAATGTTTGCTGTATGTTTTAAGTTGAATGTAGTGTCAGTGTATTTAGTAATTCTCGGAGATTATTCTATGTCTATGCATTACATGTTCTTCTAAAGATGTTATCTCTACTTAAATATCATGCGATGAGTATACCTTTTTAAGATTATACGTTAACTCGCATATTATATTAGTAACTGCGTCCGAGGTACAGTGTTTAATTATTTGCTTCTGCAGAATATTATCAGATGTGTTCGAAAAGCTTGGAGTATTGTATGTTAATGTGGTCAAATCTTTCTTAGGACTTCTTTTTTGACTAGAGTATCTGTTCAAGAGGAAAAATATCATACCAAACTTGGTAAAACAAATTTAGACCTTATCAACACACACTTCCCCCAAACAATATCTTAAATAAAATATTCAACAAAAATACACTTAAACTAAGTTACAATTGCAGTGAAAATTTAGAAATGATAATTAAAAAACACAATAATAAAATCCTAAACAGCAACCTTAACCCTGAATCAAATAACAAAAAAACAACAAGAGTAAAGTCCTGTAACTGCATGAATAAAAAGGAATTCCCCTTGCAACAAAATTGTTTAATAACTAAAACTATTTACCAAGAAACAAACTCGACTAAGGAAAACCCAGCTATAAAAAGTACATGTTTGAATACAAAATCATTTATTTATTTATATATATATATATATATATATATATATATAATTTTGAACAGAGTGGCGATATTTTAAATGGGATGACCACTAGTGTAAATGTGGCATAGTCGTGACTGTAATTATTCTAGTTTAGAGTGAGATAGATAGTGTAAGATGGACACTCACTTTCCCATACATTGATAGCCATGTTATATTTTTTTGAAAGTAACAAATTCATAATGTACTATCTGTCCTGATACTACACATACACATTTCTGTTTTCGGTCAGAGAATGAGAAATATTTCTAGATTAAAGCAATGTTTACTTTTCTCCTTATATAGAGGGCACCTTGCTGGAGAAATAGATCCCCAACATTTGAAATTAAGCTTGTGTAGACCCACGCTCGGTGTAACAAACTGGCACGTTATTTATAACACCATTAACTAAATTACTACCCACCGAAATGAGATCCTACATTTTTAGCCGATTATATGTGAACACCTTTCCAACTTGACAAAAAAGAAAATATATTATTTTAAAATTTATAGTGGGGATCAGTTTCGTATATATAAACTTTACGTATAATGAACCTACTTTTTGTGTCATTCCAAACATTTCTAACCGGGCCCATTAAGCTCCACTGTACACATTCATATAACACGTAATCACTAAAAAAGTTAGCCTACCATCAAAAGATGTACATAATTTATCTAATAGAAAATTGATTTGAATTAATTGGCCTATAACGCTAAAATGGCCCAGAAATGGGGGAAGCTCATTTTACGTTAAATTACATGTGAACATGATCCTTTGTTTGTTTCTCTTCCCGATAAGTTTTTCACAGTAATCGCCTAAAACGTTGTATAATTGTTGTTGTTTTGCTGAGGATTTTTATGTATAATAATAATAATAATAATAATAATAATAATAATAATAATAATAATAATAATAATAATAATAATATCATGAAATCCCCCTTTCTTCAAAAAGTAGCTAGTCACGTTAGAGAAAAAATGTTACCGTTATTTTTAAGTAGCCGATAAACATTTAAAATCTCAAGCGTATCGATTGAAGACGTCTTTTTGGTAGATATACAAATGTTATATCTATTGTGAATTTTAATGTTAACTAATTAGAAGTTTCTGAGATTTCACTTCGGGGCTCATGGGATAATAGTTTTGCTTTTTGTTTGAGTTGAACATAATTGAATTCCTCCTCATCACCAAAAAGTTGCTAGTTACGTTAGATAAACTAGTTAACGTTATTTTTTTTAATTTCTACCGAACGTTTGATAACTGTGCATGAATTTATTAGAGTGGAATCTATCGTCTATTTTTATTTAATAGTATCCTAAAACACTTATTATGTAATTAGGTAACATGTATATATATATATATATATATATATATATTGATTACTATATTTTTATATTTTTTTATTTACTGATCTATTTGTTATTATTTTATTTTCGTAAATGTGTCTTCGTGTATGTGTGATAGTGCACTTTACACCTCATGAAAATGAAAGAAACACTACCCCTGTGTCAGGATCAGAGGTAAACTAAGCCTGGGTCTGGTGTTGCCATAAACACATAACCATGATAAATGTCTATAAACACAAATAAATGCCGTGGGAGTATGTGTCTCATAATGGGCAGGTGTTCCCTCGATGGCTAACATGGCTGTCCCCGGTCCGCACCATGCGAATGTCGGCTCCTCTAATTTCAGGAACAAGACTACGGAGAAAAAACAGGAAGGTAACCCATCAAATTCGAAATATGATCAGGACACTGACCAAACACAAGAAAGCAAGAATCAAAATAACATACCAAAACTCCATAGAAAGAAATGGACTAAAAAAGAGAACAGACTGGTAATGTAATGCTACTACAAAAGGCGCTACCCAGCCGGAAAAGAATGAAAGATCTATGGGACATTTCTATAGACTATCATACAACGGCACAAAAGATAGCAGATCAAACAAGACAGATACTCAAGAGAGGGTGGTTCTCGGAGATGGCATTAACGGAAATTAAACAAAAGATAAGTGGCGGGAGAGTTCAAGACACACCACTTGACAAAAACTCCCAGGAAGAACGCGGGAAAAAGATGAATACATAAACTGAAGAGGTTGAAGACGACGAAACCATCTGAGAAAGGAGCAAGAGAAGAGAAACACATCAAACGATTAATGTCTGACAACAAAACAAAACTTCCATCCCTAAGGAACGAAGATTAGAAGAAGTTAAAAGTTGAAACAGAGAAAGTAAACAGAGTACTCACGTACATCCCAACAGACACTATCACAGATCTAAACAACTTGATATATGCGGGGGGCAAAATCAATAAGTATGAAACTAAAAAGGGAAAGAACACTGACCAAATAAATGGACAGACACAATCTTGATGGGAGATCAGACTGGAAACCCAGATCACCAAACTTCAAAAGGAAGCTAAACCCGTAAATAGGATGATGGAAAACAGTAAACGATGGAATAGCAGAAATCCGAATCGCAAGGAAAGACTGAATAAGAAACATGAAGAACTAAAACAAAAGATAGCAGCAAAAGAAGGAAGATTGAGACGATGCATATACTAATCGAAACAGTACAAACAAAACATGACCTTTGAAAACAATGAAAGCCAGTTTTACAAAAACGTAAACGGAGAAAGAACAACAACAGAACAACCGGACCCGACAGAAACAAAACATTTCTGGAGCAATATATGGGAAACGGCATACCACAAAAATTATAAATGGCTGAAATACATGAAAGATAAACTTCTAGAAATTGAAGAAAAACCGGAAACAGAACTTAATGAGGACACTATTAATACAACACTGAAGAAAATGGCAAACTGGAAAGCACCAGGTCACGATTTAATACATGCGTACTGGTTCAAAAAATTCACGGTCCTACATGAAAGGCTAGCACAGAAACTAAAAGGGTGTATCCACAAAACAGACGTACCAGAGTAGATTACCAAAAGCAGGACAATGCTCATACTAAAAGACGCGAAGAAGGCAACAACCCCAAGCAATTACAGACCAATAACCTGTTTACCGACAATGTGGAAAATCCTAACGACACAACTGAAAGAGCAAATTTACCATACCCTGAACAGTCGTGGGCTAGTTCCAAATGAACAAAACGGATGCCAGAAACGGAAAAGAAGGACACATGAACTGTTATACATTAATCAAAAGATCCTGAAAGAAGTTAAAACAAAGAACAAGAACATATCTATGGCATAAATTGACTACAAGAAAGCGTACAACAGAATCTCTCAGCATTGATAATTGAATGCTTAAAAATGTACCATAAAGGATTATTAATCTCATCCAGAAAGCAATGGAAACATTGAGATTAGAATTGACAGCTGGAGAACAACACTTGAATGAGATAAACATACAGAGAACCATTTTCCAAGGAGACTCCTTATCACCACTACTGTTTGTCATGGCCATGATGCCACTCAACTACATACTCAGAAAATGTGAGGCCGGATACAAGTTCACAGGCAGAGAACAAATAATACCCCATCTCGTGTACATGGACGACCTGAAGCTATTTTCAAAAAGCAAAAATGAACTGGAAAATCTGATAAATACGACCAGAATCTTCAGTCAGGACATTCGAATGGAATTCAGAATAGAATAGCGTGCATTGCTAGAGATTAAAAAAGGAAAGCTGGAGACGACTGAGGGCATGGAACTACCCAACCAAGAGCAGATGAGGGCGCTAGATGAACAAGACAGCTATACATATTTCGGAGTTTTGGAAGCAGACACAATCAAATCAACAGAAATGAAAGAGAAGATTTGAAAAGAATCTGAGAAGAACAAGAAAGCTCTTAGAAAAAAATATATATAGCAGACACCTAATCAAAGGAATAAATACCTGGGGAGTATCACTAATAAGATGGTCTGGAGAATTCAGAAGCTGGACTAAAGAAAAACGTAGGCACCTTGACAAGAGAACTAGAAAATTAATGACTATGCACAACGCACTACATACAAAAGACGACACAGACAGACTCTACGTGAAGAGGAACGAAGTGGGAAGAGGACTGGTAAGTATAGAAGACTGTGTGGACGACACTAAAAAAGAGCTGGAGAAATACATAAACCAGAACACAGAAAGGCTGATCACCGCAGCAAGAGATACCGTCCCAACGAACAACGCAGGAAGCATCGAAACCGGACACAAACAGACAAGAAAAGAAAAATGGGAAGAAAAACAACTACATGGATGCTTCATAAGACTCACAAGAAAAGAAACCAACGTAAATAGCTGGACATGGCTAAGAAAAGGAAACTTGAACAGAGAAACAGAATCTTTACTGATGGCTGCACAGAACAACGTGATTAGGACAAACTACATTAAAGCTAAAATAGATAAAACCCAGGAAAACAATAAATGCAGACTGTGTGGACAAATAGACGAAACATAAATCATATAATAAGTGAGTGTAGGAAACTTGCCCAAAAAGAATACAAGAACAGACATTACTGTGTTAGGAAAGTAATACACTGGGAACTGTGCAAACAGTTGAATTTCGAATACGCAGACACATGGTACAAACATACACGAGAAACAGGAATACGAAAAACACAAAATCCTCTAAGATATGGATATATAAACAGATACACTCATACAAGAAAGAGGGACTGATGTTATTATAATCGACAAGAAGGAAAATGGCAATTCAAAAACATTAAATATTTATCAGATATCATCAGTACCGTCAATGAATATTTAAGTTGTTTAGTTTAAGAGTTGTTTTATGAATCGGAAATTCGCAATTCTTTTTGCCGGTGATGATACCGATTGCAATACTTAACAAGTTATGTTTTTTTTAGGATTTCCGATCACTATTCCGTAACATTACTGTATACAGTTTCTAATGCTTAAATATAATATCAGCCTCTTTTACTTCGAATCTGTTGTCAATCCTAATATCCTTTGTAACATTTATGTCTCCGGAAAAGTGGTCAATTACCTACATAAATAAAAAAATATTAAATAATAGCGACTAATAGTATATTTATTTGATCTACGAATTCACGTACACACAGACGCGCTCTCTATGACAGCTCATTTATTAGAACGCAGCAACCATTTTTAATTATCCAAAGGTCAAAACACTTATACAATATTATATTTCAATGAATTTTATTTCATTTATTAACTATGTTATTATGTTGTAGATGAAAGTTGTACTTTCTTCTTTAATATACTATTTTCTGAGAAAACATATTCTGACATGGTGTTTAAAATATTACTATATATTTACGAGTTGATGTATTCAACTACAACATATACTACTATATATTCTTTTTCAATGAGTGTAAATGATATTATTTATCACATAAGGTATATTTTAACTCTCGACACATATTCTAATGTATACATTATTTTGGTATTATTAGAATATTTTCGCTATGGGAATTTTAGAGGATTTCACTCTTAGAAATGTAACTATTTGAGATAATGAAACAAAATCTGAACAAAAAACCGGAATATTTTAAAATAACACATAACAGATTAAGTATTAAAAAATTACTTAATAAATTAGTAC
>OY744535.1:51375460-51465460 GCA_963556195.1 Sepiola atlantica
TAGGGTTATTAAAAGAACACTTATGTCCAGTATATCTTTCTTTGAAGGTATTACAAGCCCTAGCTATGTAGAATTTTTTCAGGGTTGGGTTTTCTTTAGTAGAGATTTTTTCTTGATATACTGATAGGGTTATTTGGCAATTTTTTTGTAATGGGCATTCTGTTTTGTTTGTGCAGTTACAGGCCTTGGTATTTGCTGTTTTCGTTGCCCTAGTTTTTTTATTTAGAATGTTATTGTTATGTTTTTTTTATTATTTTTTCTAAATTTTTGCCACAGCTATAGCTTAATTTGAGGGTGTTTTTATTAAAAATGTTATGCAGCATATTGTTGGGAGGGAAGTGTAGATTGATTAAGTCTAAATATTTTTTACCGAGTTTGGTTTTAACCACGTTATTTACCGCCGTATAAACAATCCGTACCGTTGAAGAAATAAAAATGTGTAAATGTCATTTAATTAATAATGTGTAAACTAAATTATTTACATTGTTCCGAATAATTTTAGATGCAGCCCAACCCTAACTCAAACACACTATCACTAACGCTATCCCAAACTCATTACCATAATTGTCAGCCATATTTTCATATGAAACTGGACAATATTATAAATCAAACTGTTTTAGATATGTTCATTCATTGTCTTCTTTTGCTCAGATAAAAATGTCTGTAAAACGACGTTCTGTTTAAACTCGCAGTAAGATTTCCAAAAGATTTGGTGGTTCACCTTGTCCTTTGGATAAAACGGAAACCCCAACTTTACGACAAGTTATCCAGTTTAGCTATTTCCTTACAAATACTTATCCCCACTTATCAAATAATGATATTTCCAAATTGATTACAAAGGAAATAATCAATATATATTTTTTTTTTTTTTTTGTCTGGTGCTTCGAACAGGCGTGTTCAGGCTTGCTGGTTGTTCAACTCGCCCTGGCTGATGTGAGGATCCTGTGAGACAAAGGAACCGCACCAGCATGTGCTTGCATGTGCACGATAGAATTGGTGTCGGCTTGCCTGCACGCCGTGTATCCGACAATTTGGGGTTGGTCCGGGATATTAGCGAGGTAGGCATCAAGAGAGCGCTTAAATTGTTCCACAGCAGCATTTTTTATATCCCGAATACACCTAGGCATGGCATTGAAGAGTTGTGACCCCTGTACAGGTAAGCTCGTTTCAAAAATGGTTCGTATTTTCCCACCAGTTTTTAGCGAGGGAACAATACAGTGCCTCCCGCGGCGTTCATTGTCTCGGTCTTGAATGTGGCCATTAATGTTCGGTACCTTTCCTTCCAATATCTTCCAGATGTAAATTATCCGGTACCTTTCACGTCGTCTTTGCAGCGAGAACATTTTTGTCTTCTTCAGACATGACCAGTAGTTCCGATCAGCTTGAATTTTCCGTAGAAAATACCACTGAATGGCTTCAAGCTTTTGGATGAGCCTAGGGCTACTTGGGTTCCACAAGACAGAACAGTATTCCAAAACTGGAATGACCAAGGATTTATACAGCGTGACCATTGCACGATATTCTCTGGTTTTAAATGTCCTCAGGATCCAGGCAATGAGGTTCTTGGCTTTTTCCACAACTTTGTTTATTTGATTGCTAAAAAGACAATCACTAGACATAGATACACCGAGGTCCTTTACTTCTTGCTTTATGTTTATCATTTTTCCTGACGGAGTGTGGTATGATATCTCGCTTTTTAGCTGGTCGTTATTACCATAGCGGAGAAGCTCAAATTTCACGTCATTTAGCTCCATGTTATTGTCCTCCGTCCATTTGTAGATCTGATCGAGATCCTTTTGAAACAACACAGCATCCTCGGGAGACCGAACGGATTTTGTGGCCCTTGTATCATCGGCGAATGACCTGACTATTGACATGGCGATATCTTCATCAATGTCCCCAATAAGGATTAGGAAGATTATGGGTCCCAATACACTTCCCTGGGGAACTCCAGAAATGACAGGTTGTGGCTTCGAGGTTGCACCATCAACCATAACTGTTTGGAGGCGATTACTCAGGAAGGATTCGATCCATTTGAAGATGCTTCCACGAATGCCAAGATCAAATATTTTCTGCAGAACTATTTTGTGGTCAACTTTGTCAAAAGCTTTGGCAAAATCTAAGTAGACAACATCTGCATTAGCGCCATCATCAAGAATTGATAGAATGGTGTCAAACTGCTCAAGGAGTTGACTTAAACAAGATCTTCCAGATCTCATCCCATGCTGACTGTCATTGAACAGGTTATTTTCATTCATGTGTCTAACTATGTGTTTCCGTATGACTTTCTCAAAAAGTTTAATGAGGTGGGAGGTCAAAGCTATTGGTCTATAATTGGCAGCCACCGACTTGCTTCCACCTTTGTGAATGGGTGTAATAAGAGAATTCTTTAGTTTGCTTGGAACGACCTCTTCTTCAAGACTTTTCGTCCATAGAAATACGAGAGCATGGACCAAATGGGCCCTGCAGTTTTTCAGTACTAATGCAGGAAAGCCGTCAGGACCCGCAGCAGCTGACGGAGAGAGTTCATCAATTGCAAGCAGTGAACCAACAATTGCCTTTGTTAAGTGAATATTATATAGGGTAGAAGGTGAAAGAATTTTGCTTCAAGAGGGCCAAACTTATTAACAGGAAAACTCTTACTTCATCCAAAGTGAAAATAATTAAGGAACAGCTGGACAAATTCTTTGATATGTCTTCATGTTGCTGCAAACTGCCTGTCCTAAGATGTGATGACTTTGCTGTAAAGTGCAATACACAAAATTGCCAAACAAGACATATAGTCTGCACTTGTCCTCTTAACAAGACGGTAATACTACTTCTATTGTGTTTTTTGTTTGCCTTTTTTTTAATTTAAACTTATTCTTTTCTCAATTTTCAATATTTAAATTAATTGCAAAATATGAATTTACTTCTAAATATCTTCCTTTTTCTAGTAAATAATATTGTGATATATTCCTTAATATTTGTCATGTATGCTAGATCTGTTATTAAACACATGCACATTTGAAGAGAGAGAATATTTAAAAGATCGGAGAGAGAAAACATGCCCAAAAAGCAGTTTCCAACTTGGACCCAGTGACAAAAATGCTGTCATAAAATACAAAAAAGATTCAGCTGAAGCAGATAGATTAGACAGGCAGATTGAAAGACAGCAACAACATTCTTCACATGTTGCTTCCTATACATCATTAATCTTTTCACAGACATCTTCCAGTGAAGAAACAACTGATGACAGTTTTCAACCAGGGAGACAGTCTAACGGACCTTACAGTCTTTTAAAAGTCCCTGGAAATTTCATGAAACTGATCAGAGGTGATATATCTACTAACCTTTGGGATTGCTTTTCTATTAGACTTACAACACATGCGCCTTTTACATCCAACCACACATTTAAAATATATTATAGATGAATCAGAAATAGATAGGGAAAATGAAAAAGTGAAAGATACCAGCCATCATAAACATGTCCAGGAATAGGAACATCTTATCTGCATTGGAGTTGATTGCAGAGTTGATAAGGACACTTGTATTAATAAAAGGTTACAGAGGAAATTGTGAAAAAAATGATTATGGAAAGCAAGGGACCACAGCGCAAGTAAATGTCTCGCCCATAGAGTGATACCCAACATTGGTGAAACTGGTGTTCTTGTAGTAGAGGATGTTGCTGCTGTTCTAGAAGCGTAAAACAGTGTAATTTCTGTTAACGCAATTTTGGTGGACAATATCAGTACATACACTGGTTCTGAAACAGGGATGGTTACAGCTTTGGAGAAAAAAAATGTAAAAGGCAGTTACATACCATTGGCTGTTCACTTCCTCAAAATGAAATGCCATTTAAAGCCATCTTTAAGTTAATTGATGGAAATACAAGGAACCCTACCACTTTCACTGGTCCTCTAGGGGAACTTTGTGGAACTAATTACCAGGATTTTCCCCAGGTAGCATTTCATAGTATTAGTGGCCCTCTGGATAATTTGTATCTTACTGCAGAGGTAATGAATGATTTAAGTGGTGACCAGCGACTACTTTGGAAATATGCTGTAGGCATTTCTAAAGGGAAAATGTTTAGTTAATGTTATCTGGATTTATTAGTGAAATAGTAAAATTTTGAAGTAAGTTTGTCAGTAAAATCCTGCGGAAAGTAGGCATTTCTGAACATTTTTGTACCCGATTTTTAAAACTAAATGTTCAGTTAAGTTTTAAAGTTAGGAATCTAATTGTTGGTATCAGTTCTCATAACACCAACCACCAGCTTTCGCCACCACATCAGCGTTGATTTTCTAAAAAAAAGTGACAAATCACCCTGCCCTAATCTGCAATAGCTGTAAGCTTAGAAAACACTAGACGAACTCTCTATTGTTTATTATGGTGTAGTAGTTACATAACTGACATCTATTTTGTGTGTCTACATGTAATTCCCCGCGCGACATGGCGCATACTCTGTTATGCCAATACTTGTGTAGCGATGTGGGCGTTTGAAACAAACAGAACATATACGCCATTTATAAGCCATTTCTAATGCTTAGATGCATTTGTCGCGAAAATATAAACCGTTCCTTTTACGTGGGAAATGTAGACAAATGTGGCATTTCACTCGCTCCCCTTTGTTATGACTGACAATATGCGAGATGGCTAAATTTGCTGAACTAAATTTCTCTTACTTAATGCACCCCGACAGGCCGACCTGCCTTATGTTCATATATTTTACTTGTTTTTATCTGATGTCGATGAAACTGAATGAACTATTATAAAATGTAAGGAAGATTTTCTACTTCTAACTGTAACTATAGTGACACTCTTTTATTCTTCATCTAAAGCAAAGACAGTCAGATGAAACAGACGCTATTCGAAAATTGCTATCTCTAATCTCCAACAATAATCTTATATCACCAACAATGATACCATCAGTTAAAGCTAATTAATAAATGTTATATATACATATATATATATATATATATATATATACAATAATATTTTTTTATAAATATTAATTATTTTTTAAAATACCTAGAGACATCGATGTTTCATGCTAACGCAATCTTCAATCTAGGAACTAATTCTCAACGGTCGGAAGGCGCGAACCCCTTTGATTCGCAGTCGGTGATCTTATCCATCAGGCCATCGTCAATTAGTTAGTAAATATATAGAAGCTTTTTTAAATGTAAACAGCTTAATCGGCGACTGTTTACCAGGCAGATAAGAGTGATCTTATATATATATATAATTGGTCGAATTGCTTGTCAAACCACGCAATATGGACACTATTCTACTGTTTGCGCGGCTAGCATGTTATAGTAGCTTTACTTAATGTACTGTTTTGATACAATAAGCAGCATATTTTGATAAATAGAGAATGGACCTGTAATTTCACTCTGCGTTAAAGAAATGAATGTGAACAATTATGGATATAAGATACCGATATTATTAAAATAGTTCCCCTTCAATCATTACGTATAATATACACTACTTGCCGGAGAGATAATGGAAATAATGTACCTACATCTAAAATAGTAAAATATAACATGGGATTCATTAAGGATCAGAAATTCAGGCTCAATTAAGAAACTACTCCGAAAATAAACGTAACTCAATTAAAAGTCTACTGCGTGTTCGTGTTAACTAATAACAAAATGGTCGACATTTTGTAGAACAACCTAGTAACTTTCTATATGCGTGGATAGACTCCCCTTATTTTTCAACCTCTTTAGCAATATTAATACCGTCAAACTTCATCCAACTACGTATTTTAATATGTCATACGTCGTAATGATATATAATACTATTGTCAGTGTTCATTAAAGATGCATATGTATATAGTGTTTATCTCTGTATTACTTGTATGAATATTATAAAATGAAACAATGTTATATATAAATATATATATATATATATATATATATATATATATATATATATAAAATATATTTATTTAATTTTTTTTGCAAGCTTTCGTTGTAGAACAACTTTGTCAGGCGAGAGTGTCTTATAGTTTTTTTTCTTAAAAAACACTATAATACTGTCTCGCATATAAGACAGTCTGCGCATAACATCGCCAGGACTACACTTATCCTACGTCTTTTAGAACTTGACGTCTCTTTCTGGTCATATCGTGATTCGACCCCTCGGTAAACGCCGAGGGGTCGAACTCAAACTGAGAAGGAAGAAAATAAACCAAATAAACTATGAGACAGTTTCGCCTGACAAAGAGTTTCTACAACGAAAGCTTGCAAAAAAAATTAAATAAATGAATTTGTCATTTAAATTGCACGATTGTTGATTTTAGAAATATTTCGCTTAAATACATTCAAAGATGTTGTCAATTTCCTTACTTAAAAAGCGCAAATCTGCGCATAACATCGCCAGGACTACACTTATCCTGACATGTTTTAGAACTTGACGTCTCTTTCTGCTCATATCGTGATTCGACCCCTCGGAGTTAATACCATCAAACTGAGGAGGAAGAAAAGAAGAAAAAAACTATGAGACAGTATCGCCTGACAAAGTTGTTCTACAACGAAAGCTTTCAAAAAATAAATAAATAAATGAATTTTTCATTTAAATTGCACGATTATTAAGTTTCAATATATATATATATATATATATATATATATATATATATGTATATATATATAAACAATAATATTTATAAATAAATATTTATTCATTATTTTAATTACCTATATGCATCGATGTTTCATGCTAACGCAATCTTCACTGTAGGAACTAATTCCCAACGGTCGGTGGGCGCGAACCCCAATCAAAAATCGCCACTGATTCGTAGTCGAGGATCTTATCCATCGGCCATAGCTAATTAGTTAGTAAATATAGAGGAATTTAAAATGTAAATAGCAAATCGGCGGCTAGATACCAAGCAGTAAAGAGTGATCTTACGAACGACGTTCGGACCGTGCATATAGCTATTTGCACTGCTTGTTATTAAAGTGACTCTAGAGTGCCCAGCCTTTGTGGGAGGGGGCTGATGAACAATAATATTTATAAATAAATATTTATTAATTATTTTAATTACCTACAGACATCGATGTTTCATATATATATATATATATATATATATATATATATATATATATATATATATATGTCATGGCGTATTACAATTCTACAAAGTGAAACCATAGATCTAAACAGAATTGCTGGTGGAGTGGTCCTCAAACACATGTTTTTGGACTTTATTAATCGTGGACGAATTAAGCCATTACACTCAATAAATTACACAGTTTTATATGCAGATATTACTAAATAAAATCATCACCATTACGCGTCACTTGATCTACCCATTTAGACTCTACACGCCAACTCAAACATTTTTCTGTATGATTGCAACATGACCAGCTTTGTGAGAGGTCATTAAGGTTTTATTTGTATGCCTCTATCTATGCCAAATCAGGTCAAACTCTCTGATCGACAGTGTATCTGTTAGCACATAGACAAACAAGTGGTGTACCTTCTTACAATTTGGTTTTTAAATTAATTCTTTATGTTTTGTACATTTCATGTAATCAAACATTAATCAATGTTCCCTTAAGATTTCAATCAACACGTTGTTTTGTATTCTAAATAAAGCCATATGACTCTTAGATATAAAATCGTGGAAGTTATATAAGCTCGAGTCTCTAGATGTGTATTATCGATATATGAACAGACCACGATTTAACAACATTCTGGTAATATTAACGAATCTCGAAGAAACTTCGCAGTCAATCAACTGTCTGTTATTTTTAAACTGACAATTTGGGACGGCAGATTTACGTTCTCCACATAGATAGTAATAAAAACTAAATTGTATTTACTTAGTTAATAAGTTAGCTCTCTCTTTTGAATTCATACGTTAGAAAAAAGTTGTGGACCAAAACTTGTATATCATATTCTGTTTTTACTTCTTGTGTCTGTTTTATCTGTTAATTATTTATTGCTCTGTAAAGATGACATACTCCACTATTCTCAATGGGTGTCTACACGTAAAGACGTACAACATCTATTGAAATATGCTTATGTTTGCATTGCGAATTCAATGTTACGGTTAATTTCCACAATCATTTTCTTCAAAAAATGTAAAAAAAAGATATGGCATGGTTAGATGATTAAGAAATAAAATATACAATGTCGAATACAAGATTTTACCAGCTATATATGTGTATTACCTGCGATGAAACATCATCATATTGTAATGTAAGTCTTAGCGAATAATTTTAATACGACATACTAGCAAGACTCGAGTATAAGCTTCTTCTTTAGAAAATAACATTAAATTTATTTACTTTAAATGCAGATATACGATTTAGGACCGTATTTTTATTTATTTTAAAATAATAAATAAGCGAATAAGAAGCACTGTTTGTCAGCTAGAAAAAATACATATGTTCATGTTTCCTGAAATAATTAAGCATGACATTTACACGGTTTTACAATAGTATAGAATTTTTTTAAATATAGCAAGACGAAAGTTCTAGTGACTATTCATAACGTAATTATGTTTCTTGTTTTCAGCATTAAATGAATGCACTTATAGTTTATTGCTGAGTAGTGTTTGTCTACTTTGTTCTACTAAAAACAAACTGAATTACTTATGACAGTAAAGCAATATCTTAGCGCTGTCAATTAATTATTTCCAATTAGCAACATCTAAATTTTGTATTTACAAGTTAATATCTTATGTATTATTCATAATGACTATTTCCTATTATTGGATTTATTGAGAAATATGACAATTCACTACGGCATAATTTATTAAATAATATATATATATATATATATATATATATATTTCTTAAAGTTCACATAAATATTCATGTAGTAGCTCAATAGCGTTAAATAGGATTGGAACTCATAATATAGTATGATATATATTAATGATTAAGAGAATGCCTGTCTCTCTTTATGTTTGCATTAAGGCGAAATAATATTATTAGTTTTGAATTCTCTCTATATATTTCTAATTATCAGCTCCTGTATATATCCATCCCAAATCTTCCCCAAACATCACGCGTTTTCAAATTTACATAATAATTTTTAAGGCTTCTAATAAATTAATATTCGAGAATATACGCTCATGATTGTTGTGTTGAGATTTTAAGAGGGATTTCAAATTCTTTCTTCGATGATATTAATCTAAATACAAATTATATATAGAATTAATTAAATACATTATTGTTTTTAAATTTATATAATTGAGTTACGTAATTAAATAGGTTGTAATGGAATATAATGGAACAGCCGGCGGCGATTCCAACATTTGTTTACCGCCCTCTGATTATTCGAACGCACAGACATTTATATTCTGAGAGAGAGAGAGAGAAGGAGAGAGAGGGGCAAATGAAGAAGAGAGAGAAAGCTATAGAAAGAAAGATATAAAGAAAAGAGAGAGACAGCGAGAGGGAGAGAAAATAGACATACGTTTTTTTAATTAATAACATGTAAACAACACATAATCTGAGATTTATGGTACGAGTCGCTCAAAAAGTATATATTTACTTTGAATATTTATCGAAACGTTTTTTAAAAATCATATAAGAAAGTATGTATTAAGCACACATTTATTGAATCAGTAAGTCGTAATAATAGTAGCCCTGGTGATAATCGAAGTAGTAATATCAGTACGAATAGTTAACACGTTACTGGTAATATGTGTTGTTGATATTATTATAGCAGTACAAATAGTCGATTATCGTGGTAGTAGTTTTTCTTAATGTAGTAATAATAGTTATATTGTTGATAGTTGATGTGAATCTAATAGTATTAGTACGAATATTTTTCTTAAGTTGTCGTAGTTGTTAACAAATTGTTAATTAAAAATCAATAATTGATTAAAGAATAATGTGAAAACTATATTTTTATTATTTTGTGTTTTATTTATTCAAATAAAGGAGTGGGTTATTTTCTTTATTTTTGTAATGAAAAGCAAGACATTTCATTGAACAATTACATAACTGATTTTAGAATCGTGTTTACTGTATTTCATTTTGTTTTGATTGTTGATTTTACTTTAGGTACACTTTTTCTGGATCAATAAAATAACTTCCAGTTAACAACTTTCTCCTATTTATCGAAAAGAATTAAAAGATGTAGTTTTCTAAATACTTACCCTGCGGTTACCTTTTTCTCACTTTAAAATGTAATGTATGTGATATGTTACTTTAACCACATAACAAACATATGCGATGTAACTCTCTGTCCGATTTAAGTGTTCTTTATGAGGTAAATAAATTCATATGTAATTTGATTGGCCACACCCTTCTTTATTCTCTCTCTCACAGACGGTATGTTGCTAGTCTCATTCTTTTCTAGTAATACTATTATCGTATGTGTTCTTCAGAAGTATGTGATCAATTGTCTTGCTTCTTTTGGTCAAGCTCGTTTGACTCGATGGTCTAGTGTTCTTCAGCGATTCGATGTTTTGATTCCTCATGTAATAAACTTCCCATTCAAGTATCTACTTTCCAAGAGCTGCAACCTTGTGGAACTTGCGTCCTGCTGACTGTTTCCCCTTATATATAGCCTTAGTCTTTTCAAGATTAATGTCAATACGCATCTTTTCGATAACCGTATTTCGTACGTGTTAGCCAATTACATCAAGTGGCTTCATGTCTGGTCTTGAGCGATCTTCATTAAGAAATGTTTCTGTTCATTTTGAACTCGTGTCCGCGCGTATTACCCGAAAAGTTTCTTACATTTCAACTATTACCGAATCAGAATCTTACAGATTCTTCCAACTACTTGCAATTAACATGTCCCTATCAAAGAAAAAAAAGTATTGCATTTCCGATGAAGACTATTGCATAACTATGTCGCACTTTTAAATACATATTTATTTAAAATAAAAAGCATTGTAAGACTTCCACCCGCTTTCTTGAATTAAAGTATTTAATGTTTTTTATTGAGAGACTGCTCCATCTTCTTTTTTTTTAAAACATAATTCACCCCAAACAAGGAAGGCCGCCACTGTAGACCTAAGGGGCTACTGAGAAAAAGAAAAGAGAGAAGGTAGGGGCGGTCAACCTGGATTGGGATCTGCGCAGCGAGATGTCTGTTTACATTAGTTTTACATTTTTGCATGTCTTTACTGTTGGGGAAACAGGGGGCAGGGGGGAGTTCCCGTGGCCAGCAGTATGAGGAAATAAGCTATTTTAGTAGAATGTTATTCGACATCTGGGGACCTC
Organism: Sepiola atlantica; assembly: GCA_963556195.1. Classification (NCBI taxonomy): domain Eukaryota; kingdom Metazoa; phylum Mollusca; class Cephalopoda; order Sepiida; family Sepiolidae; genus Sepiola; species Sepiola atlantica. Next base: position 51,386,638 of record OY744535.1, read on the forward strand.
CACAGTGAATGAATGAGATTTAGTTGATTGTCTAGTTAGTCTGGTGAATTTACGTCGAGGGGGAGAGGCACCAGAGTAGCCAATTCATCGGAGCATAATCCATTGAAGTATTTGTAAAACAAGCACAAGTGTGCTACATTGCGACGATGGGACAGAGGCTGGAGCTTGGTTGACAGTGAGGGACATATTAGGTTGGCGATTCTTGTTTGGACCTTGTCAAGGAGAGAGAGACTAGTAGATGATGCACCAACCCAGATGTGACAACAATACTCGATGCGTGGGCGGACGGTGGCTTTGTAGAGATACAGGATAATGTCAGGTGTAAGGAGTTTACTAGAACGGTAGAGGGAGCCAACATTCTTTGCGGCAGTCTTGGAAATGTCTTCAATGTATTTGTTCAAATTCATGTTACCTGTGAAGGTTAGGCCGATGAGTTTGAATGATGAACTCTCAGGTAGAGTGTTATTTGCCATGACAATCGGTTGTTGAATATGTTATTTGTAGTTATTGAAGGAAAGTAGCTTTGTCTTCGCGGCATTAAAAGTTACAAACCATTTATGACTACTACAGCCTGGAGGTCATTATCTAAAGATTCAGCCATTGCCTCGGATATGATTGCGTCTGTTTTGCCAACATGGCGAGAGTAAAGGGGTGTGTCATCAGCAAATAAACCAATCTCAGACTCTATACCATCAGGGAGATCGTTTATATAGATCAGGAACAACAGAGGTCCAAGGATAGATCCCTGGGGTACACCAGCATTTATGTCATGTTGCTTAGATGAACGGCCATCAAGGACAACCTGGATGTTTCTTTTGTCTAGGAAGGATCTAATTAAATTAAGTAATTGCCCAGTAATACCGCATGAGCGTATTTTCAGGAGGGGCTCTTTATGCCATACCTTTTCGAAGACCTTGGATATATCAAGCGCTACTGCCCTAGCTTTTCCTGCCTGGTCGAGTGTATGATACATGCGTTCAGAGATGACCGTTAGGATGTCTGCAGTAGATTGGGCTTGTCTAAATCCATACTGGCGGTCAGAAAGAAGTTTAGCATTAACTAAGTCCCGTACTATCGCTAGATTGATTAAGGATTCGAAGATTTTAGCAGACTGATTGGGCGATAGTTGTGAGGATCGGTTCTATTCCCAGAATTCTTGTAGACTGGTACCACAGAGGTAATTTTCCAGCTATCGGGAAAGCAAGATTCAGCTAGACACTTATTGTAGAATTTGGAAAAGACAGGGGCCAGTTCAGCAGAGCATTTATTTATTACTATTGTAGGTATAAGATCAGGCCTACAAGCTTTGGATGTGTCAAGGTTTTTTATGGTGTCTCTTACCTGGGATGGGGTGATGACCAGGTTATCAAGTGTGGCTTCGGTCAGCAAAAGGAATTTGAGGAGAGGTGGTTATATGAGTCTAAAGTAGAGTTAGAAGGGAGGCGCTGGGTAAGTAGTTCAGCATCATCAGTGGCCGTGCAAGTTACATCATTGTGGTTTGATAGTTAGGGAATTGAATGATTGACTATTATTCACTACACTATTGTAGATTTTCCAGAAATCACGAGTACCGTATTTCTGTGACTGGATGCGTTTTTTTTGTTAACTCATCATACCTTCACTTCGCTTAACCTATCACAACCTTGCAATTATTTCTTGACTCTATAAATTTATTTCTATTAGTAGCTGACTTATGGCGGCCGAATTTACGGAATGCTTTTTGCCTCTTAGAAATGGCAGCTGCACATTCCGAGGTAGACCATTAAGGAGAGTGAGGCTTGCTAAAGAATTTTCACATGGGGACATAGGCTTCAATGCCTGCTTTGACCCATTCAGTTAATTCGATTGCACACTGGTTGACAGGGAGTGAGAAGGTTTCCCTCCATGGGGCGTCACTGATGTGATCTCCGATTGATTCAAAATCAGCCCGCTTGTTGTATCTTGTTGTTTTGAGCAACGGTTCATCAGCTTTTGGGCGACTTCTTAGGGTGATGTGTATCATTAGCGCAATGTGATCAGCATTCCCGAGTAAGCTATGAGCTTTCGTCACACAAGCCTCGAGCATTGAGGTCAAGAAAAGGTCTAGAAGTGAGGCTTGTTGGTCTACTCGATCGGGATGCGGGTCGGAAAATCGACAGTCTGAGAGAGGGAGTGAGCTAAGGAGAAATTATACGTAGTGGCCGGCTGCGTCAGTAAAGCTGGAGAATCCCAACCAGTACCGGTGGTTGAAATTAAAATCCCCGAATACATGTATCTTGGCATTCAAGTCAATTAAGAGTGCTCTATCTATGCTTACAGACACAGAGTTTAGCAGAGTACATCCCTGAGTCGACGGGTAGCGGTATAAGAAAAAGAAGAAATTGACGCTGTGATGTAAAGTCAATCTAAAGCACGTGTAGTCGTGGTCATCTGATTCGTACCTATGTTCCGAACATAAACTCCTTGCCCGTGCATATGTTTGTCAGAGCCTTATGGTAGAGTGGGAGGTAGTCAGTCATGTCAAAGTGATGAGATGAGATTGAGGATCGGAGGTTAGTTTCACTTAGAGCTAGGATATCCGGGGAGTTTGTCAGGAGAAAGGATTCCACGTCGTTGATATTGGTTTTTACCTCCGGATATTTGTGAATGCGAGCCTCAAGATCGTAGGTGAAAGTGTATTTTGTTGGGTGTCTGGTTTAGGTTTGCTTTTATTTTTTGTAATTACATGTTTGTTTTGATTATAGAGTGGGTTGGCCAAGGTGGGTACTTGTTTGATGCCACTAAGCTCACACAACCAGTCCATTAGTCACGAATTGGTATATGGGGGTTGTAGCCTCGGGAAAGCCAACCGGAGATAATTGCAGGGTACCTTTCCATGCGCAACATGGCACATATAACTACCGACGGTATTATGCAACTGATGATGAAGCTGCCGTTCTTGGCGCTACCCAAGAGTTTGGGCTCCTTCCTGTCAGTCGGAAACAGCATCCAGACAAGCTGTATAACCTGTAACATCAACCTTTCGGAACAAGAGAGACCCAGATTGGTCATGTAAGACTTAGTGACGAAAATAATATCCTCAAGTTGCCAAAATAAAGAGAAAAAGAACGGCGTTCATTGACCTAGTAAGGAAACAAGGCTAGGCACTAAGTGTTTAGAGGCGTCTCATGGTTGTTGACTGACTAATACACAAGGAAAAATGGTAAGGGCCGGCGATAGGCAGAACTTATTTACTCCTTAAGCAATCGTAGGTTTGCAAACCGGACATTTTCTTCGAGATTCCAACTCTAGGAACCTTGTCGATCAGGACTAAGGAATCGTCCCTCCCCAACGGTTTACTGCCACGGCGTAAGTAGCTGGTAGAAACGTTTTTTTGTTAGAGCTTTTCTTCTTTTAGATGGATAGCCTGACAAGGTCTTACGGGTCCAACACTCCGAGAAAGGTTAAAATATCATGCGTCCGTTTACTAGTCGGGTATTTCCATATCCCCCGCAGGTTAAACAAAACTTCCAATATAACGTATGTATATATATGTACATATGTAACCCGTGTCCGCACGGATTTCCTCAAAAATCTTCAACATTTTAACTATGATCGAAGCAATATCTTCCGGATGCTGCCTTCCACTAGCGATACACATGCCGCTATAACATAAATAAGTCTTTCTACCTTTGATGACGACGTATTGCGTCGAAAATTTAAGACTTTTAAATACATTTATTTATATTTTTGAAAAATTATTTTTAGGCTTCCAACAGCTTTTTTTAAATTCAACTACTGAACGCTTTCTAATAGGATAGCACTACATATTCTTGTATATTTTTTCATTATATAAAAACTATAAGCACACTTACGAAAATGCTTCATTAGTGTACATTCGCAACAATAAAAAATAACCTATATTTATACAATTTAATATAGAGGCATAATATCCACGAATGACACCTTCTTTAGCCATAAATATGTCCTTGTCCAAAGACAAGGACATATTTATGGCTAAAGAATTTATACAGATACACAATTTGGAAATCGATATAGTGAAACTAGCTATCAATAAGATAAGTAAATATAATAGTACACCATAGGGTAAAATAATAGAAACTTGGATTTAGATGTTTTGGGACAGCTGATTCGTGTCAGTAACTTAATTTGGTGGGATTGCATATGCATCGTGAAATAAATAATTGGATACATAATTCGGGGGGCGATAATATAGAAAGTAAGCCTTATTTACTAAAGAGTGCTAACTATTAGATATTATTAAAAAAAATTCGCAGATTATTCTTTTAAAATGTGGCATAAAATAACTAATGATAATAATGACAAAATAAATGTTCAGTATTACGTGTAATCTTAATGTTAATTCACTTAAGCATCACTATAAACATAATTAGAAACTATGTTATATAGGGAAATCATGTAGTCACCCTAAACTTGATCACAACATTAATAGCTAATATATTTAGAATTTCAGAACTATCAGTAAATAAAGGTATATTTAATATCAACTATATTACAATGATGCATTACAAATAAAATGGGTAAAATGATTTTATATCATACAGGCATTAAGAACAAATCTTAATGTGAAGAATACTAAGCATATCGTTGTTTGGCATTGGGTGAACTCCAAAATATTTTTCAAGAATTATATATATATATATATATATATATATATATATATATATATATATATATATATATATATATATATATAATACTTAACGTATCCGTAACCCGTTGTGTAGAAAAGCACTACAACGTCTTTTACTACCTACATAAATATTGGAAATAAATACACTGGGGTATGCATTTAAAGACATGATTAAACATAGTTGATATTTATTCTCTACTTTTTTCTTTTTCTTAATACTATTATTTAGATGCACGTGTACATATTCTTTTTTTCTATATTATTTTAAGTCAAAACGTAATATCTTGCCATCTAATGAATGAACACAACCACAATAAAATAATAAGCACGTTAAATAAAAAAGAGGTTAATATTATACAAAACACGGCACTGATGAAAACTGGCAGCATATTAAGAAAATGCAGAAACCAACCCACATAATACAGTGACACTACCAAATCAGATATAAGTAAATGGTAAAATCAAATAAATAGATATAAAACAAAAATAAATTAAAAGAATCTGAGACTGTAAAAGTAGGTATATAATAAAAATGTGTCATCACACCTTTATCAGATTCTCTCAAATGTAACGCCATGTCACCAATATCGGTTACTACTACTAAATATAATAGAAGAGAACACCCCTACAGAGGGAAAGCACTATCCTACGCAAGTGTAAGTGCACGGATAGTATTGGATTACTTATAGATTTGTATGAGTAAACATTGTGGAATAAAAAGCTGTTGCGAGTGTTGTGAAGTTGTCCAACAGAAAATAATAAATAAAGGAAGTCAAGTCGATGGTTGGTTTTACAAGTGTATTAATGTTGTGAGGTACAAATCACCCCTATTGAAGAACTAATGGAAGCAACCATCTATAATAAATACCATGGTTGCAAAGACTCAAACAGAGGACATTCCTATTCATGTGTTACCGCATGGTAGGAATCCGGTCATCTCCTACCACATTTAGTGGCGTTACTGTATTGCTATGAATAAATACATTGTATATTTTAACCTGTCACAATTTGTGGTTGTTATCTTTGTGACCCCTAGCACGGGTCTACAACAATTAACAAAGTAAGAAAGTGACTAGTAACAAGACTGTGCTTTGTCTTCTCTGTATCTCTGGTGACTCGCACTATTTATAGTGACAACCGGTGCAGTTTCCCCTGTGTAAGAACGGCCGGTGTAACAGCGAGAACGCAAAGTTCTTCAAAAATGTGATAAAAAGATGTGGAGTGTGCTGTAAATCAGTGGGAATTTATAACTTTCACCCTAGAGGGCAATACTTGCTTTGTCAGTGAGTGAACGCAGAAAAAACCTCGCAAAGCTTCTATTATTATTCACTTAATGTTATAGTAAAAACAAATGCATATATATCACGTATTGTTTAGTTTATCTGTTACGCGTATTTCATTTTTCATAAATTACTACAAAGAGATATGTAAAGTATTATACAAACATGAGAAATTTGAGAGGTGAACAGAATACATAACTTGTATGATGAGATGAATTTGCTATTAATATCAATAGGATTTTATTTGGTTGAATCACCAGCTAATGTAACCAACTTTATAAACCCGAATGATACGTAGATTAATGACCATTTTAAAATATCAGGTACCGTATTTTGTCAATTAAAATGTGGTGTCAACTAAATTTCATAGCAACCTTTTGAAAATGTAGGAATGCGCATCCACTTTTTCACTGAATATATTGAACGGTAGTATATACTATATATCTATAGTAAGGCGCCTATAAAGGAAAGAATACATCGAAGTGGTATTGTTACTTACGGATATCAGTGGTTTTACCGATAGACAATGATTTATATTGTACATTAGATTGAAGCAAAGAAAGTGCAGTTAGGATTATGTAACGTTCGCTTTACTATGAATTCCGCAGGTTTCTAGTGCGCATTTGGCCACAAATATTACTACATCAGTTAACCATATACAGTTGACGATTATCTAATTCATTGCGTTATCACACCAATTGCATATGTAGTATCCCCTGATCAACAATACATCAGATGTATTTCCACTCCATATATAAACTGAACCACTGCTGCTCTCTTTATTAAAATTAAATGTCTTGGCGGGTCGATATATGGCGAAATTTAACATGTTTAGATGATAGTCTCATTTAAATGTCATTGCTGTAGTCATTCATTGGCATAAGCGGCTTTGTTTATTTCATGCCGCGTGGTTTCTAATGTTCGCTCAAAGAAATAATCTTTCAATTACAAACTAAGAGAGCTATATTTTAAAACTATACTTACAATTGTTTCGTCGGTAAATATTGCTAATGCCCATTCGTGGATATAGACATGTATTTATGAAGCTGTGTATTAAGGCATTTCCACAGAATATTATTGTTTGTAAACGGGCATTAAATACATCGGCTAGATTTTTGTGCACTTATTTAGAAAACGGAATCATTAATTGTACAGAATGGTCACACATTTATATTCGTTAGGAATACATGTGTTCCGTTTCCACCTTGTGTGATACATGTAGAAAACGAAGTTGTAGTCATTATTACAAAACACATACACTTTCACAGTTATTATTCGAACGTTTTAAGATGTGTGTTTTCGTATGCGCAAATCGCTATCCTTCTGAGTGGGTGCCGCCTGAAATCAAAGGGTCTTATTTCCACTTTCGAAAAGGAACAAGTAATCCCAATATCTTCATATTCATGAATGTGGGGTGCTGGAAAAATAGATCGATAATCAGTGTAATCACATTTTGCCAGCACATTTGAAATCCTGTTGGCACGTCGAGTTCTTTTTAAGAACTACCACGTGTTCCCTTTCACTCACCATGTTATGCCATATGCGTTTCTATTAATAATCTAGTAATCTTAACTTGCAGTTTAGCAAGTTGACCGGGACTGAACTTTCACATCTTGTTGATTTCTAACTTAGAATTTTAATATACTAGTCTATTTACTTAACTATTTTGTATGTGCACGTAAGTTTACTCACCTATATCTTACATGAGTGTAAACGTTTACCTCTTAGAACGTACATAATATGTATCGGTAAATACAATAATGTTTCGCCTCCTTTTTGCCAATGTTTTGGGCGGGTACTTAAACGTGGTGTTTCCCGTCCGAGATAAAATTAGGAGAACATGTATTTTTATAATTATCTGTTAATCATATGAGCTTTCGTTCAAAACAAGTCAACCACTGTTCGTAAAATTATTTACACAATTACTTATTAAATAGGGCAATATTAAATAAGACAATATTAAAAAAAATAGAAACTCATATAAATTTTCAAAATGCCGGCCTTCACTGTTTGTTTTTACGTCGTAAATCTATTTTTCCCGATTCTAACATGTAATTCTATTTGACATTTTGAAATTAGTGAATAAAATATTCGGAATTGCAGAAAATAATGTATAAATGTACTAATTTAAATGGACGTGTTTTTAATAACTCAATTCTCAACTTGCATTACATTTTAGCATACCATTACTATGATTCCAATATATCGTAAGAAGCCTTACTGAAACAACCGTTGATAAAACTGATTCAGTCTAATAGAGGGTTGCCCCTTTCCTACTTTAGTCTTATTCTATTTTTATTTATCATATTATGTGAGTCTAATATGCTTCACGTAAACTCACAATGCATGTGGTATATTACTATAGAAATGTAATACCGTTAATTGTGGTCTGACCATATTAAAGATTACAGAAAATATACATTCACTCCAAACAAGGCACATTTCTACTGAAATGTAGGTAGTTATGTGAATACACGCTAGATGTATGGGTGCATCTTGGGTGGAAAGTGTACAGCGAGATGTTTATTCACATAATTTTTATTTTCAGCATTCCTGTAGATTTTCAGAAACGGTGTTCAGGGAAAGACATTCTAAAAGCAAGGTAAGTAGTTTATTGAAACAAGATATTAAAGTAGAAGGATTATTTGCATATGATGACCTCTACATTGAGGGGTAAGAATGGTGCTTATTGTTGCGTTGGGTGAGGGTATTAACGTTAGGGCGCAGAAGTGCAATAAGTTCGTCGGGGCACATCTTATGTAAGTACTTGAACACAAGCTGACAGGTGAAGCATGGGACAGGGGTGAAAGCCTGGTAGAAAGCTTGAGCCCTATTAGTTTAGAAGATCTTGCACATTGTCTAATAAGGAGAGACTAGTTATTGGCGCAGCTTCCCACATGTGGAAAACGTCCTCTGTACATATGGGTGTTTATATAGGCTAGTGTCACAAGTGAGAAATTTTATAATGCGATAGAAGAATCACGTCTTCTTTGTAGTAGACTTGCCAATATTTTCTACATATTTGTTTCCAATACATGTTACCTGTTTATGCTCGATCTAAACAAAATAGTTATGTTAGGCTCTTAGATAGAGTGGTATAAGCAATTGCAATCGATAGTTGGAAAGGTGTCTTATAGAATGTTAACCTCCTCGACTCTTGTAGCAACACCAGTTCAGGCAATGACTTTGTCATTTTTTTGTATTTAATTGAGAAAATTAAGTTCATTTAATAAAGCGAAACATAGATAGTTTGCATCGAGCTTCCAAAGATGTTTGATAAGAAACGCAGTATCTAATATAGGTTCTATATCTAAGAGACTGACGAACGATTTTATTTCTACCTTGTTAAGTTTTTAGTTGAAATCATAGTATTCCTTGAAAGTTACATTTTGAAAAAATACATAAAATACAGGAAAGCAAAAGTCCCCTGTCAAAAATAATTTTCTAAACTAAGTCGTACTCGTCCAAAACAAGAAAAAAGCGTAGCAGGGTTACGCTTATACGATACAATCGAGACATCGCTTTTCTTTTTACTGTTCTTTCCGTATATATATCTCACTTAACCTTTCCCGATTTTATGATCAGTTAAACATTAATATAATACTATATAAGAATTTATAATACATAATATCGTACTCTTATTTACGAAATCATATAACGTATTTTCAAATGAAAGTATTACAACTGTCGAATTTAAAGTGGACAAATAAACCTGTTTTTATTTTTTGAGATGTCGAAATTGCCCGAGGGGAAATATTCGCCAATTGAGGAATACGACACAATGTTAATAAAAAAGCAATGGAAATATCATCAAAAGCAAGTGTGCATCTTACTTCTTGGGTATTTCAAAAAGTGTCTATTTATTTTTTGTAGCATAGATTTCATATTTTCTCTTTTAATCATTTCTTAAATCGATATCCGAAAAATATATGCTTACAAAGAACGTTGAAGATGGTAGAGAATCGTGTAATTTACAAAAAAACTATGAAATGGTGACATGAAAGGAAAACATATAACACTGAGAAATGCATATTAAAGATGCATACACATACATCCAAATATATATATATATATATATATATATATATATATATATATATATATATATATATATATATATATACAAACCGGGAAAAAGTGAAAATATCCTACCGTAGTAAAAGAATGACTAGAACTCTATCATAGGTGGGCGGGATTCCATTCATTATGCATAACCGTTGACTGTATTATAGTCTTTCTTCGAATAGGCAACAGATAAGAGGAACACAATATTGCAAATATTAATTTGGGCAAATTTGTATTAAGACATCATGCATAAGTTACAACGCATTTATTTAGAACTCGATGAGTTATAGTAATACGTTCGATTTCAGTTAATGAGACAACTTTGAAGAGTAATCGTGTGAAAACACGTGGAATGCACCAACATTGATGTTTTATTGTTGGTTTATATGTACGTCAAGGTATACACTAAATAATGACGGACACAAGTAAGTAAACATATATTATTGACCAGTCGATCACATACTTTACATTTGTTTCCCCTATGTTGCCGTAAGAGATATTATCACATCGAAGAAATTTTATATTAAGTAAAATGTTTTAAACTACTCTCGCTTTCATATCTCATTTGAACTAATTTTGTTTCACAACTACTTTCAACCATCGCACACTATGAGGTATCACAACTTTAACACAGAATGATTACATGATGTTAGTGATAATAATCCCTCGCAAGTCTTGAAACTTGTTACTGCGTTAACAAATTAGGGGAAATATTTACTCCCCCAAAAAAGTAATCTGAGCACCCGACCTACATTGTTCTATCGCTACATACATTTTATAGCTAATACAAAGTGCTAGAAGTGTTTGACAAAATTTGTTTGTATGTTGAAAACTTCAAATTTACCTATTTGCACATTGTAGATGAGGTTGCCGTCTGGATTAGTATCCACAATGTGTATAATAATTGGCGCCCCGATTTCAGACAAACCCGAACTTCGTTCAAATCTATACGCATTAACACCGAACTTGGATACCCTGTTATTTCTGTTGGATAAAGTTTTAATTTATTTTGCTTGACGACAGCTTTTTTTCGAAGTTGCAGTGGGGCAAGTCTATCGAATATCAGCTTGCGTAAGGACTTGCATACTGCTCACTTCCATGACGCCGTTCATTCATTCCGTTGCCAGTCGGAATCCGCACAAGAATGTTCCATTATGATCACTAGTGCTGGGGCAGCAACCCACATAAACACTTGCTTATAAGAGAATGTACGACTCATTACATAAATAGTGATAGTCCGCAGAAAGCTTCAATTGTTGTTCTCCCCATCAAGGGAAGATCCAAGCAGATCTTCCACCATTACAAGATACTACATTACACCCACTCTATCACGCGTTTTGATTATACCGGCGATTATAATAACCGATTTTGTCTGATTCTGCTCTGCCCGGCATAACTTCATGCTTACTATGTAGCAGGATCACGCAAAATAAACTAGTGTGACGCACTTTTCCCGCGCACATAATCATTCACAGTTGGGAGAAAAGAGTTAACCTCGAACCGAGGGAAGCAGTTGTCGCATATCTGTCCTCCCCGGACTCTTTTTCCGAAAAATCCAGAGATATGTGGTTCAGCCAAACAGTTTGGAAAGGACGTGTACAACTACGTTATGGTTGAGTACCCCGAACTCTCTGTTCATCGCGCTAAATTAGAAAATCTTGAGATAAGTTGTAAATGTCATTACATTTAAAGTAAGTTGTTCTGGTTCGATGGGTCTCGCCCCCTTTGCTTAGCGCTAAACACATGCCACCGTAATAAACTCAGGCTCCAAGGTGGCGGTCTATCTACAATATTGCACTCGCTTTAGCCAGTAGATGGGAAACATTAATCTACATCGTCCGAGAAAATGCGCGTAAGAACTGTCGAACATGCACAGGAAGAGCATAGACGAAAGCGGGTGCCATACCTCGATTTGTCATAGCATCAAATGACATAGGAAACTTTCCCATATATGCATGGAAAATATAAAATGTATACTGATGTATGTAACGTGCTATTAAGTCCACGTATGCCTTAGGCGAGTCAAAGGCGATTGTTATTATTAATGTTTCTTCTTTTATAAAAGCGACTTTTACTGCCTCACGAACATGCTCAGAGACCGCAAACCAAACACGATGACTATGCACTCCATTCTTATCACTGATCACAACCGATTCAATAATAAGTTGGATTGGGTTCGCACACCTAAACTAGGATATAAGCTTAATATCGAACTTTTCTTTTATCATGTAGCCGAATGATTTGCAAGACCAACTTAATCAGGTACCGTGATCGCTGTAAAGTTTACCTTCAACCATCGTAGCTAATTATAAAAGTGAATTGTAACGTTTCAGAAATGTATTAGTAACTCTTTAACTAATCCAATGAGTACTTGAACAATTAGTGGTACTCTTATAGAGGACGCACCGGGTTTAGTGACTAAGCGACGTCAACGTTTGAGCAGGTCTCGGAAGCACCCGAGAGTTGACGAGACGACAACTGCCAAACAATAAACTGAATACTAGCAGACAATATATTAGGACGACAAAAATAAATGTAAAATACATATATAAAAATAAAAACAAACTAAACATGTTACTAATTAGATATGTTTTTATTTGTATTGTTAATCAAATGTTTTAAATAAAATATTTTTCTTTTGTCCACCGACAAGTTTCAAAATATGCTTATTTTTTATATAACAAACAACGAAACCACTCATTTAAAGATTCATTTTTTTCCATGTTTTTTTTCGTTTTAACATTTTCTGGGTAAGCGTTCATGGTTAAGCGTTACGGTTATGCTTTAGGGTTCAAGGTTAGGTTTAGTCTTTTGCTCAACGTGATTGTTGCTGACAGAACTCAACGAGTCATTCGGGAGATTCTGCGCGCTGACACTGATCGTAGAATTTTATTTTTTTAACGCTCTGCAGATCGTAGAAATTAATTTCTTCCAAAAGTGATAATCTGTTTGTTGCAACCTGATTGTCTAATGCCTGTTGCAACCTGCTTCGTTAATAGTGTCATCAACTCTCGGGCGCTTCCGAGACTTGTCTGTACGTTGCGTTCTCAATAAGGATACTTAATTAGTAAATAAAAGTTATATAAAAGTGTGTTTCTATAAGACATATGCAATCAAACTACAACAAATAAAGAAATCTAACAGGTTGTTATCACGCAATTCAACACAGACATTCACAATCAGATATATATATATATATATATATATATATATATATATATATATATATATATATATATATATATATATATCCATAAATCCGATAACGTGCTTGTAACGTGCTGTATATTATAGTGATGAAAACGTTCGCTATAAAATTGCGATCCTACAATTGTTTATTGAAATACTATCTGATTAGGGTATTGGTTTATATATATATATATATATATATATATATATATATATATATATATATATATATATATATATATATCAGCATAGCAACTTATAATTTATATGTCAGTAAAAGTGTAATGTTTTAACCTCTTCGCAGACTAATATTTTCAGACAACATTAAGTCGAATAAGTACAAAAAAGTACTGCCAAGCCTTTCGCAAAGAATACCGAGTGAAAACACTGATCGCACCTGATAGTATCATGTATTTTCTTTAAGCCATCGTTCCATCGTGCACGGAGTAGTGTTGCCATATCCAGGCTGGCGCATCTATCACTAGCCCCCCCCCCCCACTCTTCTAAAGTGCAGGAAATAATTACAAACTGTATAGGTTTCCACTGGCTTTTAATATCCCTGTGACATCGCCGCAGGGCTACACTGCTGTGGTTGTTTTACAAGTGATTCCACGGAATATCTTCTGCTTACCTTATTGAACGTGTACCCTCTCAAGCTAAATACCATTTACCCACCCGAGTAGCAGCAAAATCACACAACCCTGTGAATGCCGGAATATTTTCTACTCAAATAGCTTCTTTCCTTTTGACAATTTCCCATTGGAATTACCTCTGGTCTCCCCGTTTGCCAACGGAAGTAAACGGCTTAACAAATATATTCATATCTAACTGCTCGCTCCAGTTGGCCTAACAAACTGCCACTATCACGGTAGCCCTCTATGTTCAGTTGCAATATTCTTTGTTTGACGTTATCAACAACGGGAACTGATGGCGCTTTTGTTTATACTGCTTACTACCTGCTAACTAACTTTAATGAATCATTATTTTTTTTTATATAGGAAGAGAACTAGTATTCTTTCTGAACATATTGCGTCATTAAATGCTTAACTTTACAATAAAACATTAGATTAATAATCTAATGGTCGAAATGACTGTATATCTATTGATTTTATGACCGTGTTTTTTTTAGTGCTGTGACAAGTTTTGTGTTTCAATTCTATTATAACATTGTTAACTACATTACTCAGGTTCTTTTTGCCGCAGTCGGTAATCTTGTGGACATTTTTATCGAGACATACCATAGAATGCTGTGAATGTCATAAGTTTAATTTCTGTTAAAGTACTTAGAACAAACGGAACGTGGAATTCGGATAGCCTGCCCTAGTAGCTTAAATATTGAGTAAAGCTTTTAATTCAGTCACCCACTACAAATAAATGTAAATGTAATATGAACAAGCATCTTGACGAAAGATTATACGACCTTTTTAACTGGTTGTAACGATATTACAAAGTTATCATTAATTAACTGAGCAATATCAGCATATATGAATTATTTACACCACAGTTGGTGTGAAACAACGTGTGCACTTTCTTACGCTGTGAATGTTTTAATAGTGTGTCTGAGTGACTAATTACGAATATACTAAATGTCCAGGAGAAGTGGTATGAGAAGCCTGAACTGCCACAACATAAATGTTGCAGGTGATATGGCTAAGAGACGAACAGCGTGATAAGAAATCTCAGTCAGTACACAGGAAACTACACTGATGAGCCACACCATCAAAGCGTGAGCGTTTAAAAACCTATGAATTATCAAAAACACTGAAACAATTTAAAACAGTGGTAGCAAATTAGGGACTTAAATTCGAAACACACTAAGGCTCTCTGACCAAAACCATAACTCAAAAATCATAGGAAAAAAATGTGCAATAACCTTAATGAGAAGACTGGTGTGCTAAGTTTTAATTGTCATACTGATATATTGCCGGGAATAATTGCTGCTAACTCTAAACCGACAGAATGAAAGTTGATACAGACATGATGTAAGATTGCCAAAATTGTCTATCATAAAAACAATGAATGCATTGTTATATAAATAAATGTCATATGGATAATCGATTAAAAAAAAGAAATTATAAGAATATAGTGTTTTTGATTGATTCCAAAAACGTAGCCGTAATTTCCAATTGGTTATTGGAGTTATCTGTAGTTGGATTTTGTTGAGTTCCTCCAAATGATAAAGAGTTCTAAACATTCGGTTGCTGAATGGTATTCGTCAAGGGAGTTAATCATACTGAATCTGTTATCTGAATAAATTGATATTTGAACTAGTCAATCTTGTAAAATGATTGTGACCTGTATTGCTCTTTGCTTGCAACTTCGAACTTGTACTTATCTCGATTTTATTACGCCAGTTTCTATTGGTAAATATAGAAAAACAATGGATATATTGACTTAATCGAATACATTTTAAGTGCATGTCCATTGGTCTATAAAAAGATTTGTGTATTTATGTATTTATTAATCTCATCAAATCTTTTACATTTTCAATAGTTGTTTTATTGTGTATTTTATATGTTATTTGTATGTTATTGTATTATAAGCATTTATTAAATCATATCTTGTGTAGTTTCATATGTTTCTGATATTTTCGAAAACATCTGAGTTTTTTTTATCGTTCGAATTAACAAAGTCTTAAAGCAAAGGAAAACGGCGTTTGATTTAGACTCAGACACACTACTTTTAATATGATCTTTTATGATGCGCTTTGAGTTGACGTTAAACTCCTTAGCAGATGTACATAAAAGCAAAAATGTAGTGAAGCAGCACTTACTGTCTCGGTTGGAATTATATTATTTTAGTTTCCCTTCTGATAAACGTTTTGTTTAGTTTTCAATTCATGTCGTGACAGCTTTGTCAATTTAACTTAATGGAGGTAAAAATAAAAGATGAAACCGCCGGAAGGAGATGGGAAAACGATAAGAAATAATGCAATCGTTCTGAATAAAACAAACAAAAAAACGCGGAGAAGAGAACAATGCAAAAAAATAATTCCAAACATACAACATATAAAGATGCATAACAATATGTGTGATTTCACATTTATACGTGGACACTTTAATATAAATAGAGATATAGTACATCAGTGTCTCGACATTCACGGGAATTTACCATCATGATTCTACAGTAATAATATGTGTACATTTCCAGATCATAAATGTAGCCTATGTCATCAGCAATTTAACACATTAAAGATTGACTATGAAGTTAATTAGCGTAAAGCAAAGCGCCAACCACCCACAAATTGTACACAAATAAGACATTCGAATTAAGGATAGTAAAAATATGGAAACGAAAAAAAAAGGTAAAATTAATGGCATCTAAATGTATATTCAAAACTGTAAAAAATAGAATAGTTGATGAAAGTGAATCGAGATTTAGGGGCGAAAAGCTGGTGGTAGACAATACATATAAACGCTTTAATTATTGGGAAAATAGTTAGTGCAAGCATATGCGAGATGACATTAAAATAAGGAGTGTGTAAACTCTTAGTGAAAACTAAGAAATTGATTTGCTTATGTAAGTTAATAGATAAGAAGTGATGTGAATCTCTGAATGTTTAATAATATAAAATAATGCATAAATTAATTAAGTAATTAATATAAATTGACAGTGTTAATATAGTGTGTATATAAACAGGGTAGTCGAATGTTTCTTATAATAATAAGCCTCATGCGCTCTAAAAGTTGGGAACACTAAAACACTATGTTGCTTACTTGCCATACACATATATTGGTGCTACTAAACGCTAGTATTATGTTAGGCATTCTTGATATTGATACCGAATAACATATACATACATACATACATACATATATACATACATATGCGTGTTACATCAAGATGTGTGGTGATTTTTTCCCGGTAAGTGAAGTTCATACGGGATCCCACCTTCCGCTGAGGTAACGATTACAAAAATACACTCACGAATCATGTAAAAGCCATGATTGAAAGACTTTTTGAAATTCATGTTCAAATCTTAGCTGACAAGTTCGACAGAGACTGAGGTTTATTTATACCATGCATTGTGGGATACGAATATGCATTTTGGTTTCTAATATCAAATGATAAACGTTTGAACTGGTGTATGCTTAGTATATTGTAGATGCCCGTCAAATTATTATATCCATTGAAGACCAAATTGAAATATTAGTTTTAACGGTACTACTAAAGGATATGCGCCTAATTTCCGTGACTGCTCGACCACAACAATCGGACAGGTCGCGGAAGCGTCCGAGAGCTGCCGAGTCGAAAACGAGGCTGTATAAACAAAACTGGGAAAAAAACTTACGGTGAACCACAGCGAAAACTTCGTGAACCTACACCAACCACGTAGAGAGGATGTTGAAGAAAACAAAGCAGAGAAACAAAAAGGAGTGTGGGACGAGCAGGGCACTCGTAGACGGCTATCTGCGGGAATTTACGTGGCGTCAGAGATTTAGAAACGACCCTTTCGACGCCATATTTTCGCAGATAACAGAACTCTATCCCGTTGTCGACCATCCTTCTGCTCCTTCCACATCCTCCTCTACTGCCTGTTTTCGCTAAGCCCCCCCCTAAAAAAAAAGCGCCAGCAACAACAGCAGAATACCTTGAACCTCTCCGGGAAAAGGTACGAATTCCGCCCCCTCCCTAAAAAATCTATAAAAAAGAAAGACTTGCCTAATTGAAAAAAAAATTTTTTAAAATGGTTCAAAAGAAAAAAAAAGTTTATTTATTTCAGCTACAGGTTTGTTCATTTCTTTCATTTTTTTAAAAAATATATGCATTTCTTTCTTTCCGTATTCATCGTCTTATATTGTCGTCTGCCAACTTTCCATTTTTGCACGATTTTCGGTTTTGTTTATACAGCCTCGTTTTCGTTTCGCCAGCCTCGTTTTCGACTCGGCAGCTTCCGCGACCGAGCAGTCACGGAAATTAGGCGCATAACCTAGAGTAGTACCAAAAAATCTGTCGATAACAGTAAGTTAATTGATATATCAAAGTTCACTTCATTCTTCATTGTTTTTTACAATTCAATTCCCAGTAACACTTGTGTTTGTATTATACTAATATAATGCCACGTGTAAGGGACATATTACGTCTAAATCGGTTCAATGACAATTAAACGAGTGGTCAAGGAATGGTTAGGAAAGAAACAGAGGGAATATTTCAGTTAAACATTCATAACTAACAGCTATCTCTTCTAAAAATAAGTACTTCAGTGTCATCTTAAAATGTTCGACTTGATTAATATTCTTGATAAGAATTAAAATAGTGTGAACTGGTTTTTAATTAACTTTCCTTATGTACTGGTCGCGCATCTATTCTTCATGCATTTTATACAATAAATCAATAAATCATTCGAATCTGTATAAATATTACATTGCCATGATATATAAATATATATATATATATATATATATATATATATATATATATATATATAAATGACTCAATACTAGTAACCCCTGAAGAAGGAATTTTATTCCGTAATCGATAGGATTAATGTAGGAAGAAAAAAAAAATCTTGTATTGCTAATTTGGCTTTTATTTCAATGTTATTAACTTTCCATGCAATACTTTGAAACTTGAACGATGAACACACACATATATATATATATATATATATATATATATATATATATATATATATATATATATATATATATATATATATATATATATTAATATATTGAACATGTTTAATCAAAGTTGTAAACTTAAAGGAGTTCATAACAACTTATGCAATATTAAATATAAGTGTATTTGGTGAAATAAAATATGGAGAAATGATAAGATACTTTTTCTACACGATTTTGTTGTATTTATAAATAATGTGATCATCTATTGTATATGCCGTTACAGCATTATAGCAGCAAGCCATTTATTATACATGTGTCGTTGAAGAGCAGGGAGTTTTCTTTCTTTGCTACCTTTCTGGTTAATTTCACGACGCTGTCAATTAGATGATTATGGCGCCTAACGTTCTATCTTGGGCCATTTCTCGAGCGCTTTCGGTATCGCGATAGTCTTCAGGAGGCTGTGTCTTATTAGTAGTAAAGAGCCGTATTTATGGTTTTATTTTTGGTTATATCTATTAATTTACATATGTATATATATATATATATATATATATATATATATATATATCTTTATTATTTTATTTACTTACTTATTAATTTATATATTTATTATTATTTTTTATTTGTAAAATTGTTATTTATTTATTTTTTTATATATCTATTATTATTATTATTATTATTATTATTATTATGTATTATGTATTATGTTTATTATTGTGTAATATGTATTATATATATTGTGTTGTTGCATAGCTGACTAACCGAACTATTTCGGTCGGTGCGGTCTTGTATTATTGTCTACTGTCTAAATCAGCATGGTATTTCACTATAACGGCATTCAAAAGAGAGTGTCTACTATCTTCTGCGGCCAGTTGTAAGACGAAAAGCTCGCCAACAACAGTACCAGTATCAAATCGATATCTAAAAACAAAGATGCACGTGCCTGAAAATGACACTAAATTTGATCAACCGAACACAATACAGGTTTTTATGGAACACAACTTTTATGTTATGTCTCCCTGACATTGATCGCTTGAAACCTTACTTGTCGATAAACCAGCATGAAGGAACCACCAACTAACCAAGCGAGACAGTGAGAAAACAACACTGACCCCATTTTATACTTCTCAGTGAAATATAAATGATAGTTCGTTATCTCTTAAAATCTCGCCATATCGACACTAAGGAAGCATTGTGTCTACGTCAGCAATTATCCAATAGTATTATGCAACTAAATTGAACATGTTTAATCAAAGTTGTAAACATAAAGGAGTTCATAGTAATTTATGCAATATTAAATATAAGGGTATTTAGTAAAATAAAATATGGAGAAATGATAAGATACTTTTTCTACATGATTTTGTGTATTTCTAAATAATGTGATCATCTATTGTATATGCCGTTATAGTGAAATAACATTCTGCCTCACACAGTAGACAAGAATACAAGACGGCATTGACCGAAATAGTTCGGTCAGCTAGCTATGCAACAATACAATATATATATATATATATATATATATATATATATATATATATATATATATATATCCACTCGGCCAACGGAAACTGTCACGTAATATAGGGAAATTAAGATCTATATGTACCTAGAAGCGGCCACAGATAGAAGACTAGTCGAGAGTGTTCGGCGAACGTATTCGGAACTTTGCATTAGAGCTTTTTGACAGTTTATTTTTAACATCCCTGAGAGTGCTCAACTTTAATTTCTTAAAGGGGCTTAGTATAATATTTATAAATAAATATTAAATTATTAATACCTACAGACGCTAGCGTTTCAAGCTTATTGCTCTCATCAGTGCAGGAAAGTAACAATTTCAGTCGGTCGGGAGGCGCAAACCAGCTTCACAGAGTCAGGCTAGAATCTGCAAGCAGTCGCCATATCCACTCGGCCAACGGAAACTGTCACGTAATATAGTGAAATTAAGATCTATATGTACCTAAAACGCGCTTGAAAGATAAAATGGTTATGCAAAATAGAAAAGGAAAAATTAAGATGATAAAAAATCTCAAAAAACAGAGACAAGGCGAAAATTTTACAGAAAAGAATAAAGTAAGGAACAACATGAATGGAAGTTTTTATAATTTAAATAAATTGAGGTAGAATGAAAGATGGGGAGACAGTGCGACTAGAAAGACAGATATGACGGAGAAGAAAACAAAACACAAAGAGGACGTATTTTAAATGTAATTATTTTAATATAAAAAAAGGAAAGAAAATACAAGCGTTTATGATAAAAGAAGGATTCTAGAACAACACTAGTTATATGCACACATGCAAAAAAGAAAAGAATCAGAGATATTTATATGAAAGGAGAAGGAAAATTAAATAGTAAATCTTATATAGCGTGAATTTGCAAAATATTGAATCATGAATTTTTTTTTCATAAGGAATGTGCCTTGGTCTTTTTTTCGGCTAACGGAATAATCCTCGGGCTGGAGAATAACACACCTTTATCTAAATACGTACATGTTGTTATGTTAATACCACTCTTCCGCCTATGTAACAAAAGCAAATATCAGTAGTTCTCAAATAATTATTAGGTTGGTGTTGAGGGAAAGAAACACGTTCTTGATACAGCAAAGAAGTGAGTGTATAGTCAGATCGCAGAAAGCAAACTTTTGAGACGACAAAATGTGTATTAAATGCCAGGGCTTATCTAAATGTCTTATTCTTGTGTACAACTGGCTCATGAAATATTTAATTGTTGTAGGTATGTTATTGATTATTCGGGCTAGATGTCGGTGCTAATCTACTGTTTCTGAACACATTCATAGTAATAGTGTATCTTATATATGAAGTCCATACAGAAAGTGGGTAATTTCTAGTAAGTTTTAGAACAAAATATGCATACCTAAAATTGTTTAGTAATTTATGATGCTAATTTTTTAAACAGTAAAATATTTAATTAATTTTATCGGTCTTCATATTTAAATAAATTCAATATATGATGTTCGCAACATTCACCGGCCTGCGGGGAACAAATAGAGTCGAGTTTTAAACGACGGTTCGTGGAAATGTTTGCCATGGTTAACAGGGATAAAAATAAAAATTCTTACCGTGTTGTTGAGATTGGCATCTATAATTAGTTGTATTAGGCTTAGTATGGCTACTGTTCTCAACTTGGGTGTTATGTTAACACTATTTCAATCGATGTAACCTCTACGAGGTCACTGGCTGTGATCAGTCATATGCGGTAAAAGTCATGAATAAGTCATAATTGTATTATGTCTATCATCCGTACAGAAGATTGAAATTTCAACCGCAAAAAGACTGTCAAATAGAACTAGTTATACTTACCACTTATATCCGTTGATCCTCGACTATTTGCGTGGATTAAGTAAAAGGTTACACCTGAAAGTGTGTATAGATTCCCGAGTTTGACATAAACAATGATGAGTTCGACAAGACTCACTTGAAACGGTCGTAGGTTTCATCGACAGAAACGTTGTAAGTATTACATTTAAAATGAAACAGTAATGCAAATAATTATTATAATACAAATTAAACCGACATTCTATTGTTGCTTTCAGTTATTCACTATATAATAAATGCGTGTGTCAGATAAAGATGGCGACGTCAGTGGGCGAGACCGCACATGAAGCACATTAGTGTAGGTCGTCTAAAAACATTAATATCACAATCAGTTGTATCACAAGGTGAAGGATTTCGAACATGATGGTAATAACTTTTGATATCATACCAAACTTCCGAGACAAAAAGACAAATATTATACTAAGTGTAATCAGTTTCCTTCGAGTCTGCAATAAGTATCAGAAACACATGTGCTATAACAATAGTTCACTCGGAAAAGTATCTGAAAAATATTTATACATGAAGAAATACACAAGTTGTTTGTACTGGTGGTACGAGGTCAGGCTGTCTGAAGATACTAACTCCTGAACAAAAAATAGACGAAAGATTTATGTTATTGTTTTTTTTTTCTTTTTTTCAAAATCCAATCATGTTTTGCAAATTAAAAACGAAACACAATGAATTGATATTTGAAAATATATAGAACTGTTATCATAAGAATGTTAATCGGAAATACCGTATTTAGTATTTAATAACCCGAAAAAGGTTTATATTCCTTATAACAAAACAAACAAACATGCTTTGCATATGAAACGATATTTTATTGATGCAAACAATGATGTTTTCTTATTTACTAGTTACAATATCTTTAACAACTGATCTCGATTCAGATGTTTCTATCCCACGTCATGTCAAACACAAATTCGCTACATACTATTGTATATATTACGTAACTCTCCGTCAAGTAATTAAATAATAGCAACACATCAATTCAAAAAAATTATTTTAACATTTCAACGATTTTTTGTAATCCTTACTTTTTTTTATACAATTTATTTATTTTATGTTAAGCTCATAAGCTCAGAATTTTTTCTGATAGCAAAAAAAATGTTGATGCTAATTATTCAGCAGTGCGCATACATATCCAATACAGAGAATGACATGATATTATTTAAGAAAGAAACACATATTGAAATAATGGACATTTAAACGTCTGTATTATTTCATAATTACGAACAAAATTGTTGCAATTTACTTGGGTAAAGGCGTATTGTGTTTATGCTGAGAGAGGTTACGTCAAGGTGTCGATAACATATAACTTGAATGAAATAAAATATATGTCTCACAAAAATACATATGAATTACAGTCATTCTGAGTGGCAATGCGAAAGGAAAGGCGGCCATTGTGAGTGCGCAATAAGAGTATCGCAACTCGTCATACTCAATCCATAAGGGATCGTTCATAGTAGATTTGCTCCTAAATCACCTGGTAGGTCCCGTGCGTTCTATCTAACAAGTTACTAATGTGGGACGATTACTGAGACCATTTTGGGGTATTGGAATCGGTATCGGAATTGGTAAGATTTCCGATTCCAAAAACGATTATTTTACATTTTTTTAAAACTGAATTTTCTGTTACTAGTAATAGTAATGAATTAATAATGATCGAGAATATTTCTGTCCAAGTGTTAGTTCCAATTATTTTACATTTTATCAATCCATGACGAAATAAATACGACATAGACAATTTGACAATTCCAATAACATATACTTTCAGTATGAGAGTGACAATAAAACATATTCCATAAACTACAAGTAATAATAATCGTAGATATACAACCATTCAAATATAGGTCTTTGCAGGCAAAATTGTCCGCAATCCAATGACGATCATTTCATTTTGGCAATTTTTTTAAGATGACAAAAACTCACGTCATCTACTTTGTTTTAATATCACATATATGTTTTAATAATTAAAAAAAATACTTCATTAACATTTAATTGATATCTGGTGGCACCTTATTCTTTTCCTTTTTTATTTATTTACACTATCTTCTTAATATTGTTATTCATGATATTTTTTCCACATTTACTTAGACAACTTATTTGACTCAGTAGTATTTTGTTATACAAAGACATACATATTTCATTAATGTTAGACTATGCGGCGTCACAACAGTTACACTACTCACTTTTTATATTAGAAAATATAATAAAAACAAAACTCATTCACTTGTTTTAATAAATCATTGATAATTTGTTGCCATTATCGGAATCTTCGAGCTCGACTACATAGGAGAAATATATTTGTTTTAAGTCTTTATCTGCAGTATTTGCGTCCATTAATATATATATGTAAAAATAGGTGCATACAATTTTTTTGTCAATTTCAAGCTCAAAATCATATTGTCTATTGCACTAAACGCAAATAAAACATTTGGATCGATGGTAAGTAAACGTATTATTGTAGAGATTACATTTGTTTATAATATATATATATATATATATATATATATATATATACATATATATATATATATATATATATATTGTGTGTGTGTATGTTGTTAGACAGCATTTTCTGAATCATCTAAACATAATAAAAAAACAACATACCTCTTCTGGCTGGTCATACCTTTTATATCTTTTCAATTCTTCTAATGATTTTCTCGTGTAAAAATCAAACAATTTGATAAAGGATCCGTATAACAACCGCTACAACCGTTTTTGATTCGTTCTCAAAACATCTGAAGGTGTTGATGAGACAATTTCCGAAAACCTGGTGAAAGGAGAGAATTTTAAAAATATATCGGAGAGACGTGTAAAAGGTACAACCAGAGAGAAGTGTTCTGTTATGTTTAATAATGCCTGCATGAATACATATATATATATAAATATATATATATATATATTTATTTATTCTGGTACAGAAAAATTAGTACAACATTCGTACCGTCGGTTTCAAGCACGGAAGGTCTTACCCATCCGGCTCTCTTCAGCTTCTGTTGTCATCTGTTTTGGAAATGTGAGGTCACATGACACTCTTGTTGGGACGCGTTATTTGCTCAGTGTGTTGTGTGTGTTTGTTTAAATTTGAATTTAGTGTAATAAGACCGTTGAGATTTAAAACACGAGGGAATTCAAGATTAAAGACCAGAATACCAGTAATGCAGAAAAATATATTGGGATGACGAAGGGAAACTTCAAACAAAGGCTATACGCACACAGAAACTCCTTCAGATACAAAAACAAGGCTAATACGGCACTCGCGACCCGAATATGGCAGCTTAAAGAAGAAAATACACCCTTCACCATCAAATGGAAAATAATTGAGAGAAAACCATCCTTCTCTCCAGCCATAAACAGATGTCCTCTATGTGACGCTGAAAAATACCACATTTCAAAGGCCATCATCGATCCGAATACAGCCTGTTTAAATGTCCGCGATGAAATATTCAGGGGGTGTGTCCACAAGAGACAAGCATTGCTTATAAACTGGTCTGACCGATTCACATAATGTCTAACTAACCCACCCCCCTCTACTAATATAAACACAATAAAAACGAACAAATACCTCATCAACTTATATCCACTTAAACTTCAAGAGCAAAAACCTCGACCTTCACAAAAATACAAAAATATTTAATTTATCTATCAGTCACTAGATTACTCTACAAATCCATTTAAACAAACTATATCCACATAAATTCCAAGAGCAAAAACTTCGACTTTCACCAAAATACAAAAATGCAAAAATATTTAATTTATTCATCAACCACTAGCTAAATCTACAAACCCATTTTAACAAACTCAAATATTTCATATTCCCAACTAAGTTACCTCCCTTAGATCCGAATTTCTTCATTAAAATCACTCCAATCTGGGAATAAGATTTTTACACACTAACGGTTCTTTAGAACGCATACCTTCAAAAATATAACGGCTAATGATACAAATTCATAATTTGGCTCACGGGAATTTCAGAGAAACCCTTTCTTTATTTTTGTTTTTAATCTTTAATTTTTAATTTTTAATTTTTAATTTTTAATTTTTAATTTTTAAATTTTATTCTTTATTATTATTATTATTTTTTAATCTTTAAATTTATTTTTAATTTATTTTTATTTTTATTTTTTATTCTTGCTATTTTTATTCTTTCTTTCTCTCTCACTCTTTTTTATTCTCTACATTTTTATTCTCTATATTTTTTTATTTTTTTATTTTTTTAATCCCTTTTTTTAATCCCTTTTTTTATTCTTCTTCTTTTTTATAGCTTTTTATACTCTTTCTCTTTTTTTATTCTTTTTATTCTTAGTATTGAAATGTTTTTATATATATATATGTTTTTTTTATATTTATTTATATATATATATTTTTTCATATATATATTTTTTTATTTTTTATTTTTATTTTTTCCCCCCTTTTTTATTCCCTTTAATCTTGAATTCCCTCGTGTTTTAAATCTCAACGGTCTTATTACACTAAATTCAAATTTAAACAAACACACACAACACACTGAGCAAATAACGCGTCCCAACAAGAGTGTCATGTGACCTCACATTTCCAAAACAGATGACAACAAAGCTGAAGAGAGCCGGATGGGTAAGACCTTCCGTGCTTGAAACCGACGGTACGAATGTTGTACTAATTTTTCTGTACCAGAATAAATAAATATTATGCTCTTAATTTTTAACTTTAATTCTTAATTAATCGAGCACTCTGCTGGGATTTTTCCTACCATTCTACAAAGAAGTTATATATATATATATATATATATATATACTAATGATAATAGAATTCACGATAAGTGAATATCGTCAATACTTTGAGTAGAGCAATCAATTTTAAAGAAAGGAAGATGAAGATAAAAAATTGCATTTAATTACATAAAATGACATAATGTTACATACAATTAATACAAAGTTTATTACATCGAAAGTTCAGATGCAGGGAGTTACATTAATCCTTAAACCATGGTTTTTCGAAAAAAAACTCTTCTCGTCAGAGTATGCAATTTGGTAATGTGGTATTTATTATAAATAGATATTACCTAGTTCCATTTCACTTTGAAAAATTGAAGAATAAAACTAAAAAGGTTGGGGATGAAGAATTAAATGGCCGGGAAAGAAAAATTAGCAGTATTGAGTAGCCATTTTCGAATATAAAAGTGGGCGCTATGGTGTATATAGCAAAATAGCCAAAGTTTGTAAAATTGGAGAAAGTTTTTTTAACAATTTTTACAGGGGTTCAAGTAATCGGTAGAGGGTTAAAAAATATCTCATTTAGCCCGTATGGATTCGTACTCCGTTATGTGTATAGTTCCGTAGAGTTACAAGTAAAAATCCTGGACTGGTATTTTAAATATCCAATTCGGCAAATCCGCTTTTTAGTTACAAGTTACAAGTAAACATCCTGGACTGGTGGTATAAATATCTAATTCGTCAAATCCGGTCATGTTCTCTTTAGTCGGCAAAGCTTATTACCATAAGCAGAATATTTAAGATAATATATACATCTTTTGAAACATCTTTCTGCCGAAGAATCCAGGTTTTTGAAGGCAGACATGAACTTTTCCACATAGCACCTTTCAACAGACAATCGTCACCTCGGATTTGCCGAATTGGATATTTAAAACACCAGTCCAGGATTTCTAGTTTTATTCTTCAATTTTTCAAAGTGAAGTTGAACTAGGTAATATCTATTTATTATAAATACCACATTACCAAATGTTATCATCTGACGAGAAGAGATTTATTTTTTAAAAACCATGGTTTAAAGATTAATGTAACTCCTTGCATCTGAACTTTCGATGTAATAATCTTTGTATTAATTTTATGTAACATTATGTAATGTTATGTAATTTTATGCAATTTTTTATCTTCCTTACTTTAATATATATATATATATATATATATATATATATATATATATATATATATATATGAGTAAATAAATTAAAAATTATAAATCGTACGTACTGCTTGTGGTTGCAATATATGAACATACTAAACAGTTCCTTTTCTCTGGGCTGAAAGAACAGAAAATTAAGTGTCCATCTTATTTCATAGTATGCCATACTACCATTAATTATTCAACAGGTTACAATTTGAATGCTAAAAATAGGTGTATATATATAAAAAATACCTACTTCATCAAAATACCATCTTATTTGTAGTCGGTTCCTAAAAAATAGTTTACATGTTGTTTCTCGAAAGGATACTGGACAACACTTTCCACTAATCTTATTGTTAATGCTAAGTATCAAATATACTGGCAGACTCAGAGGGGATAGAAACACTGCAACTGACGTGGAGCAAATCTGTTCGTTTTGTTCTGAACTAAATCAAATAATGTAGCAGTTTACTGGGGTCAATTATACACTTTACACAGTTTACTGGTGCCAATTGTAAACATGTTGTTTGTCCGAATAATACTGCACTAGACTTGCTACTGATCTGATATTTTAGGCGAAGTATAAAATATACTGGCAGACTCACAGTTGATAGAACACCATGTGCATAACATCATTTCGATTTGTTCTGACCTAAATCATGTACTGCAACATTTTACTGGGGTCAATTATTAACTTACTAAACAGAACAAAGAAATAACTAACATACAACAAAAACACGACAGTACGGATAAAAAAGGCTTAAGAGCTTTTTGAAATTAAAAAAATTCCTTCAAAGTCACTGTGCAGTATTATATCATGTATTGTTGTGTATGATTACGTAAATGTAGATAAAACAGAAAGGATTGAGTATGTGATAATTCAATCCATGAAAGGCAATAAGATATTTAACAATTCATTCATGTGAAAAGAAAACGGGCACTTACTCTTGAATCAAACAAATATGTGATTATAGACAAGCTATCAGTGCATATTAATCCCCAAGCACTGTTTCCACGCTTAAAATTAATTGCCCCAAAGACAAACTTGATTATACAGGACCTCTGTAAATATGAACTGTCTGTTTAACAACATTTATGTTTGACTCCATTGCTTCTCCCAGATCTGCAGCAAGGCAATACTAAGAAGTACCCTATGTAGCCAGCTTCGATACCAAGACTGAACGCTTCCCACTGGTAGACACTTTGTTTTGGATTAAAGCGTCATTGGTGCATCATTTCGAATCATGGTCTTACATTTAAGTAAGTATGTTATGTATAAATACGGTCCGTGCCAATATGGCAACTGCATTATTGTATTTGATGGTTACAACGAACAACATTCTGTAAAAAGTATAATTCATTTGAGAAGAGAAATAAATAATTCATGTGTACTCTATCAATTAACTATAGTTCCAGCAATGAAGCAAGACATTCTCCTGGCAAATAAATCTAATAAACAGTGATGTATCCTGATGTTTGTGAATATTTGGAATGAGCAGGATATGGGTGTATACACGCTAATGGTGATGCTGTCTGATTTTTGAAACTCCTGTAAACATGTACTCTGTTAGAAATCTGACCTTGGCCCTACTATGTACTTACTATAATCATATTGTCATGCCTAACTGTGATGTGACACAACCTGACGTTTATTACATCTGGGCAAAGCAGTAGATATGAACATTTGAAAAAAGACTTACATCATTTTGCATGAAAAGAAATAATTATTGCATGTTAAAACCGCCAGTGAAGAAATTCAGCAAATTGCGCTATCATCATTTTTCTCAAAGATACATGAACACATAATTCCAGAAAATTAAATATATTGCCTTCAACAAAAGCTGCTACAACCGTCTATCATATGCATGTATACTAATAAATACTGATATGATTAGTAACTAGTTTTCTGAATCCGATCAATTGGGGATTACAGGTGCTCACTGGTGCTATGGTAGCAGAAATAACTAATGTGTTACCAGGCCAAGAAAGTTATGTTAACTTGATCATGTGCAACTGAAAAAAGTGTGCAACAAATCACGGTGTACGAGTAAAAAGTAAGGACTAAATTGTTCACCACATAGCTAGAGAGTGTTGAGGTACAGCTTGTGCTAATTTGTAAGAGCCTGAAGATAATATTACGTAAGATGATTGTAAATAAAATGAATAAAAAAATCACTCAGAGAGAACACTCCTCCTTTAAGGGTTATTAAATCACCCTAATATGCAACTAAAACTTGGTAATGTTTCTGTAAATGGGATACTATATAAACATAAAATAGTTTACACAGATTGATTGAGAAATGCAAGATTGACGATGATTCATATTAAGTTATTACATGGGATGTTCTATTTAAAATGATTAATCCTATCAAATCTACAATCTGTATGATATGTATGTGAAACTTGATCTAGCGATATTCAATACTATCTGCTACTCATGTTTTAAATTTTAACATTTTAATAGAATAGGCATACAATTGTCTGAGATGTGATTTTTTTTAAATTTCAAAATAATGAAAGATGGGGAGTTTCCGAATTTAAAAAAAAAACTCGGATTCACATATTGAACTGGATCACATTCAGAATTTATTATAGGGTCTAGGTACAGTTTTGGTAAAACAGGCATTGAAATCTAGTGATTATTTTTGCTAACAAACGGACAAATAAACTAACTAATCAAACAAATAAACGATGATTAAAACATAACCTCATTGTTTGTGGGGAAAGGCAATTGATATTATATTCATTATTTTTGGATTCAATAATACTGATGTAGAAATATATCTAATAAAATAATTCTATGCAATATCCCAATAATTTGATAACGGGAGGATATCCTTTGAATACATATGAAAACACGTTGTATTTTAACGAGAAGAACTGAAGATTTACCCTAAAATACATTTGATATAGGTCAATGCTTGCTGTGAGATTATAGAAGCATTCTATATACATAGTTGCATATGCTGATATTTATTGATTAATTTTAAATGATGCCTAGGCGTTTTTAGTAGCATATATGACATTATTTAGAAAAATGCAGGGCACTTGTTGATAAGAAATACCAAATTTGGTAGAATTTTTTCGAAGTTTCGTATTTTAAAATAGAGAGCTTATATACATTCAGTGTTGCTATTTGTCAGAATTGAGGCTTGTTTAACTGGCTTAATTAGGATGCAACTTGTCAAAAGTCAATTTTTTAAATTGGAATCTTCTCCAACTAGTCAAGAACGCATGAACTACAAACAAAGAGACTTCCCCCGTTTCTGACTTTCGTTCTACTTCTCGTTTCATTTTCCATTTTCCCGAACACCAGATCATAGTATTACCAGTCACAAAAACGAAACTGGTGCTTAGCCCAAATCACCTCTTTTTATTACTATCAGTCTTGGGTAATAAACTGGAATCTCACGTTTGAGTTAGTATCGTGAAAGTTGATTACTCATGCATTGTGTCATTTTAATATAGTTTTATGGACTTTTGCATCACAAGTTTACTATCTCTACAAGTACATATTCAAAAATGCGCTTTATCTTGCTTCGGCGGTGTAAGTTTCAATCATGAGACTTCACATAGAATATAACACTCACATTTCTGTGTTGGTGTCTTTACATAGAAATACAAAAAGTAATGTAGAAGTTAGACATAAATACTACAAATGCTACGCCATTAGAGTTACAGTAAAAGATTGAAAAAATAAGATCAGCTACTTTACCATTTATCGGTGTGGTTGAAATATTCGAAATAAAAAATAGAATTGCTATCTATAATGCATAGTGTTTGGATATCTACTGGTTCACGTAACTCTCATCCCAAAATATATTTAAAAAATAAAATATATTAGAAAATTAACTAGATATATCTTTGGCTAATAGCCTGACAAATGTGTGTAACTATTATTAAATCTGATTTAGAACAGTGTGTGTTTGATACTTTTTTTTTATTATATTGTGTTTTCAGTTACTCTTATATTCAACCGGATTCGGAATCAGACCGTTCTAACCGTTTTCCTTATCTTTGTCAGGACCTGTTTTAAAAGCGATTTGTTCAAAAATAAAAGTACGTAAACTCACATTTTAAAAAAAGGCTTATAGTTCTTTTTTTAATGTATTAGTCTCTATTCTTAGCCAATCTTTAAACATATATATAATGACCTGAAGCTTTCCACCACAAGCAAGAACAAACATAAGAATTAATCGAAATTGTTTTTTAATCAAATGTGTGTACGTATTTAACCCCCTTTTTATTAAAAAAATGAACTTTTGGTTAAGTTGAATTATTTAGTTCAGACAATCAAATTATTTTATATCCATGCGTAAGGCTAAATATATATTTTCATTTAGTATTTGTAATGTATCTCAAAAAACTAAATAAGCAACATGGCATAATGCTAGTGTACCCCAGGAATCAATTCTTGGACCTCTACTGTTCCTGATTTTCATAAATGGCCTCCCTGATGCCATTGCGACTGAGATAGGACTATTTGCTTACAACACCACGCTCTACTCTCGTCATGTGGGGAAAACCGACGCGCACATACCTGAGGCAATGGCTGAATCCTTAGAAAATGTCCTCCGGTCTGTAGTGGCATGGGGTCAAAAATAGATGGTAACTTTCAATGCCGCACAGACACAGCTACCGTCCTTCAATAACTACAAGAACCCTCGTCGGTCACCGATTGTCATTGCAAATAACACCCTTCCTAAGAGTTCATCATTCAAACTCCTCGGCTTAATTTCACAGATAACATGAATTGGAATAAATACATTAAAAACATTGTCAGGGCTGCTGCAGAGAAGGTGGGCTCCCTCTACCGTGCCAGCAAACATCTCACACCCGACATTATCCTATATCTCTACAACGCCACCATCCGCTTATGCATGGTGTATTGTTACCACATCTGAACTGGTGCATCATCCGCTTGTCTCTCCCTCTTAGACAAGGTCAAGAAAAGAGTCGTCAACTTGCTAAGTCCTTCACTATCCACCAAAGTACTTCAATGGATTGTGCTCTGATTAGCTTGCTGCTCAATTTCCCCACGACTCAAATTCACTAGACAAACCAGACCATCTGACAAATACAATCCATAGACTGTGGAGGTCCTCAGATGCCGAAGAGCTTTCTACTCTAAAAGCTGCTTTCCTCGTGCTGCTGGATTTTGGAGCTCCCTCCCTGTTCGCTGCGTTTCTGACATGTAGAAATGTAAAACTAATGTAAACAAACATCTGACTGCACAGCTTCTAATTTAGGTTGACCCCCATCTCAAACACTTTCACCTTTTTTTCTCAGAAGTCCCTTACGTCTACAGTTTGGCCTGTCTTATTTGGGGTGAACTATGTTGATAAAAAAGTTATATTTCATCAGTTACCGTGCTGATAAGTTCTGATATTTTAAGCAATCTTTCGAGTTTCCACTTTCACTACATATTTTGTGATTTTTCTTTGACGTAGGGTTCTAGTTATTTTCTAACTCATAGAGATCACAATGTTTTAAGTAAATCCCTTCTTATTTATTGATATTATTTTCGTCTAATTGTTAACCATACTTTTTATTTTATCATGATTTAAACTGAAATGAAACATATTTTTTAAATTTGACCTGGCGTTCAGAAGGGACACTAGTTTTGACCGTACATTTTATAACATTTATATGATCATCTATTAGAGTAATGTAAAACAATTATCATTAATGACCGTACCGAAAGTTAATCAATATACCCATGAATGAATACACAATGTATGAAAATAAGGAATACCTTCATAAATTCAATAAGGTTAAGATAACATACATCATCATACCTTTTTCCTCAGATTTTAACCATCGTGAAATTTTCCATAATTAAAAAAAATATAATTTGAAGGTCTTCCCAAAGTTAATACATTTATAAACCAACATGTTCACATATATATATCCAGATAATGTTTTCCATGTTTTTAGAGAAATCTGAGTATTTCAAAGATCGGGGAAACTGATATTTTATGCACCCTTTTTTAATCTACTTCCTAATTTTTATGATATTAAATCATAATAAATAGACATAATTATAATATTATTTTACGTTTTTAGCATGTTTAGACACTTTCATGATCCGGTTAAGTAATCTATATGAAAACAAATATCAGCATGATCTCAGATGAATGCTGTGAGATATTAAATTACTCCCGAGTCAACTCAAACACTAGAGATAATTGGTTGTCAAATAATTCATGGGTCAGATGTAATATACCTCGTGGGAGGATGCCGAGAAACTAGATTTAGTTGCCATACTGAACCCCGTTGACGCAAACGAACCATTACTTTTGTGCAAACGTATCGGTACATATAGGATGATATCTCTATTAGCTTCTTTAACTGCTACAATGTTTTAATAGTTGTCTGTAATATCCTTGTCCGTGTTGATTAATTATAATAAAAAACGGCTGGGGGTGTTGTCTCTAATAAAAGTTACTTCTTCAATTATTCAACTAAGTGAGTATTCGGACAATATGGGCATTATCATTCTCAAAGCAGCAAATAAAATGTAGAGCGTTATATAACACTCCGTCAATATTTATCAGATCAGTTTCGTTCGTAAGTAAAATAACCTTAGAATAGTTAGTGAGCATACGATGATTCTCAGTTATATATAGAGAATATATAGAACAATTTATCCTACCTGTTAGAAGAATATAAGTAGTTCATTACGTATAAGATGTCCAGGTGAACTACCGTGAGTTTTCAGAAGATATTTCTTTGTGTGAAAAATAGTATTATAACACCGTGACTGATTTTCCCCTGCACCTCTGTTTGATTTTAATGTGATTTACAATACCTTATCAGTGAAATCTTGTTATAATGATATTTTGTTTATCAACGTTGACATAAAAAAGTTAACAGTATATGAAAATAAAATTATTACATCATATTTAAGAAAATAATTTTAAAATAATTATTTGATTAAACGTAATTATAATATGAATTTAAAGAGAGAAGAGAGTACACCTATTTTAAAGATATCGTCGTTTCTTATTACAAAAATAATCACCCACTTTCTCGTTTAATTAATTCAATTGTATTCATCAAAGCGGTAGTATAATTATAAGTATGACGGAAAATTAAGATTACATTTATATTTTTATATTTTAACAAATCGGATGTGCGGTTAGTGTTCTAACTGAATGAATCATTACATGGACTATCACCTTTTTATTCATGTCTCTAATTATAAATGCTTTTTTTGCTGTGTGTATCGCATGATGCCTTATAACTCATACTTATTGAAAAAGCCAAGTTATCGTTGATGGGCTACATGGGTCTTGAGGTAAACACGATCGATTCCATGCAGACGGTACTTTCATATCGAGAACGGTGACGTAAAAGGGACAGTTTGAGGCTATATGTAGTATTCCCATCATTTACACACAGTTATATATTTTTATTTTTCATCCAAATATGAATAGCTATACATATGTGATTGATTCAGCTAATCAACGAGCAAATGTAACCATGATATATTTATAATAAATTAGTTTTTCAACAGATGTTTTAATGCAAAGCAAATTTTCGCATAGTTTCTGATAGAACATTTCGAATGTGTAGTGCTCAATCAGTTAAGGAAAAGATTTCCAGACGTGGCCCTCTTTTTGCTGATGTGTTTTTCATAGCACTAAATGCGACCATAAGTCTAAACCGGCTTTTATTAGAAAGTCATGGGATCGGCAGAATGTTATTCATTAAAGTTCATATGAAAGTGGAAAAAACAGCGGCACTTTTTAAAACGTATATTAAAAAGTAATGTTATAATTGTAAATAACATAATTCTAACAAAAACCAACGTGATTTAGCTTCGGTCTTAACTTTTACTTACAGATTTGTGACAGATTTATGTTAATAAAATAATATGTGATTTTAATATCCTAGCAAAAACTATATCTATATGTTTTCACCATTAGTCTGGAGATTGTTTTCATTGACACATAATATTCTGTAAATAATTTGATTCCGATGTAACGAATTTTTAAATAGTTAATGATAGAAAAATTGTTATAATATTGTAGTTAAAAAAGTATTCACGAAGAATGTATTTTTCATTCCATTAAAAAGAAACCATTTAATAATAGGTCAATGTATATTTTGTTTTAACACAAGATTTTCTACAAAATAATAATGAAGATAGGTTCTAAATACTTTATCTTTGTAAAAAAAAGTTTATTTTTTCCATGAATCGAATTTTTTTTTACAACATCAATGCTACCTTGTGTATTTGAAAATAAATCTTAAATATTTATATTGAAACTATTGTTCCCAAAACGTATCCAATAGAGAATAGCCTCAGAGAAATTGTTGTTTGATTCAGCATAAGAAGAACTCATTGTAGACTAAGACAAGTGGATATCTTGTTAGAAGCGCGTGGTCTTCCACAAATAATATTGAACATAGTGTTGAAATCATTTATTTTTGTAAATAGTCTAATATTTTTATTAAATAGAAATAAAATAAAATAAATGAAACAGCGCAGTGATATTTTTTTAGTTTCACCATTGACAACATGTGTTATTTTGTAAACGTATAAATGTACATATGTGTGACGGCAGGTGTCACCATGTGTGAATGCATGCAGTGATGTGTTCGTTAAAGTTTAACCCAGAATGTTTACAACAATTATAAGCAACAGGCATTAAGAATGGTCGAATGATATACTCTTACTCCAAGAATGAGAACGATAGTTATTAGATTTAAATTGAATCGTATCATGTATACAATATCAAGAAGTACAAAATGAAATGATACAAGTTATTAAATAAACATTTATTTTAAATTTAAAAAAAGACTAACTAATTGAAACATAGTTGTGATGGCACCTGCTTTTTGGAAGGTTCATTTGGAAGTGTCCGGTAATTCGGAGAAAAGCTAATAAATATTAAAAGAAAAGAAACGAATGGATAGTTTCTGAACACTCACATGTGGTCAATCATAATTTGATGACGGGATTAGCAAATAAAGGTTGTGTTATTATCTTATTATGTCTAAATTGTAGGTAGAATGGCATTTACTTTATTTGATTGATTGAATCAAATGTTCTTTTTTTGAATCGACCAGTATATATGGAAATACAACATATGTAAGTCTGCTACGGTCACAATTGATGCTTTTTTTAAGGACACACTTTCAATATTTTCTATTTTATGACTCGCTCGATTCTGTTCAGAAAGTTATAAATAAAAGAAGGTATAGTAATGATCACTCACACACGCTGATATTCTACCGCGCCCATCGAGTTACACGGAAAGTATTCGTTATAAGACATTATTATTTCACATCATCGCCTCATTTTAATAATTTACAGTATAACTGTTATAAGGCGTATTGATTGACTATTCGATACATTTTTTTACATAATCAATTGACTAAATACTAGATTACAAAAGTTACCTAATTGTCTGTATACAACCGCTTGTATTATTCTAATTCTTTAACAATCGTGTAAAATTAAAATTTTAAAAAATTACACGAAAATATTGGTAGCCTATTTTATGTGATAAACAATGAATCGATGTTAAAAGGGCTATGTTAACAAACTTTGCACTAACAAAAACAAGAGCTTTGACTAGATTAAAAATTCAGCGAGACATTAAAGACAATCTAAGCAAGACAATTATAGCAAAGAGAAAATATTTAAGGAAATGTGTTATTTCATACAAAATAAGAACATAAATGAAATGAAAATCATTAAATAGGAATTAAAATATTTAAATAAAATTTGACTTTCACAAAATGCTATTTAGAGCGCTATCAATCATTTTAATTACGAGTCTGCAAACGAAATAACGTTTGCTTCGTAATTCAGACGATACAAATATTGTTATAATACGGACTGCCCGAATTGGACAAATTGTAAAAAGTTTCCTTTGCTATCAAAAGTTCGGTACAGTTCATCATACTAAATATGTCAATTATATATTGCCAGAAAAACAGCAATTGTACATTTGATGAAGCTGTACAATTATAACCTTGACTGTTTTGCTCTAAATGGTCTCTTTTTTACAAATAGTTCACAAATCGTTGGAGTTGAGCACTAACAATTTCAAATCTTCTCGTATAGGAGAGTTAATCCAGAGAATGGTTCCAAATAAACTTGAACATTAATTGGTTGGAGGATTTAACAAATCGCAGGCTATCGCCAACGTCTTTTTCGTGTTCGCTAAGATTCAAAAGACATTTTGCCAAGTAGAGTGTCACATATAAAAAAAAATCTTCACCAACCAAACTTGATCACCAAAATAAAAATTGCTTCCTAAACCGTGTTTTAGTTGCAAGCAATTTTATTGGTACAACCACTGTTTATATAAAATACAAATATGCTTTAATTACGGTCGCATCTGACAGAAAAGTACACACTGCGGAGTTAAAAATAAAATTAAAATATATGTATTTAAATTGCTAAAAGTGACGAAGTTGAGAATATCAAGAAGTTTTTGCAAACAAAATGTTTTAATAAAATCTCAAGTTACAACTTGATTTAGGCAAAGATCTGTCAATAATAAATCTTCAAACGTGTAAAACCTGTAAGATCCACATTCAGAAATACAAAAAAATGTGAGCTAATAAAATTTGAAGGCGAGCTAATAACTAACATTACATTTTAAATTGTAATGTCATTCCATTAAGAATGGCATTACAATTTAAATTGTTTGTCAAAATATTGAAATTCAAATGTTCAACCAGTGTTATATTAAATAACAAAATGGCCCATTCGCGTTATTTAATCAGACTGATGCGAAAGTTAATAGACTAAAAAAATAAAAATATTATTGAAATTATAGAAGAGCTTCGCATCTAATTAATGTAAAACAAGTAAAGAGATACATGGCTGTGTAAACTTCTAACATGGGAATGAACAATGCGCTTAAATAATTACAACTAGTTTCTGCCTTGTAAGACGATATAATCGCTAAACTCAACGGATGATTTCCTTTTACACAAAGTGATTTAAGTTATGTTTACGAAGAGTTCTTAAAGTTACTTTGTATAAATATTAATAGTTTTTTTTTAGAAAATCGAATGATTACAATTAATTACCATTAGGGCGGATTTCTTTTTGTTTTTTATATTTCTGCTTCATACTTCTCTTCCGTTATTAGATTCTAGGAACATTGACCTATTCATCTATTCTTCGGAGATATTTTCTTTTTACCACATCCTTATGATAACAATTTAGTTACATGAATATGTGATGATACATTGATTTATTATTTTCAGAAAATACAATAATGCTTCCCATACTGTTAAAATGTCTTCATATTATCTTTCCCGTGTTTACGAACACATACAGAAACATAATTTCCGAAATATATATAAATTAATGTGTTCGTTACGTTCTAAGCGTGAGTAATCTAAATCTATCAGTGATCTAACTTTATACAATTGTCACGATGATGGAATAATTAATTCATGAATTGACTATACTGTAGCTCTAAGAAATCTAATGTAAGCTAAGCAGTATATTAACAGCAATGAAAAAGAGATGTTGAGCTTCTGTAACTATAAAAGTAATGAGAGTATAACACATATTTGTAGTTTATTTCAATAAGAAATTTGGAACATTACGAACGCACAGATCTTCTCACATCTATGCGCACCATTTTACGTTGGAAATCTGTAACAATTTTACTCGATATTCTCATCACATCAGCTGCTCTGATTTCAATTAGTCGCAATGTGTGTTTAGGTTAATTATCTACAAAATACATTCACAAACAAGAGGATATAAACAATTAAGAAGCGTGTAATGTCTTCTTCTAAATCCCTCACATACGTGATACTGCTAATATAACTTTTTTATCAGTATTATTTACCATGTTTTTCTTCATAATTGTCGTATCTAGTCCTTGTTTCCTTTGCTTTAGCTCGTTGCCCTCATCAATTCACTGGTTTGATCCATTGTTATCATACAGCTTCCTATTTCCCTAGCTTCTTTTCAACAACTGCTAGCTTGTAGAACTCTCTTCGGTATGATTGTATTCCTCTCACCTATAGCCTTGGTCTTGTTAAGACAAAGGTCAATAAGCGTATCCTGCTATTTTGTTAATCATATTTCGAACTGTTAAGCTTCTAACATTAAGTAACTTCATGATTTTCTGGGGCCACTTTTAATAGAAACAATTATTACCTCAAAGTAATAAATAAACATAATTATTATTATTTAATTACTATTATTTCATTTGCGAGTTCATCCCTGTGTATGAAGTATGATCAACTGGCAGGTCAACATACAGTCGACTCGTCTTATAGAGAGTATTTGTCGAGTTTTACAATTCAATTTAAATGTGATGGATTAACCTAAACGTGCATTTATCACAATATTATATTTGGCAACAGTGTATTGTAATACACAACAACAATGTTTTGAAATAAATCTATTTATAACTTTGACCACTCGCAAGAAAATTTAATTTTCTATAAACTTGCACATTAATTAAGAGGGGTTTTTTCAGAGTTTGTATCGTTGTCTTAGAAGATTGTAAACACGAATTTAAGATGACACGCTAACGTGAGTGATCAAAGCAAGTTAAATATGATAGTCTTGAATCCCTATTTCACAAGCCTTCGATGCAACAATACAAAATCTTAAAAAACAAACACTTAGCAAAAGTGGCAAAACTGAACATGTTTGCAAGTTGATAGAAAATTAATTATTCTTGCGTTTTGTAAAATTGATTTATTATGAATTTTTAAACACGTTTTTCTTGTCCACAATGATGCATCATTGCTTGATATTTTCAGGTTAAACGTCACACACCACCATGACCACATCTGGATATTGCATCTAACAATTCAATCTACGATTATTTAACATGCAATTTAATTTAAATTAGTTTATTTACCTTCGTTTCCGGAATCATGTGATGATGATTTGTCATGAGCTTCTGTCAAATTTACGTAGCTTGATAAGTTTTAATTGTTGCGATTGTAGGAAAAATACATGCTTCATCGTTGTAAATTAAATTATTGTTAATCAAATGTAGTCTTCGTTGTGCTGAACGAATTATTGCAGTCCCAACCAGAAACTGGTTGGAACTTATTTAATTATTTTAAAAGTTCAGATCCTGAATAATCGGTTCCACTCTCGTAAAATATGATCTACTTGTTTTAATGATTCCTTAAAAAATATTTATCATTTATTAATATATATATATATTGTGTAACAGTATCATTTTAGCTTTCATAGATGACGTGTATACATTTTTAAGAAATTAAAGTTATGTGCAATGCTTTTGTATGTATTTGGTCCGTCGCATTTGAGTTGCTAATACCGTTTTCAATAAGCGCAGATTAGATAGGTATTATTTTATCTTAGCCATATGCAATGATCGTTGTCAGATAACATGCCATAATTACAGCGACACATCTGTACTCGTTAGATAAGCAGAATTAAGCAAGGTTACTGCCGAAAGCTTCCTGCAGAAAATACAAAGATGTTTTAAGATGTGTTTAGATAATATTTTTACTGTTTCCTTGTGAACAGCACATGGGTTGATACAGCGTAAAAACGCCCCCCACGTGGGCGAAATTCCTTTCATTCCTTATCTCTTGACATAAGTCGCAATTCGTTTATTATGACAGGGTAAATGCATCGGTTTGTGTGGGTATAATGCTTCAGTTTGAAATTACATTTTGAACTGTTTGTTATGTATTAAATTGAAACACACTTTTGAGATGTCTTCATGGGTGTCAATAAGAGACTGTGCCCGATTGTTATTCGTTCTCTCAAACGTTTATTAGATATAGCAGTTTCATATTGACGTAAATTAGGAATAGTGGTTATTGTAATATTTAGGATGTAAATTTCACGTTTTGTATAGTCGCAGAAAGAGTTGCATCCCACAATCGGTGTATGCCGATTGAAGTAACATGTGTAAAAGAAATTCGTGTTAACAAAATCAATAGTAACTAATGCACTAAATGTCTAATAACTAATATATTCGCAGTGTATCATGCCTGAGACGCTTTATAATTTCACGAAGAGCTATTCATTTATACTGGAAATCATATATATACGGCTATCTCAATCAATCCGAACATTACTACTCCCTCGCTCTTTAACTTCCCCTAACCCATAATTTAGCTTTTTTGTTTCATTTAGGTGTTCTTTGGACTAGATGTCATTTGCCTTTTTCTATGGTCCAGGAAGTTATCAATAATGGCCAGCTTTTCTATTTTCAATTCCATTTAAGTGCGTTTGGATTTACTTATATTTGAACATTTTCTCCACACTGCTCCTACGACAAAAGTTTTTTTTCGCTTTTTACAATTCATTGGACATCTTTTGAACAGAAATTTACCACCCGGACAAACCACATATCTTTTTTACGGAACTTCTCTTTCACTGCATTTTTAAAAATAATATTTTTCATATATTTTTCAAATATTTGAACGTTGGTTTTTTCGAAAGCCAACTTATCTATCTGTATTTCTCCTCTGATGATAAGATCTCGATCTCTGAAAAGCCTTGGCTTCAGGAAATAATAATAAACACTAGTTTATTACTAAATACACCTGGCATTGAACAATTGAAATTTGAAATACATTTGGACAATCGTCGCATATTTATCACTCTTTTTTCTTCTATCTCTCTCTCTCTTTCTCTCTCTCTCTCTCTCTCTCTCTCTCTCTCTATATATATATATATATATATATATATATATATATATATATATGATGAGTCAATTAAAACTAATTAGACCTGCAAATGGAAGCAAATCAATATCTTCAGTTGTTCAGAACAAGGAGCGGATGGAGGCAGCACTGCATCTATGCATATATATTCTTATTTATCCTCTATTTTTAAATTATATTTTATATTTTCCATTTCCTATTTTTCTATTTTTGTTAAATGTTTGTTTTATATTTCTCACTTTCTATTGTTTATTCTCTATTTATTTTTATTAATCTACTCTATAACTGCTTAAACAACCCTCCTTTCTTTTTCTATATTTTGACAACCTTCACTGTCAATTTATTTTATAGAATGACAATTAGTTCAAAATCCTTCAGCACCATTTTTCCTCTACAAAGATATCTTTTGAAACCTTAAGATTTTTTAAAGCCATTATAAGAACACACGTTTCCTATTTTTCGTACGTTTAATTAACTTAACTAGCGACACCAGATCTTCTAATTTTCTATTACTTCTATACCCCCTGTCCCATTTTCCCACACAAGTTTTTTAGTTGTTTTTAGTTGTTATCTATCATATCATCTCTACAGCCATGTTTCCTTTTCTCCCACCATTAGTCTAATCAT
This sequence comes from Sepiola atlantica, assembly GCA_963556195.1. Lineage (NCBI taxonomy): Eukaryota > Metazoa > Mollusca > Cephalopoda > Sepiida > Sepiolidae > Sepiola > Sepiola atlantica. Next base: position 51,429,876 of record OY744535.1, read on the forward strand.
CTTAGCAAAATCTTCCTCGAGTTCTAGCCTTTGAAGTCTATCCGCATTCAATCTAAATGTTAAAACACGCGGGAACCTATTTTTACAGTGCTGACCAGAAACTAAAACATTTTTTTGACTCGGCCATTCTGGATTTTATTTTTTCTCTTCCCTCCTCTGCCTAAATATCATTAACCCCCTCCACCACTGGTAGGATTGCCCTCGTTTCTCGTTGACTTTTGCTTTTTTTCTCTTCGTTTTTTCTTTTTGTCTCTTCTTCCTTTTTTCTTTCTTCTCTTGGGTTCCTACCCCCCTTCTATGTAATTTTCAATTTCATCCTGTGTTCTTTTCTTTCTCCTTCTTACACATATCCCACAATTCCAAGAACGTTTCATACTTTACAACAATTCGTTTTCTTATTCTTTATTGAGAAGTGGTTCGTTGCTTTGGCCATTGAATCTGCTTATTTGAAAACAGGAATAATTGCGTTTTCTTAATATGGCCAATTTTGCCTGGTCCCCCTCTAAGGACTGCGGACTTGGGTGGAATCGTCGTCGTTGGTCTTTCACACATATTCTTCTAGGTTTACTAATTACATTTGAACCCCATACCACTTGGATTTCCGTTTTTGGTGACTTTCATCTGCATTGAAACACACCGTTTTAAACTTTTAAAACTTAAAAAAAAACTTTTTTCAAATTTCGAATGTTGACTGTCTTTATCTGTCAACTTATCAATCCCTACCTCCTCTGATGATCATATGTTAATCTTTGAAAAGCCTGGCTTAAAGAATGAAATTGAAAGAAAAGAAGAGGAAATATTTGTATTTACTAAATGCTACTTGTTCTGAACAACTGAAGATATTGATTTGCTTCCATTTGCAGGTCTAAATATTTTTCATTGGCTCATCATATGTTGTTCTATATTCCCCTAACAGTTATATGCTTCCAATCCTCTTAATTAATGTGATATAACAAAGTAATATATTTATTTTTGACGGTTTGGAAGAAATATGTTTCTAATTATTGTAAGAATATTCGATGTAGGTATTTCTCTATATAAACCATATCGAGATTTTTAAAATCTGTAAAGTTATAAATAATATGTGATAATGTGTCAGACATGCATACCGATATGTTTCATGTACTGATTTTCATTGTAATTTTAGCATATGTTAATTAAATACTAAATTTAATCAAGTAAGATCATTCTTTTCTTAATGATTTTTCATTTTACAAATCAGGCTTATTCATATTTGCACACGAGAGTTATCAACAGATAATTTTAAAATAAATATTTCCTAATATAGTTTCATTTGTAGTGTATGCCATGCTTAATGTAATTAAATACATAACTTCGATTCATACGTCACACACACTCTAGTTATTAAATAAAGAGCAGTTAAGATTCATTAATTTCATTCTTTCCCTGTTTAAATATGATGTATCATTTAATATACAGCCTTTAAGAAAGGGTAGACGTATGTTAAAATTGAACAAGTTGTCATATAACGAAAAGACATTCCCACACTTTCAGCTTAATGAAATTATTCCTAATAAAGTTTGTTCCGACATTCGCTAAATACAATGTTGTTTTGTTGGAAAGTTTTCTGGTTGCCATTTTAAAAATTGAAATCGTAAAACTGCATGCGAAACCCCATTCAAACATTGTTGTTTTCAGCATTAACTTTCTGATGCATTGTTGATTTCTCTAAATTAAATGTCGCGTGCTATTATGGATGTCTTGTTAATGTCAAATTTTCGCAAACTCTCTCTCTTTCTCTCTTTCTGTATATATATATATATATATATATATATATATATATATATAGAGAGAGAGAGAGAGAGAGAGAGTAAAATAATACTTTAAATATACAAATTATATCTTTACTCAGTAGACTAACAGGATAGACCCAAAGTTCAATATAGTGTATAGAGCGATAATATTTATATATATATATACATATATTTAAAATAAAAAAATAAAAAATAAAAATATATATATATAATATGAAACTAAAAGTATACTTTTAGTAGATAGAACCAAAAGTGAAATGGTTTAAGATCAATATACGAGATAGAGCTATTATAACGATCGATTAAAGAAGAGGGATACACATGTACGAATGGCAAATTTATTACAACTCCGATTGTTCAATGCAAGGTATACTCAGTAATAAGAGTATGTGTATTATTCTTACCTAAGGTAAAGGCGTTTCAAAGATAAAAATCTTATCATCAGAGGAATTACATTGATAGATGAATTGGCAGTGGAACAGCCGGAATTATAAATTGAAAAAATATTAAGTCATGGATAGTGAGAAAGTTCGTATGAAAAAGAGATAATATCTGTCCAGGTGGTAACAATTCAAACTTAACTTTGCCCCAAAACTTGAACATACAAACCAAAAACATTCCCGATACTATAAATAACACAAATACTCTACTAACTACACCATACAAAATACGCACTTATATTGGGATCCGCTTTCTGCCAACTATGTACACCACACACATTTATGATAGCTACAACAACTAAAAGCAAAAATATTATTAACTGTAAAAATGAACCCATTTCAAATTGCAGGCACAAGCGAAAATTTAAATACACACATTTCATTACTCCTTCTTACACCCCTCCTCCCAGCCAACAACCCCTGTCAACATTAGACTAATATTTAAATTCTATAATTTGTTAATTTGTAATTTTTAATTCTTAACTTTTCCAACCTTACAAATAACCATCCCAATAACATAACGTATCCTCCCCTGTACACCTAATAACTATATTAACCCATAGCACTTAATGTAAGTTGAGAACGTATATTATTATCCTCCCCCCCACGAATCCTTAACCGCTTTTACTTCAATAGTATAATCCCAATGCGACATCATAATTCCTATTCCTCTTTTTTCATATTTTTCATTTATTTGCCAATCTTCGCAAACACTCATCCATTGCTTTTTTTTATCTCCCTTGTATTCATTCCCTCGACTCGGTATATGCTTCGTTCTACCGACAATATCTTTCTCATGGATTCAATTTAGCTCACCTTTAAACTACGCTCCCTGGTACCTCCTTAAATGGCCCATTTGCTCCCACATAAAAATGTATTTGTAAGTTCAACGCACTAGTGCTTCACTTAAGTTTACATAACTCAACCGAACCCTACCCCATAATACTTGTAATATAAACAAATTGTTGCAAGCAGACTAACGTTGTTCCCAATCCTAAGTTCAGTTATACATTCAGTTTTTCTCATTTAGTCATACACTTAATATTTAACAAATTGAGAATTCTTTAAAATCTTTATACACCTAATTCTGAAACACTAGTGTTTGTCCGATTTATCACATATTTATCACGTAACTTCCAGATTCCTATCCACTTGAACCCTAATTTCCAAACTGAAACCCTTTTAAACTTTCGAAATTATATGTAAGTTCGCTAAAACTCCGTTTTAATTACGCTCTTTCAGAAATATTTCATATTCACTCAATGACCTGGATTTCACTACTGCCTCTAGCCCCACCCACACTTGCACCGACTTTAGTGCTTACCAGTAATAAACAGTATCCAACAACCCCTCCCCCTCTCACTTCCCAGAATAAGCTATATCTCATCAAACTAACCCCATCACCCTTTTCTCTTTATACCTCTTCTTTATCCCTTCTCACCCCTCTTCCTCATTTGGTCTCGTTTACAACTAAAGGATTTCGTTTTTCTTAGAATTCCTTAAATATCTACTGCCAACCTTTGATATACACAGTTCAGCTTAATTTCCACTCTCGGTCCACGGAAGTATTCTTAAAATGGCCCGCATTCTAAAAATTAATTCCGAATAAGTGCGCTCCACCTACAACTAAACTATACATCTCTCTATTGGATTTAATTAATTCAAGAACTCTTTTCCATGCTGCCTTCACGAAATTCCTTCTTTTGGATCTATAAATCTACTTTCATTGGACACCTCATCAACGGACATTTACCAACTGGGCATACCCTATTCTTTTTACACAAACTTTCTCATTCTAAATTACTTAATATTTATTTAAATTTTGAATTTTGGCTCTTCCACTGCCAACGTATCTATTTATGTGATTCGTCTGATCATGAGATTTTAATCTTTCAAAAGCCTTGGCTTAAGGAAATAATAATACACATTATTTTATTACCGAGTATACCGTGCATTGAACAATCGAAGTTGTAAAAAATGTGGCATTCGTAGATGCTTATCCATTTTCTTTCATCTATCTTTTTATATATATATATATATATATATATATATATATATATATATATAATTATATTAATGTATATGTATAAATATATATATATATATATATATGTATATATATATATAATTATATATATAAATATATATGGAAACATATAAATGTATATATGAATATAAATATATATATTAATATATATATATAAATATATATACATACAAATATATATATATATATAAATATATATATATATAAATATATATATAAATATATATATAAATATATATATATATATATATTTATATATATAAATATATATATAAATATATATATATATATATATATATATATATATATATATATATATATATATATATATATATATATATATGTATAGTAAGGAAACTGATAACATCTCTGAGGTACTCACGAAAATGTATGCAGTGAACTATTTTGGGAAATTAACGCATCGAGCAATTTAAATGAAAATATTATTTATTTAATTTGTTTTGAAAGTTTTTGTTGTAGAATAACTTTGTTTGTCAGACTGTCTTATAGATTTTATTCTTCTACTTTTTTCTCATTTGTGTGGTATTAACCCAGAGGTGCCGAACACGGTAAAGGATAGAAGGCACGTCAAGTTCTAGAATACGTTAGAGTAATTATAGTCCGGCCGATGTTATGCGCAGATTGGCGCTTTTTGAGTAATGAAAATTGACAAAATCTTTGAGGCATGCATGAACTATTTTTGAAAATCGACACATCGAGCAGTTCGCACGATGTATTGATTTTCAAAAATATTTCACTGGAGAAGGAAAGAATCAAAGCGATGTCGGTAATAAAAAAAGAAAGAAATTGAAGGAACGGTAGTTAAAGAAGGAATGATGAAGGTAATAACAATGATAAAAAAGATAGAAACTAATTAAAAGAGTTAACAAGTAATGAATGTATTCCGATACTGAGCTTGAGCGGTAAGAATTATAAACATATCTCATCCCTCAAAAAGATTTACTTAATAGGAAAGTTTTCTAAATTCATCTCCGTTCATTGTTTTCTTTGGTCTGAAGCCGTGACCTCTCTCTGAAGCGTACAACCGAAACATGTACGCACATATGTAACCAATGATGTTTGTATGAATAACAGATTATACGATATATATATATATATATATATATATATATATATATATATATGTCTATATATATATATATATATATATGAGAAAGAGAAGCAGACAGAATACGCATTTCAGGACTGTAAAAGAAATCACATGGTATTTCTTTAAACTTTGATTATTTTTCTTTTTAGGGAGTGTGTCAGATGGCTTCGATCCCCCCCCCGTTAATGATAAGATTTACACAATATGAATAATGTATGAACGTTACTCACTTTATTGCCTTGAATATATATTCACAAATTCATGATGATACGTTCAATAGTTTTTAATTTTCCCAAGCACATACGTATTATTGACGTTCACGCGTGTGCACATATTTGTGTACATGTGAATATAACTAAACATTTAATGTAACGCAATTACATTTGCTATTATATTTTGGTGTAACTTGCTTATTTTTTTAATGGAAGGAGAGAAAGAGTGAATGGTAAAGGTAAGTATGTATGAAGTGAAGAAGTAAAAATATATTAATAGTAAAAAAAACATTCTGCTGCCTTTTTTATTATATTTTTTTCTTCTTTTTGCAGAAGACGTTTCGAAGTTTAAAAAAGAGCCGTGTATTTAGTGGCGCGGTTTAAAGTAAATTCCCAGCAGAAAAGCTATCGTAAAACAAAGTAATTTATTTTGTGTTGCATCTTTACTATTTTCATTTAGGTGACCACTATTGTAATCTATGTTGTTATATTGAGAGGTGACTGTAGCTAAGTGTTTTCCGACACTGACTGATTTCCTGGGTGTTCCAAGTTCGAATTAAGTTCGTTTAACAGAAACATGTTCACTTAGGAGGTTGACAATCTTCACTTTACCCCTCCTGTAAGTACCCGATAATTTCAATGAAGAATTTCAATTATTAACATATCGGGGAAACAAATACCAACAAAAGAACCATCTGATTCATATGAAATGAATAAATTAAATGGTATATTCAAAACGTCACATCGATATCGCAAACATTGAAAATACAAAACTCAAGATAAGAAGAAAAAATGTCAAAAACGCAACCTAACAATTTATTACACAAGTGTTGTTTATTGTATTTTTGTTACTATGTTTTAATCAATTTTCTCTGCTTATTCCAAAAATATTATTGTTTCTGTATCATCGACCGTTATAGAAATACATCTCTTTTCAATGTCATCATATATTGGAAAATGCTATACGTTCCGCTACTAAATGTATATCTAATTTTCTCTTTCAGATCAATTATTAAATGCTGTTCTTATTAAGATAGCTACTTGAGGATTTACAAATTCTCCAGATACATGTTGTTATGTGTATGGTTATTACATTGCAAAAAAGTAAGTATTACATAAGATCGTGAAAGAAACCAACTTGTGGATAGCATAAAGACTCTATTTCGGAATTCCTATAGGTGAACAGGACAAATCATGGGGCCCTTATGTGATATGTGAAAGCTGTCGATCTACTCTAGAAAGATGGCTAAGAGGTACTGTAAGGGCAATGTCTTTTGTCATTCCCAGAGTATGGAGTAGCCGAAGAACTATCACAATGATTGTTACTTTTGTATGATTGATGTGACAAAAGAAAAACAAGCTCTTTAGTATCCAGACATACCATCACGTAGAGCACCTGTCGCACTTGATGACAGAATGCCAGTACCACCACCATCAGAAAATGTGAGTTTACTTCTCAGTGTACTCTCCAAAAGTGTTACTTTTAATAAACTTTTATATGATGTTTTAATTCAGTAGCAAAAATACATATAAAAACATTAAAAATACAAATAAACAAAACATGTGTTAAATTGTGTAATCAGTAAAACTATTCAGAAACATGTTTATATTTGAAATAAAATGATTTACGAAGAAGATGTCACGCCGTTTAAAAAGGTAAATAAAAGTAGAGACTCCGTAATAGTGGTACCGTTAAAGTCAATTTATTTTGTGTTGTATATATTGCCATATTGCTTGTTATATTTAAACGGTTTCGGTTTATATCGAAAATGTTTTAGTAAAAAGTCCCAGATGAGAAATAGAAAAATCAAGATGAGAAATAGAAAATCAAGATAAGAAATACAGAATACGACTATTGACTACACATATTCCGAATCCTGTTGTGTGTTTATATTTAAAGAAATCGTATCTATTAAACAATGTTTTGATGAAAATGATGTATAACATCGAAATGAAACTGATATTTAAGCGGCCATGTTGATGTAATAGGATATACATGATTTCTCTGTGCAAAAAAAACGTATGAACTGCTATTCCCGAATATGAGAATTCGAAAGGAAATGCAATACGTTACTATTCGATAGTATTGCAAGCACAAAAAGAAGTACAGTAGAGGGAAAGAGGGGTGAATTGTTCGTTATTACGTAAAACATTTAATTATAACATGAAGGAAATGTGAATACCAGTAAACATGAAACGGTAACTTTTTTGTTGACAAGCAACGCGCTATTTTTTATTCTGTCATTCTTCTGAATATTATATAAATATATTTTGAACTTTGTAACGCATTGAAAGAAAAACTAATAAATGACCGGAGCGCCCATTATTTAGGTGGAAGATGTAGTGTCGTTAATAGACAGCCAAAATGGACACTAAGTAAAACAATGACTGTGCTAGAAAAAATAGTACACTTTTAAAGAACAATTCCCGACTAGCAGAATATCTGTTTGAGTAGATGTTCGTTTTAGAGTGAAATTACCTCGGATCTCTTCTGCAAATGATAGATTTTGACAATGCGCTTTAGAAAGTAACCTAAGTGGCAAGGGAAACAGATTAGCACATACAGTATTTGCTTCTAAAGTAATAAATGTCAAAGAAATCGAATAAACTTTGCTTTTAATTTATATCGAAACTAATAGGAACCTGTTGCCCGAGTGATAGTATGAGAGAATGATTTAACTGTTAACTGTAATTAAAATAAACACTCATTCCCGGCCATTTAGAGATTATATCGGAGGATGCTGGATGTATTCATCTGTGTGTTAACGAAGCGTATATATTTATAGTATTTTTATTTGGTATAGTTTTTGCTTTTTTTTGGGGGGGGGGGTTATGGGTTGCTACAATTAAATACAATTGCGGAAACAGTATATATAAATGTGTTGCATATCCTGTCAACCATACTACATTTACATGCTATACTTTACCAACCCTGGGTGAGTTGCCAGGCGGACTTAGGTTTATTTGTATGTTATTCTATAACTGTATTTAATGAATGAAATACCAGTAGCACCTCATAGGTCGAACATTTTGTATTTTTTACTGTCTTCGATATAGTGGATATCGACGAAGACTTATGTTGAAATAAAAAAAAAACTATAAAACACTTTACAAAGTTTAAAACTATGCACATCAGTGGAAACATAAATGATACTGCGTTTGGTAGCACTTATTTGGTTTTACCTTAAAAATGAAATAAAATATCTAAAAATGACGCTGATAGTCTTGTCTATTAAAAAAGTTTTGAAAATCATGCAAAAATCTACTTCACTGTGAATAATCAAGTGACTGAAATAGGATTTGAAAACACGAGTGCTCCTTTGCTATTAACACAAATGGACATTTTAAAACTCCCATTCATATTAAAAGTCCGTGATTGTGTCATTATCGCGAATGTAATTGCTAAAACATGAATACAAATAAAATCACTCGAATTGCTAAACTGCATTAGATTTAAGGGTGTTAACTATGACAGTTTGATGTTAAAGAGTTAATGTAAATGTTTTCGTAAATATTGTGAATGTTCACAGTTTATTGCCTAAATATTATCATAGAATTTCGATTTTGTGTTGTATTGTTAGTTGTTGGAAGGAGGGATGTTTTTCCTAGAATAAAATGATCTGCGGAAAAATATTTCTATTTTTTGTATATTCTGTTAACCATACTACACGGGAATACCACTAACCTGACAATAACTCCAGAGCTGTGGCTAGTCGGACTTACGATTAATGATAAGTCATTTTTTAACTTTATTCATGCATGCAACACGAATAGCAAGTTATGGGTCGGGGATTTAGGATGTGTCACCATCTTCGAAGTCGACAAAATGTTATATTTAAGATTTACCAAAAAAATAATCAAACACTTTCAGAAATGTAAAAGTATGCAGGTCAGTAGAACAGTACATGTCATAGCGTTTGTCAGCACTTATGTTTTGTAATGCAAAAATAGAATTGAAAAAACAGGAAATGCCGTTGTAATTTTAGTCGATTAAGGTAAGTTTAGAAAATAAGGCTAAACTCTACTTAACTCTGAATAATTTACGTATCTGAAATAGGAACACACAGGGTTAACCGGGTTGTTTGAAAAAACTGATAAGTTTAGTCTGTGATGCAGTTGATTATTTGGCTAGTGTCGTCAACGTTAATGAGGAAACACAGTCTACGTAATATAGAATATAAAAAAATGCGAAAGCTGGGCCAATTTTTCGCACATACGCTGAAGTATATTCTACGTTAATTCAACTTATCAAATATACGCACCATCTTGGTTATAAACTCATTATCTTTTTGCGATATCACAGTTATTTTAAGTTTATTTTAGTAATAAACAATTATTGGTTCTTGGTTTTTCGTCTAATGATTGTTTTACTTTTAATATAAAAAGTTATTTCTTCGCAATATTGTTTACATTTTCGGACAACTATTTAGTATTGGTGTTCCAATGTACCTTTCCTTCGAAAGAACGCGTTGATTTTTTTTTTAAATTGCAAGTGAAAAGGCAAGTTAATTTATCTCTAAAGAAAAACTCTACTTGCCTTTTCACTTGCCATATTCAAACTCAAAAGAACCCTTTTCTGTTTCGTGTTTTTAACAAAGTTATGAATGAAAATGTTATTGTTTAAAACTAGCAGCCATACCCGGTGATGTCAGAAGAAATAGTAATTATTTTAATATCAATAACACTATTTTGTTTTACTGTTGTTACACGCGAGGTAAATCTTACTGTAATACACGAAATAACTAATTGAGGTAAAACTTACAAAACTAAAAAGAATGTTAAACTTCACTGTTGACTCTTAAAACACCCCCTTCCTAAATTCGCATTGCGGAACAGAGCCACACTTAAAAACCGGGTCATAACTCACGTCAGGGATATCATGAAAAACACGGGCACCTCCAAAGATGGTGGTGCTGATCTTATACAAGTAATAGTAATAGAGAAATTACATACTTAACTAGCCCTTGTCCTCTTCAAACTCTTCAACAAATGCCTTGCTGAATCTTGCTTTCCTGATAGCGGGAAATTGCCTCTGTGGTACCAGTCTTCAAGAATTCTGGTGATGGAACTGATCCTCAGAACTAAAGTCCAATCAGTCTAACTCTGATTTTTGAAAAACTCTTTCAACCTTACTCAATCCAGCGATAGTCCGGCACTTAGTTTATGCTATTTTTTTGCTGTAAGCCAGTATGGATTTAGACAATCCAGATCTACCGCAAATATCCTAACGGTCATCTCTAAATGCATATATCATACGCTGGACAAAGCAGGTGAAGCTAGGGCAGCAGCGCTTGATATATCTAAGACCTTTGACAAGGTCTGACAAAAATGATTCTCTTAAAAATACGCTCATATGGTTTTACTGGTCAAATATTTAATATATTTAGATCCTTCCTGACCAAAAGAAACACCCAGGTTGTATTCGATGGCCATTCATCTAAGCAACATGCCACATATGCTGGTGTACTCCAGGGATCTATCCTTTGACTTTTATTTTCTTGATTTTCAGAAACGACCCCCCTGATGAAATTGAGTCTCAGATAAGTATATTTGGTGACGAGACCACGCTTTACTCTCGTATTGTGGGCAAAACGGACGCGATCATATCCGAGGTAATGGCTGACAAATTAGAACCCCCCCCCCAAGCTGTTGTTGATTGGGGTCATAAATGAGTGGTAAGTTTTAATGTCACAAAGACAAAGCTCCGTTTCCTTCTATAACTACAATAAACGTGTTCAACCACATTGTCATTGCAAATAACACCCTACCTGAGAGTTCAACATTCAAACCTCTCTGCTTAATATTCACAGGCAGCATACATTGGAACACATACATTGAAGACATTGCCAAGGCTGCAGCTAAAAAGATGGTCTCCCTATACCGTGCGAGTAAACTACTCGCACCGGACATCATCATGTATCTCTACAAAGCCACGATCCGTGCATGTATGGAGTATTGTTCCCACATATGAGATGGTGCATGATCTACTAGCCTCTTCAAGGTCCAAAATAGAGTTGCCATCTTAAAATGTCCTTGACTATCCACCAAGCTCCAGCCCCTGTCCTATCTTCGCAATGTTTCATCCTGGTGATGGTTTTACAAATACATCAATGGATTGTGCTCCGATGAACTGGCGGCTCTGCTGCCCTCATCAACGTAAACACACACAACCAACTCGACAATCAGCAAAACCCCATCCATTCACTGTGGAGATCCCCAGAGGCAGGAGTGTCTTCTACTCCAATATCTCCTTTTCCTCGTGCTACCAGTCTCTGGAACTCCCAACCTGCTCACTGGTTTCTTGACTGTACCGACATGTAGAGGTTTTAAACTAATATAAAGATACAACTCGCTACACAGCTACCAACTTAGCATGACACTTTAAACCAACACCTTAATTATCAGTAGACATTTACGTTTACATTTGCGACATCCCATTTTTGGAGTGAATTATGTTAAAAAAAAAATGATGAACATATTGCACTATAGTGTTTATATACGCTTCAATTCAAGGACACCCCACTGGTAAAATGGACCAGTATATCCGCATAACTTTTGCATAAAATTATTACTCAAAAAGATATTTAAATAGGTACATTTTGCAATATCTAAAAAACAAAAATAATATAAATAAAAAACATTCATATGCGATATACCTCCGCCACTGATAGCGAGATTTCGTGACCCGGGAATTCGCTAAGTAGGGTCCCAGCTTCTTATATCGCTAGGTCTGCCACCATATTCCATTTAATCATATCAGCTTTTCGTTTTTCCATATTTTCTATTTTTTTAATATAGTTCACCCCAAACAAGGCAGGCCGCCACTGTAGACGTAAGATGCTACTGAGAAAAAGAGTGAGAGCTTTTTTATGGAGGGCTCAAACTAAATTGGGAGCTGTGCAGCGAGATGTCTGTTTACATTAGTTTTAAATTTCTACATGTCAGTGCCGTCAGGAAAGCAGCGAGCAGGGAGGGAGTTCCAGCGTCCAGCAGCACGATGAAATAAGCTTTTGGAGTAGAAAACTCTTCGGCATCTGGGGGCCTCCACAGTGAAGGGATGATATTTGAAAGAGTGTGGGGTTGATCTAGTGAATTTACGTCGTGGGGGCACCAGAGCAGCAAATTCACCAGAGCACAATCCATTGAAGGAGTTGTAAAACAGACATGAGGAAGCAACATTGCTGTGGGAGGATAGGGGCTGGAGCTTGGTGGATAGTGAGGGACCTATTAAGTTGGACCTTCTCGAAGAGGGAGAGACTAGTGGATGATGCACCAGCCCATATGTGACAACAATACTCCATGCATGGGCTGATGGTGGCTTTGCAGAGATATAGGATAATTTCAGGTGTGAGGAGTTTACTAGCCCGGTAGAGGGGGCCCACCTTCTTTGTAGCAGTCCTGGCCATGTATTCAATGCATTTGTTCCAATTCATGTTATCTGTGAAAGTAAGGCCGAGGAGTTTGAATAATGCACTCTCAGGTAAGTTGTTATTTGCCATGACAAACAGGGGCTAAAGAGGTTCTTGTAGTTATTGAAGGAAAGTTGATTTGTCTTTGCGGCATTAAAAGTTGCCATCCATATTTTATCCCAATCCACTACAGACTGAAGGTCATTTTCAAAGGATTCAACTATTTATTTTGTTTTAATAGAAGTATAATTAAATGTCCTAAACATTTTATAATAATCTGTATTTTATATTTTACCTTTATATATATATATATATATATATATATATATATATATATATAATATTTTAATTTTATTTTGCTAAATACACTAACCGATATATAAAGACGACTGGTAAATTGACTGTTCACTTTTTTCAAATTTTAATATAATTCTCGGTTAACACGGATTATTATTTTAATTATTTGTCCTTTTTGCCTTGTTTCTGTTTTTTTTATTTTTCCCATTTTTCATTTTGTTTCTCATTCTCTTTGTCTCTTCTCTCCCCCCCCTCTCTCTCTCTCTCTCTCTCTATATATATATATATATATATATATATATATATATATATATCTCATAGTTAGATTTTAATCTAATTTTCGTTTATACTTTTGATAATAGATTGTATTGGATGAAATCATTTCAATACTCAATACCATATTGTAATTATATTTTCAATATAAACGTGTTATAATGACTTTCCACTTATTTTCGAAACTTTCTTTCCTTAAATAATTTCCTTTTGATGCATATCTTATAACATTGTTGTTGCAAATCCTTAATGTAATGCTTTTCAATAATTTGTAATTCTATTGTTTTCCCCTTCTGAGGAGAAGAGCAATTATTTTAAAATCGATGTATTAAAGGTCAGTCTATTATATTTCCTGTTTGAGCACTTAATAATTTAATAAATTTGTAAATTATCTTATTTTATTTTTGTATCATTTCAATATATCTACGACATCGAGCATATTTTTATCACGATAGGATATCATATAGACAATTTAGCTTCATGTTATCAAAATAAAATAATATGTATATATATATATATATATATATATATATATATATATATATATATATATATTCGTTCATGGTAATCAAAAGTAAGTTATAAAATGTAAAATACCCATATATATATATATATATATATATATATATATATATCATGTAAATAAAAAGTATGGGTATTACGTACATTGATTATATTAAAGAATAATTATCATATGCTTGGTTAATTGAAAATTATATTTATACATTTTTTTATATCGCTGTTATTTTACTTTGTATTTAATAAATTTATTAAAAGAGTTTTAATTTAAGAAAAGTAAACAATCTCTTGCAGATGTCACACAGTATTGAAGAAATATTTTAAACTATGATGGAAAAAATAAAACTGATACAATTTTCACCATATATTTTTTTAGATATAAGTTCATGTACAGATCACATACCACGCATTTATCTCAACAGTGTACAATTTTAAACAACAACGTCTTAGTTAATAATTATCTAATTCAAATAGTGCGCAACTACTTCACTGGGTTAATACGTCCTGGACAACTAACGTTTTAGAAATGTTCCCGATTACATTTATTTGGCTGCAAGCCTGATGGTTTTCCTTAAGTGTAATCCATCCCGGTATTGTACACTAGGTATTATTAAATCCAATCTCATGCAAGATCATTTCTCATGTGGTATGATTCAATCATTCGCAGCGATGTTCTTGTAAGTCTGAGTTTATCGTAATCAAAAATTGTATCCGGTGACACTGATATTCCGTCAATGAGGTGAAGTATAAAATATATTTCTCCTGAGAAATCCAGGTAATTTGAAGCAATTCTTATTTAACAGTTATTGAGAAACATAGTTTGCACGATAATATGGACGAATACATATTCCATAAGATGTATATATGACAACATATTATATATATGTATATTCTTAAAGTGTGTGTTTGCACGCATGCAAGGAATTTATAGTTGTTCTAGTATGATGCTTGCGGATCTGTGACGGTTGCATGGCGTTGGAAGATAAGCGCACACTCTATGCTGTGAACACTACAACAGTATTGACATCAGAATGTTAAATATGCATATTACTATTTAGTCAAAGTGTTCTCGGGGTTGTTATCAGTCAAAAGGTTTAGGGTTTTCCATTTCCGCCATTTGCATATTTTCTCGCTTTGGAATCCCTGACATATTATCCCATATTTAAATGAAACACTTTCTTCTCTTCTACAACAGGGTTGATTGTTACCAATGATCAAATAAATGCCAATAAGAGCATTATTCATTGTGCCACATTTCGAGTTTCGTGAGCGGATTGCTCACAAGTAAATCTTGATTTTGTCAAAACAGGATTTCAAATAGTAGTTTTAGTACTCATGGTGTTAGGAGCGTTCCATTCCATTAAATGTTGTTGATGATTTAGATGGGGACCCCTCATCTTGTAACAATTTAATATTTACTGGGCCGAAGTTTAATATGTCGCGTAGTATAAGGATACTACTGATAAAATAAATGTGACTCATAAATAATCGATCACAATGAAAATAATTGTTTTCAAATCCTTGTTTCATGGCAAGATTTCTCAATGAATAAATATTCAAAAGTAAAAGAGATAAATATCAGTTTCTTATCGGAAGTGAACTATGTATGCTTATAACAATACAAGTGGGTTTCTATTAAATGATATACTTTCTATGTTACATTGACAACTGAAAACGTAATGTCATTACGAGTCTCTTCGTACATTTTGTTTCTATATTAAAAGTACGGTAGCGCAAAATGTTCGAATATTTAAAGATTTGTCTCGGCGTCGGTAATAATTTCATCAAAATACACATTACGTCAAAACGCCGTCTCTTGTAGTTTAAACAACCTCGCGACACAATAATCTCATCATACATCATGGAAATTTTAAAGAAAAACTTATCAAATAACATCGTAGTTTTACGAATTCATGTCTCATTGAGAACGTACGCCAACAACAAAATCTTTACATTTTTCTAAAGCGCGTTTCATCAGAGTATTATGTTTGATCAACTATACATTTCGATTTTTATACAAGTTAGTCGAGGTTATTGCTGCAAGGCGAACTATTCCTAACATTAAAAGAAAGGGCACATCACTTTTACATAGACAAACATCAATTGTGATTTGTTTACCCGTATCCAGACTACTACTTACTTTATTTTCCTCTCCAGAGGTTAGCCACGAGTCCGGCCATTAAGTTTCAAAGCAAGTAACTAATATTAGATTGCTTATGCTCGAAATAAAATATTGTGTTCAAAACACCTCGTTTGCAAACGACTCAAACAATCTTAATGGTTCTGATAATTCCGCAAAAAACACAGTGAATATATTCACAGAAAGGAGAATACTAAATAAGTCCATTCTTTAAATCATCGAATCTTAAATGTATTCACGTGGGAATAGGTACCAGCCCACCCTTAAGCGTGAAGCTGATAGATACTAAAAATACTATGTTCGAACAAGGCACACTATGTTAGGTGCCTTTTATACAAAATGTTCATATTCTATAAGTCCTGTATGAATTAAGGACTGAGACACAATTCTAGTACATAGAGTATATTTAACTGTGTTAACGCCAATACGTAGATTAGTAGTGTTCATTAGCTGCTGTCTTATGTTTAAGTTTGAAATATCATTGCCATCTTATGAGAGGAGTAAGTTGATCTACCTATTTCAAGAATAATTAGACTTATTTAAAAACAATAAATGCAAGACATCTAAGCGTCAAGAATCGCGAACCACTCTATTGATTTGGTGTCGTGTCGTACTTTTTGGTCGCATACTAATCGAGGTCTCGATCTCGATAATCATTCCGGCAGAAACTTAAGCACTTCGGCGGCTTTTTATCCGTAGGGGTGAAGTATTTGTTATGGGTAGTCATAGGCCTCACTTATCACACTTTAGAATGGAGTATTGATTTACTCCTCTCCAGGAGTTAGGCACAAGGCCAGTTTTATCTTACTCCCACAAGTAAGATGTGACCCAAGGTCGGGTCGGGAAAGTGGGGTTTAAAAATTGCCTGGGCGGCCCCGTCGGCATTCCCCGGTAGGGGCGCCTCAGGCAGTAAGCAATAAACTTACTCCTCCCCAAAGAGGGGAGGCGAAGCCTGGGAGGGTGGACCTCCTAGAACTGCACAGGACAGACCCATAGACCGGCATAAATCAAGCCCCGAAGGCCAAGACAATACCAGTCTATGGGGTGCAGTATCCATCAGAACAGATACTACACTTTGATCTTAGCCAAAAGGCCAAGAAAACAAGTCTTAGAATGGAGTAAGTTTACTTCTTACTGCATGAGGCGCCCAAACTGAGGTATACCAACAGGGCAGCCCAGGCAATTGTTAATAGGGCAGAGTGCATCTCCTTTACCAGCAATGGATTAACAATCCCCACATTTTTTACTTCCGCCACATCTTCCTGCGGTTTGAGGTAGTAAATAAAGGCGAATTGCGGCCATTATGGCACAAGCACATGGCGCGTACTTTCGTAACATACTTCTGTTACAATACTTTTTAAAAATTATACCACTGCATTTGTCTTCATTATTACCGGCCTGCAAGGCTACAAAACATCTATAAACACAGAATGTATGTGGACGCATCTCATGAATATCGATTTGTTTAATTAATGTATACCTTTAATCAAAATAACGCAACTTGTCATAAAACATTCTCATTCGGTGCACATAATGGCAACTGTTTATTGCGTAAATGTTATATGTTAAATGGGTTGTTGTCCTTATTATTTTCTATTCCTCCGTATTCATTTCTTTCTAATAGATTAAAGTAGTTGCTAGTTGTTTTGTTGTTTGATAAATGGCTCAAACCTAAGGCAAAACGTATTCACGTTTAATTGCATAACATCTCTTAATGGATGCAGGGTTGAATGCTTTAATGCGACAACTTTTTTATATTCATTCAATTCGAAATACGCAAATTGTATAGAAATGTCGTCTTGTGTACGAATATATGACCAGCCGACAGCAAAAACGTCAATTTTATACTTCGCTTCTAAAATGAATGTGTATTAGCAATTATTTTAAACATGCACTATGATACTTTTATTTTATTTTCTTCATGTGTTTAAACTTATTTGAAAACAGAACACATTGGTGCATTTAAAATGGAAATTGCATGAGAACTCCAGATAAAGCCGTTTACCATATTTTGTTGGGAACCAAGAAAATTAGCTCTTCAATTGCTAAGTAATAACGTGCGCCTTCCTGATAGCATTCTTATATAGTCGTCTTTGTAGGACTTCGAAATAAATGTATTTATTACAAACTATTAAGCAAAAAATGCGATGTCTTTTACACATTTCTTGTTTGGTAAACTGGCGTATAATAGACACAACGTGTGGTTATGCATTTTTTTTTAATTGTATAATAAGAAATTGTCAGTCTGTATTTACGTCTGTTCGCCAAGGAAACTTCAAAATCCTATTCCAGATACATCCACAAAGCTGATATATTATTTTCCCAACTTAGCCCAGAAAAAAATAAACACACATTTTATGTTAATATCTCTTTTTGTGGGGGGCACACGAACATAGCTATTTATGTGTTATGATAATTAGAACGATGTAATAATGTAATCACGTAATACTCTTTCAATTCACGGAATAAAATCTCAGAGTCTTGAGAAACTCTCTCTCTCTCTCTCTCTATATATATATATATATATATATATATATATATATATATATACGGCTGGGAGGTAGTTAAGACGTTCTGAATTTATTTTCGTAAATAAACAAATGATATATAATAACATTCTCTTCTGATTATTGTCTTCATCAACATTATTTCACTTCGGACTCTTTATTTGTGACGGACTTCCATAGAATAGAAATATGTTACAAACTCCTACACGTGTTTTGCAGATACATCCCCATATTCTGAAACTTAACCAGAATACGTGATATTTACTTAAACACTTTTCGTTATTATTTTATCATCTTTGTTTAAAATTATACATACATATTTATGTTTATTTTCAAACAAAAATTGTAAAATAAAAACAAAAATTGTTTAAGTTAATCTCAAGATGTTGATAGAATTTCCCAACTAAGTATGGTGTCTATATTGGTATGGCCTAAACTAAAAACATATTTGAAAGTATAACGGTGAGAATAAAAACTCTATTCTGGTATGAAACGTTGCTGCTCGAGAATCATAGACTTTTCTTTTCAATCCTCGAGCTGTTTTACGTGTAAATATTCTACTATTTATGTGCCTAAGCTAACCATTAACGACACTAAATGTCTAAACTCAAAGTATAGCAAGTTATTTACTGGTGATAACTATTCTTATTTTCTTTTTATTTCTAGTATATTTATGCAGTTGCTAATGTTTGTGAACATATTCCACAAAGAGATAATCACTTATTTCATGTGAATGAAAATTAAGTATGATAGATGTCTTGAGAATTAGGAGAAACTTAGATATGAACGGAGTATAACAGACAACTAGTTAATCGATTCACAGAACATTTCGTAGAATTTGTACCAAGTTAATATACTTTCAAAACCGTTATTGACAAACAGTTCACTTCAATGGAAGTTATAGATATGTTGAAAGACAATTATCCGCGCGATACATAGTCATTATGTAAAATATTAAATGGCGGTTTAGAAGACTTTGACTAGTTGGAATGTTCAATGGTTAAGTTGAACAAACAAGGATATCCAATGTGAATGTAGAAACACATAACTAATTAGGGGAATGAATATCGAGCCTTACACTAAATGATGGCATGCCGCATACAGTTTTCTATTCAGATATTCACTGTACTATTTGTAAAAAGTTGAATATCCAGTGTAGCAGCAAGTCCTGGGAGCATATACCCGGAAGAACAGTTGGAAATAATGTATACACCATCCACTATGTCTATGCAATCCGTACAGCTACATATCTAGAAAACGGAGCTGTTACACCTGACATCGTAATATGGGACAAAAGGGAGAAACTAGCAACCCTAATTGAAGGCAGTGTCCCTAATGATGCAGGATTGAACAGAGCAAAAAGGGAATATGGTTACGAAATACCAAGGTCTTATGTACGACGTAAAAAGAAACTGGAATCTAGAGGAACATCTCCATCATACCAGTAATTATAGGAGCAACAGGACTAATGAAGAAGAATTTCAAGAGCTATCTGGCGAGTATACCCGGTACAATGAGGGCAAGAGAAATACAAACAACTGCCCTTAAGGGAACGATTAGAAGCTTAAAACGATCTCTAGGCTGAGGTGTCTGAAATAGCCGGTAAATCTCTTGCATCCGGTAGGATGCCCCATCTCCAGCAAAATAGAAAGATAAGAGAAAAAAAAAATTATATATAACTTATTTTTTGAATAAATAGTGAACATAACTATATTTCAATACTCGGATTACTAGTAGAAACTCTTCTCGGAAATAAGTATAAGCGCGGAATAATTGTTAAATAGTGAATGAATTGAACTATACAAACCGATAAAAAAAATTCAATCAATTTTTATTTAATTTTTAAATTTTTGTTTACCCCTTTCCCTCGCTATAATTCTCATAGCATCTTTATTAAATTTTTTATATGATTCCTCGATATTTGCCTCTGTTGAGCGAGATACGAAACCGGTTAGCTGGCCTTTCATCTTTTTAATTATTAATTCATCATGATTAATAAATATTGTCTCTTTCATGCCATTATAAAGTTCTGTACTACAAAGAATCTATATATATATATATATATATATATATATATATATATATATATATATACATATATATATATATATATATATATATATATATATATATTTAAAGTTAGCAAAACTTCAATTCGACTTCAAAGAACTAATTGAAAGTTAAAGTAGCGATTTGTTTCAACTGCTGCCGTTTTAATGTATTAAGTTAAAAATGAAAAAAATGTGAAATTTTACTACCGGACATACACTTCTTTAAATGTTTGATACGAAACAGTTACTTTCTTAAGCTCTATGTATTCAAATTCCATGAACGTTGAATTGATATAATATTCTATTAAATATGAACGTTTAAATTATATTATACTCTATTAAATATGACTGCATATGGAAATGATAAAACCTAAATTCATGAGATCAAAAAAATTATGCACATAACAATATTTTCCTTGAATAAAGTAAATCTGCACGTCTTATTAAAAACAAGTTCCTAATGTCTGCATATTTAATGGTTATTTTTATTTGTTTAAATGGCAGGTGTACAAGCTCTTGATATCACTTTTGAAGAATGTTTATTCAAAATACATTAGAGTAGATATCTTTATTTTTCTATGAATATTTTACAAAACATTGCAAGAAATTCTCATTGCATTAAACTAACATACAAAGTGATTTCTGAAATGTATATGAAAATGCATGCTACACTACTTAAGACAAAGGTATTAATTACCAACATAATTGAGTGCTCAATGAAACTTAACTTATCGCCAACAAAAACTGGGGCTGAATGATAACAATTCATAGATAATGGCGCAGGCATAGTCAACATAATAAAAAAAAACGTTTAGCATATATATTAAGTGTATAATAAACATTAAATATTTAAAAAATACTGTAAAAGTTTTGTAAAAATCATGAAAAATAATGAAAATTAACAATTTAAAGTTACACTATGAGTAAAAAAAGAGAAATGAGTAAAATAATTGTTAAAGACGGCGTGTGGTCAAGAATTAATTTAGAAACTATGATTTGAGATAGGTTTAATGATGTAGAGATGTAGTGAGTATACAGTTTGCTTTTTAGTGGATAAGGATATGTTTTAATAGTAGAAGAGATTTAAAGTACCGGACTAAAAGGGGTGTAGCAGTTCTAACAACGCAAAACGTAGGTTAGTGTATGCCTGAAATTCTACAAATACTAAGCTGAAAAGGAAAGGCATCAGGATATATTGTGTATTTTTTCTGTGAATATAAACGTTCAACGTCAGAAAGGCACACAGTTATCAGTGTACACGCACATTCTCACAGTATTATTAGGCCTTACAAATGTTACTGAATTATTAGCTTAGATCATAAGTTCTGAGTCGGCTGGCGGTTATCTGGTTGGAACCAAGTCCCAAGTTAATAGTGTCCGCAGTTAAATCAACATCCCTCATATTGTAAGATAGTGAAAGATCTCATAGAGTGAGCGCCCCAAAAGATTGGTAGACGCCCTGAAAGATGGGGGGAGTTAAAGTGGAAGTCGAAAATGGTGTCACTTCCGTTCCGAGCCGATTCTGCCTCTTGTTTCTGATTCTCGACTGAGGCAGTTGTGAAAAGGCCCGGTTCATTCCAGTAGGCGGGGACCAGGCGAGGTGTGGTAGCACTGGCGCAAATTGCCTGAATATCTGTCCCCAGTAGTTGTGTCTAGTCTCTCTCTCTCTCTCTCTCTCTCTCTCTCTCTCTCTCTCTCCTGCGTGCAAGAAATCAACCTATATGTCTGTTTGGTCCGTAAATGCATCTGAAATCAATCCACTGCGTTCGCATACCTTAGTTCATGACGGCGATGGTGATGATGCCAGCAGCGGCGACGAACACCTTATATCAGTAAATTGTGGTCTCGACACCCCGATCGGCAACCACGTACGTCGTCACAATGGCGAGCGAAATCTATGCACAAAGTATAAAGCAATCCAAAATTGACGAGTTGGTGCTCGCAGCCTCGGACCTCCATATGAGGCCACATCATCACCCGAAGTGCCAACGAATAACGTGTACTGGTCTGAAGAAGGAAGACCACGTGAGAGACACTAGAAGAAGACAGTGAAAAGAGAGAGAGAGAGAGAGAGTGAGACAATTTTAGCTGTTTCACTTGGTTCAACGAGCAATCAAGATGCAGGTTTATTTTGTATGCAAAATTATTTTTCAATTTTTCAATTTTTTTTTCAGTTGTGAAACATTAATCAAGTGCAACCTTGTTTATTTTGGTGTTCATTTTTGTATTAGTTTGTTTGTTTATTTTTCAAGAAAATACAGAATCAAGAGACAAAGTTCGTATTTATCTGTGTTCTCGGACTTTGAAAAAAACAGAAATGGCATATTCAACATTTTAGGGTGTTTTTCTTTTTGTTTCATTGCGTGTTTATCTTGTATGTATCATTTTGGAGAATTTTTGTTCAATTGTTTTGGCCAAAATCAAAGTGTAGTATCTGTTCCGATGGATACTGCACCCTATAGACTGCTATTGTCTTGTCCTTGGGGGCTTTATTTACGCCGGTCTATGGGTCTGTCATGTGCAGTTCTAGGTTGTCCACCCTCCCAGGCGTTGCCTCCCCTCTTTGAGGAGGAGTAACTTTATTGCTTACTGCCTGAGGCGCCCCTACCGGTGAATGTCGACGGGGCTGTCCTGGCAATTTTTAATAGCCAGAATGCTCACCTTCTCGGGCGCTGGTTTATCAAATCCCACTTTCCCGACCTTGTGTCACATCTTACCGCTGTGGGAGGTAGGTAAATAAAGTAGAACGTTAAGGTCTGTTTTAGTTTGTGTTACATTTCAAGATAATATCAAAAGAAAACAATGCTTGCATGGCTTGTATGAATGAGTGTTTCATTTTATTTTGTGTGTATTTGTGTTTGTAGTTCTCTGTCAAGTTGTGATCCTCCGTAGAGCGAGAGGGGGTAAGCATCTAAAAGGAAAGAAGAAGAATGGCAGCGAACAGCTTACATCAGTAAATGGTAAGAACGGTAGCGCGACAGGCACCAATGTGCGTCGTTAAATGGTGAGCGAAAAGTTGTACACAAAGATAAACGAATATCCAACAATGTGCGGACTTTTAGGCAAGTAAGTTGCTGGTGAACAAGTAGTTTATAAACATTGTATCATTTTTTCAGTTGTAAACAAGCTACACATCTTGGAAGATCCAGCGTATAGATTCTGGTGAACGAGTATTTCTAGTCAATTATATGTAGGAAGATATGGATGTTCTAATTCCAGGCTCACATGACGATCGCCGTGGTTTTTCTTTTCTATCGAATATTCGAAAGAGGTTTTATGAACGTAAAACCATTTTTTACAATAGCTTGTGCGATTCTGACGACCAGTTTGTTAGTCAGGGAGTCATGATTTGTGTCAATTTAGCCTCCTTAACATAATATCTTTAGCATCAGTGTTCCGGCAATACGATAAACACTCAGAAGGTACGTAATCAAATATCGTTATATTCTTGTGTTGGGTTTTCTTTTATATCTCTTTCTACTAACTCTTCGCATATCTTCCTGATAAGTTATAAACGATACTTATCGTCCGATTAAATAACGTTGGGTCAGACAGGAAGAGAGTGTGTGACGTCGTAACACACAAGCGAACGTGTATCCGATTCTGCAAGAACATGACCGTATAATAAGAAGTTCAGATTTCAGGGTGGTCTGCAGAAGTAACTAGTTTTCCTTCAGTTCGTTTTGAATAAATATGTTTCTGTTGAAATTGGTTAAATCTATCCGTTTTACAAATAAATTACATTAAATGTGGTGTAATGTTAAAGTGTCTGATTGGTTAAATAACATTTTATTCATAACGCTGTATTTATATAATTTGTTTTTTCTGCTTGCCGTGTGTATAAAAAATCTGGCCGGTGAATGCGCTTTCGATCTGTTGTAATAATCAAACGGACGAGTTAAAAATATTTAAGTTTCATGTGATGCTCACGACTAATCTAAAGTACAACAGGTTTAGATACTAAATATTAGCAACAGCGAATATTAAAAAGGAAAACGTTACTATTTATTCTACAAAATATGAAACCCCCTTTATGTAAAAAAAGAGAGCAAAACAGAATAGAATATATCAAAATATAGTGAGCCTGTTTTAAAACTACCGACCCTACATATAAACTACTTATTAATAACATCCAATAACATATTTTAATACATGGATATTGCTTCTCTTAACCACAAAAACTCAAGAATATGCGTTATCTTATATTACGTAGGCATTAAAGAGGAACACACCTTTGTGATTGAGTATCCTTGCTTAACTCACTTATTACAAGCGTAATTTAACCATAAGTAAATACAAATTAATTTTTAAAAAAACAACGATTGTCTAACAACTTCTGCTTTATTAAATTTTGCATCGCTAAGAAATAATGTTGACTTTTCTCGACCATGTAATTAAAGTCAACAAACACACAAATATCAAGAACCTTCGGAGTGTTTCCAACCTGAGGTTCAGATTGTAAGAATAGTTTCCCGTTTTGTCTATTTATCTGGCGAGAGAACATCATGGCTACTCGGTCTATTTAAGTGGGGTATGATCATTCACATAAGAAGACCAATGTTTAAAAATTTTAGGAGGTTAATATTAATACATATATATATATATATATATATATATATATATATATATATATATATATATATACTATATATATTAGATATATAATATATATATATAAATATACACATATGAATATAATATATATACATATATCCATATATAATATATATAAATATATATACATAAATAAATATATATATATATAATATATTTATATATATATATATATATATATATATATAATATATATATACAATATATATATATATATAAATAAATATATATATATATATATATATATATATATATATATAGCAATATATATAAATATATATAGGTACTATATATATATAATATATATATATGTATATATATATATATATATATATATATATATATATATATATAGTCTTGGAAGTTTCTCAACCATTAAAAGTATATTAAAAAAAAACGTAAGTCCCAAGTCGTTCAGTGGAAAATCACTCATATAAGACAATTTAAGTTTTTCCGATATTATATAAGTTTGCTTCTAACATTATTTAAGGAATCATCAGTTGTTTACCATGACAAACTTTTTCGGGAATTTAATATATATATATATATATATATATATATATATATATATATATATATATATATATATATACAGCGGGTTCAGAGAAGAGATCTCATACACCCCCACCCGAGACCAACCCTATGCCACCAATAAAGGTAGGCCACCTGTTCTTTTACTTACTCGACAAACACTTCCCCCCACACACAATCTGCACACACTTTTAAACATAAATTCTATAAAGCTTAGCTACTCCACTGCCCTATCAATAAGAAACATCATCTCTGCGTCCAAACGAGAGTGACACGTGACTTCACATTTCCGAAACAGATGACAACAGAAGCTGAAAGGAGCCGGATGGCTAAGTCTTTCCGTGTTTGAAACCGACTGTACGGACGTTGTACTAATTTTTCTGTTCCAATATGAATAAATATGTTAATATATATATACATATATATATATATATATGTATCAATATATATATATATGTCTCAATATATATATATATATATATATATATATATATATATATATATATAGGAAGAGAAGGATGAAGGTAATCCGACGTGATGGGAAAATGAAAAGGGAAAACCAAAAAATGGATGTTTTTAATGTGTACATCAACGTTTCGTCTTTATTTATAAGACTTCATCAGGATGATGATATAGAGAAAAAAATGTCATGCAAGTACAGATACATGTAGGGTAGACATATTGGGAGGAAAAATAAAATGAAATAATGGGCACTACCTTCTCTTCCTCTACTGCTATCCACTTTACCCCTGCTCATCCCCCACCTCTTTCTCTTACCACCAGCCACAGTAGTCCTTGCTCATCCCATCCTTCCATTTTTCCCCACTCATTTTCTTCAACATTCATTTTATTCTCCAACAAGTACGGACGTCCACCGAGTAGTGGCCATTATTTTCGAAGCTTAGATTAAAATCAATTTTATTTATTTTACCATAAAAATTCTAAGTTTTCTTTTGTAAAATATTTCATAAGAAATTACATCATGAGAAACGATACAATCAATTTTATATTCAAAACAAATAAATTATGCATATCATCATCATTTGGTTGAATAGAGACACACGCACGTGTTTTGAAAACAAAGTTGCAGAATATCTGCAAGAAAATGATTACTCTTTTATTTAAATGTGCAGGTGTAAAACTTGTTTCTTGATGTTATATCAGTTTTGAAGCATGCTTTTTATTTTATTTTCTGAATATTGTATAGAAATCTGAAATTACCTTTGAGTAAAAGTAAGGCACAAAATGTTTTTTTGTGAGATATGCAAAAAAATGTATTCCACACACCTTTATATTGCTCTATGTAGATATTCGTGAAATTTCACTTGCAAATTTATTAGTACCGGTAACAAGCAAGTACTGGCAACGCTATATGCTACTCTCGGTGTATAACTTATCTAACAACGAATGTTACTTGACAGCATGTACTACGTACTAGGTACATTTTTTTAAATTTGTAAATCAACTTATGAACTACAAATAATCTATTTGCCTTTTTTACTTATGCTTATAATTCTTCATAGAAAAGTTTTCTAAAAATATTTGAGTTTAAAATAACTTATGTAATGTTTTTATATAAATATAAACACTTCATTAAGAAGACATGCATTTTATATTGCAAGAATACTCTTCTAATATAAATAGTATCTGATGATAAATCAAAATACCATTTTTAAGAATAAATAAAAGTAAACAGAACCCTCGTGCAACGCAGCGGAGTTACAGATAGCCAGTGATAAATGCACCATTTTCTTACAAAGGTAATTGAGAACACTGTGTCTACTCCTCATGAAATGTAAAGGGATGATACACTCGCTTTCTCTCTCTCTCTCTTTCTCTCTCTCTCTCTCTCTCTCTCTCTCTATGTATTACCGTATTCATTGCATTCATATATCATTTTGTCACTGAGCCTAAAGGTAAACGTATGCATTAATATATATATATATATATATATATATATATATATATATATATATATATATATATATACATTTTAAAGGAGAAAAAAAACGATACACACATTAGAGCTGTGCGCATTATAACTTATTTCAACATGGATCGGTTTCGTCAGATTTAAGTAAAAAGCCTGAGGGCAATGCAAAGTGCCGGGTAGGATTTAAGCTGGAAGGAACACAATTTATAATAAATCAAAATCGAAAATAGACATACTATTTATTAGTTCTTAAAATCTTACATAACAGCAAATGTGGTGTTAGTTGTTTGTGTGTTGTTCGGATGATTATTAACACTCATCTATTTAATATTTCGAGAAAAAAGAAACTTCTCTTTGTCAAAAATAATAAACACCAAAAGAAAACTCCATCTCTGCAGAGAATCTACCAAAATGAATGCCATAGAATACGTAGGTGCAAACCAGTCTCACAGAGAATAGAAATAAAAAAGTTTTAAAGTTATGTTATGTATGTACATGTAGTGTTCAAAATATGTGTCTAATATTAGATAAATAATAGGTATTGTATGTTGATGAATTAAATGTTAGTTTACATGGTATATAGATATTTTTTTTATTTCTTTCTGTGTGTTTTTTTTTAATCAACAGTGAAGTAATCAATTTTTAATTAGTCTATATTTTATTAAATTTATTGGTTATCATATATTCAAAATGTATTATTACTTGTGAGTTTAAATAAATCAGTTTATCTAATTAATGTAATATGTTACTTATTATAGGATTTTAAATTTAGTTTAGGCTTACATAATTCTAGTTAAATTCGTGTATTTAAGACAGTGTAAGGGGAATTACTCTGCCTGTTATTAAATTGGGTTTTGAATGTGAATTAATTCATAGACAAACACCTCAGCCCCATCCCCTCTCTCCCACACTAAGATAAATTCACTAACACTTCCACCCGTCCCCTTTTTCACTCACAGACATTCTCATTCATTTCACTCTCTGCCACCGACTTCCCTCAGCCCGGACCTTGGTCCTGCGTTCCCAGTAGTGTCTACTACTCCTTCTCATCAACCCATCATGTCAACCCAATATTTCTATGTGCTTCCATGACATTTTTCTTAAAATTATCATCCTGAGGAAGTCTCACAAATACAGACGAAACGTTGATGAACACATGAAAACAAAATGTTTTGTTTTTTCCTTTTTCCTTTTTTTTTAACAGAGTTCACCCCAAACAAGGCATGCCGCCACTGTAGACGTAAGGGGCTACTTAGAAGAAAGACACGGGGCGAAGGTTGGGAGGGTCTTCCTAAACTGGGATCTGCGTAGCAAGATGCCTGTTTACATTAATTTTAAATTTCTGCGTGCCAGTATTGTTGGGGAAACAGGTGGCAGGAGGGAGTTTCAGAGGCCAGCATCAGGAGGAAAGAAGCTATTTGAGTAGAAGGCTCTCCGGCATCTGGGGACCTCCACAGTGAATGAATGCGCTCTAGTTGATTGTCGAGTTGGTCTAGTGAACTTACGTTGAGGGGGCACTAGAGTAGCCAATTCATCGGAGCATAATCCATTGAAGTCTTTGTAAAACAAGCACAACTATGTAACATTGCGGCGATGGGACAGGGACTGGAGCTTGGTTGATAGTGAGGGATCTATTAGGTTGGCGACTCTGTTTTGGACCTAGTCAAGGAGGGAGAGACTAGTAGATGATGCACCAACCCAGATGTGGCAACAATACTCCATGCGGGTGGTGGCTTTGCAGAGATACATGATAATGTCAGGCGTGAGGAGCTTACTAGCAAAGTAGAGGGAGACAACCTTCTTTGCGGCAGACTTGGCAATGTAGTCAATGTATTTGTTCCAATTCATGTTACATGTGAAGTTTAGGCCGAGGAGTTTTAATGTTGAACTATCAGGTAGGGGGTATTTGCCATGACAATTGGTGGTTAGAGAGGTTTCTTGTAGTTATTGAAGAAAAGAAGCTTTGTATTTGCGTCATTAAAAGTGGCCAACCATTTATGACCCCAATACACTACATCCTACAGGTCATTTTCTAAAGATTCGGCCATTGCCTCGAATATGATCGCGTCGGTTTTGCCCACATGGCGAGAGTAAATCGTGGTGTCGTAAGCCAATAAACCAATCTCAGACTCTATGCCATCAGGAAGACCGTTTATATAAATCAGGAACAACAGATGTCCAAGGATAGATCCCAGGGGTACACCAGCATTTATGTCATGTTGCTTAGATGAACGGCCATCGAGGACAACCTAGATTCTTCTTTTGGTTAGGAAGGATCTAATTATATCAAGTGATTGCCCAGTAATACCGTATGAGGGTATTTTCAGGAGAAGCCCTTCATGCCATACCTTGCCAAAGACCTTGGATATATCAAGCGCTACTGCCCTTACTTCTCCTGCTTTGTCGAGTGTATGATACATGCGTTCAGAGATGAGCGTTAGGATGTCTGAAGTAGATTGTGCTTGTCTAAATCCATACTGGCGCTCAGATAGGTTAGCATTAACTAAGTGGCGTACTATCGCTAGATTGATTAAGGATTCAATAATTTTAGCAAAGCTCGGCAGCAGACTGAGTGGGCGGTAGTTCTGAAGATCGGTTCTATTCCATGAATTCTTGTACACTGGTACCACAGAGACAATTTTCCAGCTATCGGTGAAGAATATTTATCTAAGCATTTATTGCAGAGTTTGGAGAGGACAGGGGCCAGTTCAGCAGATCATTTCTTTATTACTATTACAGGTATAAGATCAACCCCACAATCTTTGGAGGTGTCAATATTTTTATGATGTCTCTTACCTGGGATGGGTTGATGACCAGGTTATCAAGTGTGGCTTCGGTCCGCAAAGTGAATTTGGGGAGGGGGTGCTTTTCTGAATCCACAGTCGAGTTAGAAGCGAAACGCTGGGCAAGTAGTTCAGCCTTATCAGTGGCCGTGCAAACGACATCATTGTGGTTTGATAGTGGGGGAATCGTTGATGGACAATTGTTCACTACACTATTGTAGATTTTCCAGAAATCCCGAGTACCTTGTTTCTGTGCCTGAATGCGTGTGTTTGTTAACTGATTATAACTACTCTTTGATTCGCCTATCACGGCCTTGCAATTATTTCTTTACTCTATAAATGTATGTCTATTAGTAGCTGACTTATGGATGCCGAATTTACGGAATGCTTGTTGCCTCTCAGCAATGGCAGCTGCACATTCCGAAGTGAGCCATTGGGGAGAGTGGGGCTTGCTAAAAAATCTTCGCATGGGGACATAGGCTTCACTGGCTGTTTTGATCCATTCAGTTTATTTTTTTGCTCACTGGTCGACAGGGAGTGAGAAGGTTTACCTACATGGGGCGTCACTGATGTGATCACTGATTGAGTCAAAATTAGCCTGCTCGTAGTATCTCATTGTTTTGAGCAACGGTTCATCAGCTTTTGGACGACTTTTTAGTGTGATATGTATCATTAGCTCAATGTGACCAGCATTCCCGCGTAGGCTATGAGCTTTCATCACACAAACCTCGGGCATTGAGGTCAATAAAAGGTCTAGAAGTGAGGCTTGTTAATCTACTCGATCGGGGAAGCGGGTCGAAAAATTTACAGTTTTAGATAAGGAGTGAGCTAAGAGGAAAATGTTCGTAGAGTTGCCGGCTGCATCAATAAAAAATCCCCAAATACATGTTTCTAGGCATTCGAACTAATTGAGAGTGATCTATCTATGCTTTCAGAGACGGAGGTTAGCAGATACAGTCCTGGGTTGACAGAGAACGGTATAAGAAATATAAGTAACTGACGCTGTGATGTAAAGTCAATCTAAAGCACATCTAGTCTTGGCCATCTAATTCTAACCTATGTTCTCTAGTCAGGGGGAGAGTGTCCCGAACATAAACTTCTAGCCCGTTTATATGTTTGTCAGGGTATGTACGGTTGAGTTGGAGGTAGTCAGTCACGTAAAAGTGGTGAGAGGATATTGAGGACTGAAATTTAGTTTCACTTAGATCTACGATATCCGTAGAGTTCGTTAAAAAAAAGGTTTCCACGTCGTTGATAGTTGGTCTAAGTCCCCGGATAGTTGAAAATGCGAGCCTCAAGCGCGGAGGAAAAAGTGTTTTTGTCAGGTGTCTCGTTTAGGTTTGCTTTTATTGTAATGCCATATTTTGTTTTGATTATAGAGTGGGTTACCAAGGTAGGTCCTTGTTTGGTGCCAATAAGCTCACACAAGTAGTCCATTAGTCCCATATATAAATGCATACACAAAAGCATGCCTGACTTTTTAAAGATATATAATATATAGTTATTCAGAGACACGGGTATCGCCGTCTATCCTTCATGTATATAGCATTGCTTGTAGCAAAATAAGTTTCAAGCTAATTTGAAACACTTGGTTGCGTAGCCCATTAAATAAATCTGATACACCAAGACAGTGTGTATGAAGACCATTCTGCCACATCTCTCTCCCCCAATCCATCTCTTTTTTCTTTATGAAAGCGGCATGTATGTTCTGCAAAAATATACATCACATATAATGAACATTATTAACATTAGTAGTACTTACATAATTTACTGTAATTTATTCTTATTTATTAGTATTTAGATACATAACTATATTTTATACTATGTATACTTCTATACATTGTTTATTGTTATCACGTATACTATTTATTATAATCATTTACACTATTTATTTTCACTTATATTACTTTTATTTTCATGATTTATAATTGTTATTTGAGTTATTACTATTGTTTACATCATTTATTATAATTATTTACATTATGTATTATTATTATTATTATTTACGTTATTTATTCGTAGTATTACAATTGTGTGTTATTACATGAATTCCTTATTATTATTATTTATTATTATTTATATTCCTTATTGTTATTTATTATTATTTATTATTATTTACATTATTTATTATTATTTATATAATTCATTATTATTATTAACATTATTTATTACTATTTACATTATTTATTATTATTTACATTATTAATTAATACTAACATTACATATTGTTATTTATTGCTATTTTAGAATTTACTTCTTTATTATTGTATTATTCAGCATTACAATTATTTATATGGGTCATCAAAATTGCGTTTATTATTATTATTATTAACATTATTAATATAAGTTATACTATTTATTATCATTTATATTATTTATTTATCATTTACTTTATTTGTAAATATTTACCTTACTTAATATTAATGATATTATTAATGAGTATTTACATAATTAATTTTTATTTATATTATTTATTGATATTTATATTATTTATAATTATTACTTATATTATTTATTGTTTACGTTATTTATTACCATTTATTCTATTCATTTTTATAATTATAATTTACATGATTGACCTTCTAAATACACACTTTTATGTTTACAAATGTCTGACTAAATAGTCGACTGTAAGAATTGTCAGTGTACACATTTTGTATTATTTAATGACATTGTAATTTGATCGATATGATATAGGCAATTATTATCAGAATACTTATTCTTAATATTTTTCAATAACTGAAATTTTATATAATCAAAAACATATAATGGGTTTACTCAAAATAAAAATGATGATTCTAGACATACAATGTATTATTTATTTTTATGTTACTCTTCGTAAAAGACATGCAATAAGTGCAAAAATATTTTTTTCGTGGAATAAATATTACTTGTATCTTTATCAATTAGGTGCGTTTATACGTTTAGCTATTTGTATGTACATGTGTAATACTGAAACTAGTACACCGACAATTATAAATCTTAGAACACAGTGGTTTGACGTGTAATTACGATACGTGTGCTATATTTTTATTTAATTAAGTTTAATTTTTTTTAAAGTAGTAGGCTCTCGTGAAAATTCACATACTTATTGTTTATGTAAATTAAACGATATGTGTGTTACATAAATCAGTAAATATTCCAAAATTTCCGAGTTTTCGGATTATTTGATAGAGTGTTTATACGCGCACCACATACCATTGGTAGATTCGCACTAGTCTGCCAATCATAAGAAATCAATATTCTCTAGATTAACATTTCTGTTTAAGGACTTTTTATCCTAAGCTTCATATATTAGACATTTCGAGTATAAAAAGCATACAATTATTTTTTTAAGAATCAAAATAATGTAATGCATTTTATATTGAAATGGGGATTATCGACATAAGTTTTAGTAACATTATATATTGACATTAATCTTGGTAATGTGACAAAAATTGGTGCATAACTGTTCCGTTCATGAAAGACATTTTACAAGTCTTTGTCTAGTATTCGGTGTGTAACATATGTAAACACAAAAAATTATTGTATTCTACGTAGAAATAATGAATATATACAAAAATTATCTTATATAAAAAAATAATGTAGTTTCAAATAGAATCTTATGACCCCACCTATATTTATACAATGCTTAACGTATAATAGATGTCAATATGGAATACATACTGACCATAAAAAAACGAGTTCTAAGATATATAACAATTTTTCATATATATATATATATATATATATATATATATATATATATATATATGTTTTAGGCAATAACCCAAGAAGAATGTGCACGTGCAATCTTTGCACGCTTCATCCAACAATGCCTATAATGAAGAGTGGACATGTAGAGAATTCCCTGTAGGGCTTCTCTTAACACTGTTTGCTCATATGCGTTGTAATTAATTAAAGTATTCCTTTATCACGCTTCAGTGTGTTTCCGAATGTCTTAATGTATTAATGACGCGCAAACTACACATAACTCATTGCTTTTGTAGTAACTAAAGGTACATCAGAAAACCATATGTCTAAGACATTATTAAAGTAAAAAGTTAATTAATATATATATATATATATATATATATATATGTGTGTGTGTGTATGTGTGTGTGTGTATACATATATATATATATATATATATATATATATATATATTGATATATAAACACACATATCATAATTTAATATTTATTTATTAATATAATACACATATATAAATCATTCTCATAAAGAAACTGTATGCTACATGGGTTGACCTTTTACCGTTTAAAATGACGTTAAAACGGCAGTTAAACCGGAAAGGGTCAACCCATGTCTATGAAACCATTGTACACCCCTGAAATATGTAATATGTAGTTTTTAAATAAATAATTTTATTTAAGATTTTATATATTTGCGATCAATCACTTTATCGGTTTGTTTTAAACATACCCCGACTAACTATATATATATATATATATATATATATATATATATATATGTAAAAATAAAAATCGAATAAAGAATAAGCAATTTAACAACTTACAAAAATAAACTCAAAACTCATGTTGTAAAGTGCCACCGAGATAATTTGGCCGTAGATACGACCATTTTCGATCAGTTAATACACTTTATTTCCAAACGGAAAAGTTTTCAAATTTATACAGAGAATGCGATTGGAAGAAAATGTCAAGTGCAGAGAACAACAAAAAGGGGAGAAAAAGGAATGCGAGGAATGTTATGAAAAGAGAGAGAAAAGGAAGATGAAGAAGAGGAAGAATAAGAAAGAGATACTAATCAACCAGTATCTTTAGAACGTCAGTTGAAGAAGACGAAACGAAGAAGAAGAGAAAGCAAGAGCAAACGTGAGAAAGGGTAAATCGACATTTTGTTGTCGAAAACTATTAAAGAAGAAAAAAAAAGAGAGAGAGAAAAAATCAGTGCAGATATCGCCTGCTGATTAAATTCGGGCT
>OY744535.1:51467960-51572960 GCA_963556195.1 Sepiola atlantica
ATATATATATATATATATATATATATATATAGTCTCGGAAGTTTCTCAACCATTAAAACTATATAAAAAAATAAAAAAATTATATAAAAAAAAAAACTTATAGTCTCAAGTCTTCC
Source organism: Sepiola atlantica (assembly GCA_963556195.1). Lineage (NCBI taxonomy): Eukaryota > Metazoa > Mollusca > Cephalopoda > Sepiida > Sepiolidae > Sepiola > Sepiola atlantica. Next base: position 51,468,077 of record OY744535.1, read on the forward strand.
AGTGGAAAATCACTCATGTAAGTCAATTTATTTTTACAGTTATTATATTAGTTAGTTTCTAACACTATTTTAAAGGGATCATCAGTTGTTTACCATGAAAAACTGTTTCGGGAATTTATATATATATATATATATATATATATATATATATATATAGAGAGAGAGAGAGAGAGAGAGAGAGAGAGAGAAATTAGGCACTCGCGATTTCTGGATGATCTTCAATAGCCTGGTGAACAATGGCAAATCAAAAATTTCCAGCTATACAATCACAATGATGTTGTTGCACGGCAGCTGACAAGGTTGAACTACTTGCCCAGTGTTTCGCCTTAAACTACACTTTAGACTCCAACAACCACTCTCTCCAAAATGCCCCATTACGGACTGAATTCATACTTGATGACCTGATTATAATCACATCTTATATCCGGGGCATCATAAACACCTTGACACCTCCAAAGCATGTGAGCCTGATCTTATACCAGTAATAGTAATAAAAAAGATCTGCTGAACTAGAACATGCCCTCCACAATCTCTACTACAAATGTATTGCAGAATCTTGCTTCCCTGATTGCTTGAGTATTGTCAATGTTGTACGAGTTTTCAAGAATTCTGGAGATAGAACTGACCCTCAGAATTATCGACCTATTAGTATACACTCACACTTCGCAAGAATACTTGAATCCTTAATCAATCTAGCGATAGCCCGTCAAGTCGCTAATGCTAAATTTATTTCTTGCGACAGTATTTATTCAGGGAAGCACCCTTCACTACGGATATCTTAACGATCTTCTATGAAGGCATATACTATACGCTGGACAAAGTACGTGAAGCTAGGTGGTAGCGCTTGGTATATCAAAAGACGTTGACAAAGATCTGTCATGAAGGTATTCTCATTAAAATTAACTCATATGGCATAACCTAACGAATATTTAATATATTGAGATCCTTCCCATCCATGAGAAAGTCCCAGGGTGTCCAAGATGGTTGTTCATCCAAGTAACATTACACAATGCAACTGTACTCCATGTATGAACCCCACTCGTATGTGCAGTGGTCTCGTCAACCGCACATGTGTGACACCCTCTTGTCGCGGTGCCAGACTGTGACTCCCACTCGTGCAGATCGTCGTAGTGGAAATAAAAACATATAGGTCCAAATTCCTCTAGGTCGGGATGGCGACGATGATCATTATGAGTCGGCGATCTTGTCGTCTCGTCCAATAACAAACACACTCCCACGTTTAAACTGTTTATATCAGCGAACGATAACTGGGCGAGCAGAAACCGGTGGGCACTGTGAGGGCGAAAGATCATTAAAAGCAGAACAAAAGGAGAAGAACAATGTTCAACAAATCGGTCGGATGTTTTGTATAGAAGATTAATTATTAATAAAATAAAAGTAATTGTTTTACATTGGATTACAGTCTATCGTACTCGTAAATGACTTTTGGAAAAAAAATTGTGTTTTCTCTAAGTTATTTCGTTGGTTCTCTGTTTGCGCGTATTCTTTACACAAGTAGTTGTTTAGTCACAAGTCAACAGGCGAAAGCGATGGCGGGTATTTCGTCGGTTAGTTTTCTTCGACGCACGCCATCATCAGTTCGCGTGGTGGATGGACGAAAGTTATGGTCTTAGAGAGCGTTTTGAGAACAATTTCTTGGGGCCTTGGCAAAGAGTAAAATACTAGAGGATAGTACACATGCCTAAATACGACAACAATACTCCATGTATGGGTGGATGGTGTCTTTATAAAGATATATGATACTGTCAGGGGTGACACGTTTCTAGCACGGTAGAGTGAGCCCACCTTCTTTGTTACAGCTATGAATATGTGTTCTATGTGTTTTGCCAGTGTATGTTGCTTGTGAATGTTAGGTCGGAGTGTTTGAACGTTATACTCTCGGGTAGGGTTTTATTTGCCATGACAATCGGTGATTGAATAAGTTTGTCGTAGTTGTTAAAGGTACAGAGCTTTGTCTTAGCCACATTAATAATTATAATCTATTTCAGACGTCGTTTCACTACAGACTGGAAGTCACTTTCTAATGATTCAGCTATTTCCGGATATGTGCTCGTCAGTTTTACCCACATGATAGAGTAGCGCGTTGTGTCGTCAGAAAATATACGCATCTGTGACACAATGTCATCAAAGATACGTTTGTGAAAATCAGGAACAATAAGGGTCTAAGGATCGATCCATGTGTGACCGAGTGGGTGGCCCCCATGGGGATCGGGTACCCTGATGACGCGCTAGAATGCATCTTGGTGGTGATGCTATGCCCTGTGTCGAGACAAGGTGAGATATAACACTAGTATATATTGACGTAGAAACGAACGTATTAAAACGACGAGAACTAGGCGCCATGTTGTCTTGATGGGTCGTGTTTGATGGTCGGAACACATTACCTCCTAAGGCAAGGAGACAGTTGCCAGATGGGAAGTAAAAATTATGAAATTATATGATCTTAAATTTAATTCTGAAATGTCAATAATCCGACATTATTGTTTGAGGTAAATTGGATGTTTTAGATTCATGATTCTGTGAGGGCTGTTTTGACTTGACATGGATTTAATTGGACCTGCAATCGTTAATAACGAGCCGGTCACAGACTCCAACCGTGTGACAGAATGAGAAAGCGTTTGTTTTGGCGATAACAATGATATAGAAAGAACATTCCATTTATTTATAGGAGAGGGGGGTGAGGCGCTCGTTCCCACTCTCCTTGAGAGAGAAAGACACGCAGGAAGAAAGATGGCGGGAAAAGGGTGGACGACGATAGACATCTTAAATTAAGGAATGTGCGTTTTTCATGCACGGCAGTGCAGAGCCAGTCAGAGTGGGATTGAGAGTTGGATGGCCGCCCGGCGCGAACTGATGATGGCGTGCGTCGAAGAAAACTAACCGACGAAATACTCGCCATCGCTTTCGCCTGTTGACTTGTGACTAAACAACTACTTGTGTAAAGAATACGCGCACACAGAGAACCAACGAAATAACTTAGAGAAAACACAATTTTTTTCCAAAAGTCATTTACGAGTACGATAGACAGTAATCCAATGTAAAACAAATACTTTTATTTTATTAATAATTAATCTTCTATACAAAACATCCGACCGATTTGTTGAACATTGTTCTTCTCTTTTTGTTCTGCTTTTAATGATCTTTCGCCCTCACAGTGCCAACCGGTTTCTGCTCGCCCAGTTATCGTTCGCTGATATAAACAGTTTAAACGTGGGAGTGTGTTTGTTATTGGACGAGACGACAAGATCGCCGACTCATAATCATCATCGCTGCCATCCCGACCTAGAGGAATTTGGACCTATATATTTTTATTTCCACTACGACGATCTGCACGAGTGGGAGTCACAGTCTGGCACCGCGACAAGAGGGTGTCACACATGTGCGGTTGACGAGACCACTGCACATACGAGTGGGGTTCATACATGGAGTACAGTTGCATTGTGTAATGTTACTTGGATGAACAACCATCTTGGACACCCTGGGACTTTCTCATGGATGGGAAGGATCTCAATATATTAAATATTCGTTAGGTTATGCCATATGAGTTAATTTTAATGAGAATACCTTCATGACAGATTTTTGTCAACGTCTTTTGATATACCAAGCGCTACCACCAAGCTTCACGTACTTTGTCCAGCGTATAGTATATGCCTTCATAGAAGATCGTTAAGATATCCGTAGTGAACGGGGCTTGCCTGAATATATACTGTCGCCAGAAATAAGTTGAGCATTAGCGACTTGACGGGCTATCGCTAGATTGATTAAGGATTCAAGTATTCTTGCGAAGTGTGAGTGTATACTAATAGGTCGATAATTCTGAGGGTCAGTTCTATCTCCAGAATTCTTGAAAACTCGTACAACATTGACAATACTCAAGCAATCAGGGAAGCAAGATTCTGCAATACATTTGTAGTAGAGATTGTGGAGTGCATGTTCTAGTTCAGCAGATCTTTTTTATTACTATTACTGGTATAAGATCAGGCTCACATGCTTTGGAGGTGTCAAGGTGTTTATGATGCCCCGGATATAAGATGTGATTATAATCAGGTCATCAAGTATGAATTCAGTCCGTAATGGGGCATTTTGGAGAGAGTGGTTGTTGAAGTCTAAAGTGTAGTTTAAGGCGAAACACTGGGCAAGTAGTTCAACCTTGTCAGCTGCCGTGCAACAACATCATTGTAAGTGTATAGCGGGAAATTGTTGATTTGCCATTGTTCACCAGGCTATTGAAGATCATCCAGAAATCGCGAGTACCTAATTTCTATGACCTAATGCGTTTTCTGGTAATCACTGTATACATTCTCTTTGCTTCATCTATTACAATCGTACCATGTTTATTGACGCCTTTTTTTCTGTATATTTCCAGTTGAGTTGTGGCGGTTCAATTGTCAAATGTGTGCTGCCTCTGAGTACTAGCAGCTTCACAGGTCTGGGTAAACGTTTGTAGTGAGTCGGATTTGCTGCGAGATTTCGCATTGCGACATGTGCTTAAATGACAGCTTGGTCCATTCGGTTAACTTATTTGAGCACTCATCAACAGGGGGTTAATACGTCTCGCTCCATGGGGCGTGCCTAGAGTTATCTCTGAAAAATTAACAATCAGCCCGTTTTTAGGAACGGCTCATAAGTTTTGGGACGAGCTTTTAGTTTAATATAAATCATTACTACAATGTTATCAGCGTTCACGAGCAAGCTATGGGCATTCATCACAAAAGTACAGGGCAGGTAGGTCAGAAAAAGGTCGGGAAGTAAGGTTTGCTGGACCACACGATCAAGAAAGTGCCAGTCTGTTAGAGGGAGTGCGATGCAAGGAAACTATACGTGGATTTACAAACTGCGTCTTTATAGATGGAGAATCTAAGTCAGGCAAAGTGATGTACATTAAGATTCATAAATACATGTATTTGGCCACTCGACGCAAGTGAGACTGATAGATACATGCTATCAGAGACCGAGTTAAGCAGAGTACAGCCCAAGGTTGATTGAGGGATGTATAAGAGATCTAAGTTACTAACATCGTGCAGCGGGGTTTATCTAAAGTACATGTAGGCTTGATTATCTCTTTCATGCCTATGTTCTCTGGTTTCGGGGAAATTGTACAGAACATAACCTACTAGAACACGCATATGATTGTTAGATTCTTTACAGAAGAGTGGTAGGAAATCAGTCATGGTAAAATCGTCTGAGAAGATTGAGGATTACATTTATGTTTATCTTATTGTAAGGAAATCTGGGGAGTTTTTTTTTAGTGTAGTGTTATTTTGGTTTTTGATAGAGTGGGGATGGAAAATATAACATTTGTTCTATAGGGGTTGTTGCCTCGGGAAAGCCACCGTGGATTAGTCTGGGACCCCTTACCATGCGCGACTATAACGTATAACTACTCATGATAGTATGCAACTGTTGATCAAACATACGTTCTTCGCGCTACCAAAGAGTTTGGGCTCCTCCATTACTAGTCCGAAAAAGCACTTAGACAAGCTGTCTAACATGTACCCTAAACCTGTCAGGGCAAGAGCGACACATACTTGTCATGTGAGACTAAGTGGCAAAACACTTTCCCCATGTTACCCAGATAGAAAGAAAGAGGGACGGCGTCACTGCCTTAGTCAGGAAAAATTGTTAAGTACTGACTGTCTTTTAGGCGTACATGTGCTTGGACTGCTGCGCCCAGCTAATAGACAAGAATTGAAGAAAGTTTTTCAACAAATAAAAGGTGGAGGGTTCAAAATATCTCACTTGGTCCCTATGGATTCGTACTCTGTTATAGTATATTTCCGTGGAGTTACAAGTAAAACTCCTGTATTGGTATTTTTAATATCAAATTCGGCAAATCCGGACCAAGTGAGATATTTTGAACCCTCCACCTATTATCTGTTAAAAAAAACTTTCTTCAATTCTACAAGCTGTTACCTTTACTATTAACTATCTACACCTTTACGTCCCTTTCGTCTTCAAAAATCACCTCGCAATACTGCTAATTTTTACTTCCCGGCCTTTTATTTTTTATTTATTTATCCCCAACCTTTTTTTATTCTTCAATTTTTCAAAGTGAAATGGTACTACGTAGTATTTAATTGTTATAAATACCATATTACCAGATTTATCCTCTGACGAGAAGAGTTTGAAGCCTCCACCTATTATCTGTTAAAAAAAACTTTCTTCAATTCTACAAGCTGTTACCTTTACTATTAACTATCTACACCTTTACGTCCCTTTCGTCTTCAAAAAATCACCTCGCAATACTGCTAATTTTTACTTCCCGGCCTTTTATTTTTTATTTATTTATCCCCAACCTTTTTTTATTCTTCAATTTTTCAAAGTGAAATAGTACTAGGTAGTATTTAATTGTTATAAATACCATATTACCAGATTTATCCTCTGACGAGAAGAGCTTTATCTTTGAAAAACCATGGTTTAAGGATTAATGTAACTCCTTGCATCGGAACTTTCGATGTAATACAATTTGTATTAATTTATGTAACTTTATGTAATTTTGTACAATTTGTTATCTTCATCTTTCTTTCTTTAATATATATATATATATATATATATATATATATATATATATATATGTATTATGTATGCGTCTTTGTCTCACGACCCATTGACATATAGTTAATTGCATATAATATAATTTTATATACTTTATTTATATAAAGAAAATATATGTTGAACTTGAGTAAAATTATTTGAGTCTGAAAAAGTGTGTTTACGAAAGAGGCAAATGTTACGAACTAGTTGAATAGTTAAAGTCTGCGTTTATTTTTATTTTTTGTTTATGATAGAGTTCTTCAATAGTTTTATTAATATTTTTATTATTACAGCTAATAGTGATTAAACAGAGAAAAGACTGGAGACAGGGGAAATAATATAGATAATACACGCGGGTGTGAAATAAGATATTCTGATAGCAGATGAAATTGATAAATGTAATTTCAGTAAGAGGTTTACAAAGTAAAGTGTTTTTTTTCTGAATTATGAGTATTGAAAAAAATAAAATAGACGTGTTTTTAAACATCATACTCCTTAAATTTCCGAATAATGCAGCATGCATTTATGTGTTTAAAATAGCTAAGATAACAGCTCTATCGAAATAAGCGTTGATTATATTAGATATTTATACAGGATGTATTAGGAATGCATTCTGTTGTGTTTAATTAAACTCCTAATTACATTGCATCCATTAACTTTTTGCAAGAATCGAGATGAAGTCATTAGCGAATTAACAGTATTTAAAAAACAAAAACAAATAACGTCCGAATAAATACAGTCATCATTTGAGAAATACTATTTGTTCGCTACGAGTAATATTATTCATGATGTTGGTAGTTTCTAATACACACAAATGAACAATCGTTTAAGATTAATAAATGAGGTATATTATCCAATTCTAAATTAGTAGGTGTGTTTCATTTTTTCATACTTTCTGTATTTTGAGTCCCAAAAGTGTGTTTCATTTACACAAAAAAATCATTACAAACTTGCTATTGGTAACAATAAGACGGAAAGTATCAGAAGCCTTAATTAAAATATATCCATTATGATTCGTTTTCCGTTCATAAGAACAGCCGCGCATACAACAAAGATACGTCTTATTAGATATACCATTCATTTCGGAGAAAGAAGCGATGTTTTTTTTTCTTTTAAACAACGAATACAACAAGATGCATGCAGGATAATCATTTATTTTGACCAGAATTACAATAAATATGTTTCTCATATTATTTCTTTTCTAATAAGACGGAAAAAATGTCTGGACTATTATTGTAATAAAATCACTAACTATCTCCTGTTAAATGTGACTGACTACAATAATATAGAAGAGTCTGGTATTGCTTCATCAGTTGCTTCAGGGGGATTTCTATCTCTTTCTTGGAACTCGTTAAGCGAAAGGCATGAACATAAGCGACAGTTTCGGAATACACTTGATTGCACACAAATAAACCGGCAAATTATTGTATATAGTTACAATACCTCGTATATAAATAGGAGTAGATATATACAGCTATGCAGACATTTGCATACAGGGATATGCGTTCTAAAACTGATATTAATACACAAGGGCAATAACAATTCGTTATGTATAATCGAGGGAATATATCGTTTTTATGCGACACTTGTTTACGCCGTCTATGTCGGAAATATGTAAAGTGTGTTCTGTCGAAAGTGTAGTTGAATTTAGGCCGTAGTAGTAGTATTTATTTTATTAGTATTAACACAGGGTATACTCTTGTCCATCCGTTTCACGCCCCTGTTAGTAGTGAGTCAATAGTGTATCTCTCAAAAGTCGCAGATTTCCGATTCAGTAAGAAGAGATTTAGATGGATATTCTTGTTATACCGCGTTTATCAGTTGTGTAACACTAATCATTTCGGTCAGATGCGTTTACGTTATCATCTGACAGGATTGAATCATTTTCCCCATAATCAGTCATCATTTGATGGGTTACTTATTTCACCATTGCATATATCTTGTAACATGGATGAATGCGTTCGGAGTTAAGGTGCGTTGCTCATATGGAAGTAAAGGTAACCATTGTGGAGACTGGATTGCGGGAGACGGCATCAGGTTCATTGTGCACCTTTATTGTGCGTGTCTGGATCGTGAAAAAATGCCTCAGTGTTTTTTTTAAGCGCAAGGAGCAATGAGTTATGTAGCTTGCAAACTGTATGTTGCCAAAACACTACAGAGGTAGTCTGTTACGACTAGAACATAATAAATATCTAGCATTTATCAAATGCGTAGACAATTGCCGGTGCTTGTCTTTCAATGAGTACATATCAACGTTCTTCATCAGTGCGAAATTTCCTGCCTGCAAATATGATGTACCAACCTTCAGGGAAACATAAACAGTGCTTCTTACTCTTGTATGGAGCAAAAGAGGTCGTTCTTTGATTATTTTTTAGCAGCATTCTCTATCAAATCAGCAATAGTTTGTTTTTATTGAAAAAAATGCATTCCTGAGATCGTGTTCTATTTTCCAAAGGAAGTGTGAACCATTTTTACAAGGTTGCCTGAGGACGATATTCTGAGGGTAAGGAAATGTGCTCGTGGTACTTAGTAAACTTATCCGAACCAAGATCTGTCATGAGTTATATTCTCTGGGATAGGGATGTTGGTAATATCATTGAGAACATTTTCTGAAGATCTACTGTTTATGATGTTATTTAAATGCCTTTAAACTGAACAACATCCTCATGAAATTTAAATGTAATTTTGTTAATAACAATTCTTTTTTGAACAAAATGAGATGTAGTCAACTGTATTGTTAAAAGGATCTCATATGATGCTGACAATAAGTAGCATATTTTAACCAAAGTTTATTTTGCGGGAAATGTGTTTAATGCTCTCATCATATCTACGTGTATAAGAATTGTTAGAGGTTTGGTATCCCTGATGTATCGGAAAATATATAAAACGGATCTACTTCGTGGTGTAGGGTAACACGTTGATGAGATTCCCTATCGGGATGCATTAATGATAACCATTCATTGTATCCAAGACTATTTTAGTTATGTTGATTGGTATGTTTAATGGATTTTTCGAATGGCGAGCCAGTATTTCGTGTCATTTGTTTGCAGTGGGAAATAAGATGCTGGTACTCGACCTTCTTCCCGGTTCGCTATATTTTATTCGACGTGATGAATATAATGCTACACAAATCGGTATTCGTAACAACATGGGCTGGGGTGAGGATGCCTCTTTTGACATCATCGTACTTACTCTTTGAAAGGATAAGCGTTATAATTGAGTGCTGATGGCTTTAGGATGAAAATGGGTAGCGACGCCAAAATTGTATGGGAATACCCGATTGTTTTATAACACTGTTTTTGGAAAACAGTCCAATGTGTTCTTACGTTAGAGGAAAACGATGATTTTTTCGCCACACTCAAAGTATCGTCTTGTAATATTTACCTAGTTGACAATGTTTTTGCAGATTTTGATAAATCTTCGGGCCGAATTTCTACATCAATATATGCGGCCTTACTGAAATAAAGTCACTGGATACGCTTGCATATGTAAGGGGCGTGCTTGATTGTTTTTTTCTGAACCTCGACTTCTTACTGGAAACCATGATTGACATACACCTGTAAAATAACAAACAGGTCGGGCGTTTGTCTTGATGGGGCGATGCTATACATTATCATTTTACCCCTATTAATCACAGCGGTGTTCAAGATTTGTCTTGGATCATAATTAAGTGATAATCGAATAACGTACGCGTTTATTTCCAGTACTTGGTTTTCGCGTGTTGTGCTATATGTGGCCTTTCTTTTGTTAACTCTAATATGAGAAATAAGAGCATCCATGGAAGTTTCGTCAATCTAAAGACACGTTTTTATTTGCTAGGAGGATACCCGAAACTAAATTATACTTCTAACACGTGCTGCATGTTTGACCTCTCTGTTAAACATTGACCCGCGACGCCATGTTCACCACCATGAACGCTCGAAAAGAGTTCAGTCGTGTGAAGTTATTATAGCTTTTAGAAGAAGTGCTGGAACGAACATTACTTTTATTAGTTTGTGGAGCACTGCGTTTTGCTTACGATATGTAGACATGCACACAATAGCCATATCATAAAAAGTTTGGTTTCGCAATCCCGATTCGAATGGCTGAACATGACGGGCATTGTCTTCGAGAGATTTCAGTGTTCCGACTTTGTACAGCAGGTCTGCTTGAAGTGTGTCGTTTGCTATTGTTCTGATAATTTGGTTGTTATGTACATCTCGAACAGTTGATATAAAAAGGAGCATCAATAATTGCACTCAACGTATATGGCTCTGAGGTGGACGAGGTCGTTCTGCATAGTATCAGAAGCAAAAGAGAGGCGATGAACGATGGAATTTGAACTATGAGTGAGTATGTCTCTTTCATCCAGAGTAGCTTGTCTTGAGACTATTTATGTTGGGTGTTGACTATGGCATTTCAGATGACTCATAAGAATAATTCGATAGCTGGAGATTGGCCATAGATGTTAGTAGACTGGTAATTTTAGTTAAAACTTACGAATCAATTCTGAATTGTGTAAATTGTTAGAAAGCCATTGGGTAATTTGCTGGCTGTGCCTTAGCATATGTTATAAGAAAGGAGAACTCACAGGCTCCTTTAATGATTGCCCGAGCTTATCCAAGTGAAGTCGCCTCTAGCTCTTTTGGCTTTGTCGGTCCAATCATTTTATTGTTACCTTTTCTTAGCTGTCAACTTGCAAACCTTACAACACAGGTGTTAGTTAAGCTGGAAAGGATTTCTGCTCTTACAATGTAATGTTTTGAATCGTCAGCAGTAATGCACCTTGTTTGTAGCGCTGTATTGCATGTACAAGTCAGTAATACAGCGTGCTACAAACAAATAAAACGTAGAGTGCATGAGAAACACGGTGTATATAAAGCCATAACTGTTTCATCGTGCTAAGATAGGCAAGCCGATTTTGTAAACTATGGTTTGGTGCTAGCCCATTGGTGGATAACCTTTTCTATAAAATATGCATTTAAGCAATACTTACTGAAGAGATAATCGATAGTTGTTATGTTAGTAAGTGCACATCAACTAGTGATTCTACTTAAATGCCATTCCTGAATATATCAACTGCAACATATTTTAAGACAATATTGCATAAATAAATATATTTAGTTATATATTATCCGCATTTTATTAGTTATAGTGTATTTCGTAGTAGTATTATATAGGCATATTATGATCTTTATACAGAAATAAAGTTACTTACATTTCGCAATTTCATTAATATAGTGGTTAGTGGTTTTTACACATACGAATATTGCATATAGACGGTAAAACAAAGTTGGTATGCTCTAAATTCTAAGTAACACAATACACATAAGAGTAAACTGTCAGTCAAGAGAAATAGAAAAAAGAGTTAAGTGAGAGAGTGATAGCTGACGTGTTTAGTTATTTATAAATTTACTATAAATTAAATATATTACTGAACTATATGATTAAAGCATATATCAAACTCGGGATAGTAGAATATTTAGCATGCATTTTCTCTCCTAAATGTAGAAACTCAAATAAAACTTCAAAAAAGGTGAGTAAATCGAGAAATTGCTGCTTCTAAATCTGAACTCAATATAACAACGCGTATCATATACTTTCAGTAAAGATTGAGTTAGCAATGTAAAATAGCAATGTAAAGCATCTATTCTTATCAGGCAAAGCACTAAATGCAAGTGTAACCCGATAAACCATCAGAGATCAACCGAAGTATATATATATATATATATATATATATATATATATATATATATATATATATATATATATATATATATATATATATATATATATATATATAAAGAAAGGTATGGTTTATGTATGACACTGCAATAAACTACTTGTATAGAGAATTGTTTCTAAATAAAGTGCAAACACATTTTAGCATAGTCAATGTACACGATATGTTTTATATTTCTATTACCTGTCACTACAACATGTTACCATGCAAAACTGGTGTGCATACCTGATGCTGAGTGCTGTCTGTCAGTTGAACGTTTGTAACTCCTTAAAATGTAGGAGTCGAGAAAATGTCCAGAGTTGAAATATGCAATTAAAATAAGGTATAATATTTTACTTTATTTGAATTAAAGTGAGAAGAATATAATTACAATCTGTCGGCAGAAATTATTATAACGCACCACCAGTCAGGTCTCCTCACCGAATACATTGCATCAGTACCGAACAACTATGAAGAAATATACCAGAAATCTGGTCGAGACCATCTCCTTCAGTTAAGAGAACTGGACAATTTTAGAGTAAATTGTTCAGTTAGTAATGTTTAATAGGTAAGATCTTCATAAATACAGAAGTAATTCTTAGCTGAGAATAAAGCTTGGTAGGCGAGCATGCCAGAAGCGATTTATCAGTAAGTTTCCTAATGCAAAAAATGTTACGCCGTCAAAGAAGAATAGAGTTCAAACTAACATATAATCCAGAAAACTTAGCTTTGTAAACACGTACGAAAGAAATGTATTACGTGTTCTTAGTACTAACACATCAATTGATACTAGTGAGCAATTAGTCTAATGATTATTTTACTTATGTATACATAAATAAACCCTTTTTTAGGAAGTAGTTGTGTTTCGTGCTAGTCAGTCTTTAATATCAATATATGGATATCTATCTCTTTCTATTTCTCCTTCTATATATATATATATATATATATATATATATATATATATATATTTATATATATCTGTATCTATATATATATATATATATATATAGTTATATATATCTATCTATCTATCTATCTATATATATATATATATATATATATATATACATATATATATAGTTATATATGTGTGTATTCAGATAAATATAAATGGTATTAGGGGGTGTTAGAGACATACAGTTTCAAATAGTGTATGTTATATATATATATATATATATATATATATATATATATATATATATATATATATATATATATATTAATATGTATGTGTTCTTTTTGTTTCATTTTACTTCAGTGTAAGTTCTCAGAAACTAATAGGGACTACTACCTGGAGCTAATAATTAGTATCATAATGAGATAGATATATATTCGAATATTCTATTAAAGTTCTCTTTTATTTATAAAAAGTTGAGATAGTAAATCAGTGAAGAACATTAATTGTCCTCTCCCCAATTGATCATTTAACTATGTTGTAGTATTTTTATATTGTGGTCTTTTCAGCTTCCCGATATGATTTATATAGTCTGGTAGAGTATCTAGCTAAGTGTTGTTACTTCATGGACCATCACTATGTAATTTTGAATTTTTGGTCAAGGTTTCATTAGATGGTAGAGTATTCCTATGTCAGGTTGCCCTGCCAAACCCTTGTACTGAGAGACCGAAGACACTCGAGGATAGTGTTTTGTAGGCAATTTAAACTTCCTTATATATATATATATATATATATATATATATATATATATATATATATATATGAGTGTGTGCGTGTGTATTTAAGTATGTATAGATAAATAGATAAAGAAAACTCCTAATAGGTAACTATATGTGCTTATTTCGAAATTGACAATTTGTATAAATATTACACAATAGCATTGCTCAAATGAGATATCTTTATCTGTCGTGGTTTATCCACTTTCCGATTTGACAGAAAATCCTCAACACAAGATTGTTAAGAAACGAATAATAATAGTTTCAATGTATGCGACGTATGAAAGTGCTTAATGTAGACATTCATTTGTGTTAGGGAAAACAATTGAATAGGATTCATTATAAGATCCGTTATTTATTCTCAGAATGGATAACGCCATGGAAGACATAAAACATCTCCCGTCACTATTTGCAAATGTATAACAACAATATATCCGATTTTATTTGAACATCGAATAGTCTATTTTCTATGACGTAACCAATTACGAATTCCACGCCCTCCATAAATAAGTAATTATTAAAAGATGCAGTTGTTCAGCCGAAGAATACAAGGTGCGTCAACAAATATTGGATAAAATTCCTAGTTTATGAAGTGACAAATCTGATCTTTCATATCTGCTGGCTCATTCGGTATCGATGTTTTCTTTTAATATTATGACGGTAGGAACTTCTTCTTTTCCTTATCCAAGCGTGTGTATATTTCAAATGTCGCGTTGCGAATTCTTTTTAACGTTTATTTATAGGTCTTAATAATGACCTATTTTATCGAACTACTCACTAGTAATTGCCAGGATCTATATAGGATATTATTCGATAAAAATTAACTGAACACCATTCTATTCTGGAAGGTAGGATAATGATTACTTTATTTGTTTTTGTTATACAACACACACAACTTGTTTCGATTTTTTATAACAAATTCAGACATTCAGTGTTCATAGTAAATGTGTTTTTATTAGACAATGTGTATAGCCTAATTTGTTGTATAGATATGTGTAGTGTGAATAGTCTACAAATGATAGATGATGTTTAATCCATTAACCCATGATAGGTAGTTTGGGATTTAGTTGGTCTGGGACTACTGGCAATTAAAAGTGACTCTACACCTTCTAACCCCAGAATTGGACTTACGCGCCAAATAGTGTTTAATGTTATACAGGGTGGGCAAAAATAAGGGTCCTATTTTTAAAAATTCATAACTTTTTTATTTATTGATTTAAATATTTTTTTTTTTAGAATAAATAAAGGACCCCTTCCGAAGCAAGCATGAGCCGTATTATCCCTAAGGAACGTACCCTCATTTAGAAAACATTATTTTTGCTTAAAAAACTCAAAACAGTGTAAAAAAACAATACTTTAGTTTTTGTAAGTTTTAAGAAGTGTTTTTCGGCCAAAATTTGTTTTGTTTATTTTTAAAAATCTCGGAAGGGTCAGTCTACACACACATAAAGTTTGGTGAGTTTAACTTTTATTTTGTGGAAGTTATTCAAATTCAAGTTATTCAAATTTAAAGATAGGACCCTTATTTTGGCCCACCCTGTACATAAGCTGTATACTCTATAGATAGTATGATAAACAATTTCATGACTCTGCGTAAAAGTGACAACGATGGTGTGACTCAATACTTTTCACATTTTCTAAGTTTGTAGCTTCTCCAACACAAATACTTTAAAGTTTTATCAACCACCAGATTTAATGAATACAGTTTGAGTAGTAGATACAGTTAGAAAAATCGTTGAAAGAACACACAACTAATTTAAAATTGGAAATATTGATTTCGGGCTAGTAGAATAGAGTATGTTGAGCGCAAGGCAGAACATCTTGTACAAAATGTGTCAAATAAAATGCTAAAGAATAAGTAGCTAAAGTATCACCAAGACAAACTATGATAAACAAATAGACAATTATCTTCTCTATTGATAATATATAGGAAAATGTTCTCCTAAATCAATAGAAGTAAGCACATTATATTTACCAGAACAACCATGGATCACATTTTGAACACGCATTTGACCTTATAACATCAACTATGTATGTCAGAATAAACATCCTTATACGTTATATACACACACGCATTTATAATACCGGGTTATAGTTAGAACAATATTGGAATACACGCAATCAACTAGTTTACAATGTTTAAAACAGTCACTACAAAAACGTAAGGCAAAGAACATGCCACAAATAGTTGAATTAAACAAGGATGTTTTTCTAAATAATTATTATTTAGCATAATTATCAAGACGTCTTTAATGCATTATTTATACATGTGCTTAGGGTTTTAAGCGAAAAACTCATTTCAGACTTTGTCATGATACCTTACACCTATTTCTATTATTTAAAACGTCTAAAGATATGTTAGTTGAAGGTGTGAAGTTCGAATACTCCGGTTGTGTTATGCATAATCACACATCGAATATAATATATAACATATTACTTTGTGGTAACTCACTTATAAGAACACAGTTTCCAGCGTACAAAGATAGAGAAACAGATTACACTCATCGGAAACAGTGTTTAACATAATTTGATGAGCTTTACATATATGTAAACTAAGTAATACTATGCAATTCCTAGTTAGCAGACTTGAACGATATTTCATTTGATTAACTGAAACAAAGCAATACCAGTAATTCAACTAAATACATTTCCCTGCTCTTCAGAAAAATTCATTAAATACAAATCTCTATTTTATCGTATGCAATAATAATGAGCATTTTATTCTGCCATTTGGAAAAGAAAATCGTACGGTGAAAATGTTCTAAAAAAGTGTTAAATTAATCATTTAAATAATTTATGAAATGTATACCCTCCCACACATATATATATAGACACACATATGTATATATATATAATATATATATATATATATATATATATATATATATATATATATATATATATATATACATATATATATATATAAATATATATATATATATATAAATATATATATATATGTATATATATATATAAATACATTTATTTGTTCTCGTGATGTTAATGCCCGACGGGCTATTTGTAACTTTAAGTATTAATTTTATAAAGTGTGTCAATAGGTCAATAACGACGGGGTTTTAATTATGTTCATGAAGAACGAATACGTGAACGTAACGCCAATAAATCACGTTTAAGAAAATACAGAAACGCACATCTATCTAATATCTATCCGGTCATCAAGAACACCATGGCAATACAAATAAATATGTGGACACGAACCATGGAATTTAGACACACTAATAGAATAATAAAAATCCCTGACATCAAGATCCGAAGAGGAATCTTCCAAAGAGATAGCTGATCTCTTCTACTCTTTTGCATGCCAATTGATCCGCTAAACAAATTACTAAACAAAAGCCAATGTGCCTACAATCTGAGGCAGGGCCGCAAACAAGATCTAAACAAAAGAATCACCCATCTGCTCTTTATGGATGCCCTCAAGCCGTATGCCAGTTCAGATGCTGCATTAAGCCAACTCTTGCAGGTGTGCATGCTCTATCCAAATATATTGGAATGAAGTTCGGCCTGGACAAATGTGTCAAGTGATCTCTCAGAGATATGAAGACGATTCAAACGGAAAATATACAGCTTGATGAAAATACTAATATCAAAGACCTTGAAGAACATGTACAATACACATACCTTGCCATAGAAGAAAACGATTCAATTCCACATAATAAGATGAGAGAAAAAATTGACAGAGAATATATACGCCGTGTTAGAAAAAATTGTAAAACCCAACTTACAAACAACAACACAGTAACTGACATTAATCAATTAGTTATGGCAGGTATAACATACACCTTTGGAATTATTTATTGTCCACAAAAGGACAATAATAAATTAGACACTAAAACGATAAAAATGTTGACAATGTACAGAGTAGTGTACAGGAACCAGTGTCTACCAAGGCTGTATCTGCCAAGACGCGCCGGGTGTATGGGTCTCTCAGAAAGCGACCATCGAAAACAAACCACTATTGTGAGCACCGGCCAATATCTTATGAGCTCCCAGAACCCAAATCTTATGATGGTATGCCAACATCAAGAAACAAGAGCAAGTAGAACAACCTCTTTTACAAAACTGGCCAAACATTTTGGACAGGACTGTCTTACAAATGAGACAAAAACAGACAACAATCCTGCAACAGAAATAGCACGCAAAAGCCGCCAGAAATAAACCAATACTTTCAATTCCAGGAAAATGGAAGAATGGGCCACCCAACAACGGGCTGAGTAATTCCTATGTGAATTATGCCAGTAATATATACATGAGGAATGCTCTGTAGACTGTCTGAAAAGAGGATCCCTCCACTATGATCAGGGGAGAATGATAATGGCTGCTCAAGATCAAGAATTCATGACAAATGCCTTTAAAAAGATGAGTTGTCTCAGCAACAATAACAAGTGCAGGCTCTGCCACACAGAAGTAGAGAGTGTGAGCCATCTGACATCCAGTTGTTAGGTACTCCATTGGAGATGGCTATTATACAATGCGACACAACGGAGTGTGTAATTATCTTCACTGGACTATTTGTAAAAAGTTAAATATCCAGCGTAGCAGCAAATCCTGGGAGCACATACCAGAAAGAATAATAGGAAATATGTTATACACCATTCCCTATGACTATGCAATCCCTACATCTACATATCTAGAAAACGGAACTATTAAACGTGGCATCCTTATATTGCACAATATCTAGAAAGTAGCAACCCTAGTTGAAGTCAGTGTCTCTAATGATGCAGAATTAAACAGAGCTGAAAGGGAAAAGATTATGAAATGCCAAGGTCGTATGTACCACATGAAAATAAACTGGAATCTCAGGAAAATCTCCATCATACCAGTAATTATAGGAGCAACATGACTAATAAAAAAGAATTTCAAAATCTATCTGCCGAGTATACCCGGTGGACCGAGTGCAAGAGAAATACAAACGATTGCATTTAAAGGGACGGTCAGAAACGTACACAGATCGCTAGGCTGGAGTGTCTGAAATAGCTGGTGAATGGATGGCGTCCGATTAGATACCTCCTCTCCAGCAAAAACGGAAAGAAAAGACAATTCTTTTTAAAAGATATATATATATATATTATAAATAATTGCGTGCAACACAGACCTCACGGCCAAAAACCTGTGTAAGTATTTAAGCGAATAAGCGAGAGAATGAGATCTAAAAACGTAAAGTTGAATAAACATGTACATAACATAAAGGAAGACGAAGTTAAATCAATTAAGAAGAGCAGGTATAATTTTTATTTTAAATATCTCAAAATGAAAGAAAAATACCTCCTATAATAAGAGTGAAAAAAGAAATCAACAATGGTATTAGAAAATGTGTTGCTTTGTGTAGAAAAGAGGCAGCAGCGTAGAAACTGTGAGAAAGAAAGAGTGAGTTGTAGATATACTGGATGGGGAGGCTAGAGAAACAGTCTTCACTGATATATTTTACGTAATCTTTTGTTGAAAGGATTTGTTAGTTCTACTGGTCGTGGATACTTTCCATGTCAGTAGTATATAAACAGAAAATACACATGAGAATACATGTCTAACTCCAAAAAGTGTAAATGTGTATGCATCTATTGTATATTTTTTACAATCGTTGAACGGGTAAAGTAAGAAAGAGAGAGAGAGAGAGACTAGCTACCCTTTAGGACCGACTTTTTCCCGGTACATTTGTTATAGTCGTCCGATCTTACTGTGCTTCTCAATTCACTTCTGTAATCGACATACTATTAGATCCTTGGACTGCGTCTTCCTTTTACCAAAAGCCTTAGTTATAACAATCATTAACTAATCAGTAATTATAAATATATTTATATTCATGTATTTTATATATACATATATATATATATATATATATATATATATATATATATATAACTTGTAAAATAACATTTTAAAACATGAAATGCATTATAATCGGTATATATTTTGTATAAAATGGCGTTAAGAAATATAAGGATTTTCGAATGTATTAGTTGATTTTAATATTTTGATGTCTAATTGTTAGCCTACTTTTCAGTCTTGATGAAAATAAATTATACGCCTCCCTATTAAATGAAATAAATATTCTATCAAGTGTAGCATTACTTTCTGTAATGAATATGTTGGTCAGTTCTAATGATTTCACCATGTTATTTGATAAGTGTATTGAAATGAATAAAACTCATAACACTAAGCTTTACGAGGCTGGTTGTTTATAGTATACATGAAATTGCTATAAAATAATCTCAGTCTTGAAAACTAATATTTCGAATCGGCTGCTTTTGATATAAAAAAATACCCTAGTGTCACGTATTATTTATACACATCCAAAGTTCACTATGCCTTCAAAGAATATCTTCATGAGTGGTCGCTGCATTGGAAGACGAAGATCAAATATTCAACATAGTATATGAGGTAATCTTTTGTAATCTTTTTTGGGGGGTTTAACCATGTAGTTTTAAAGTAAGAGCTGAATTTTCTAAAACATATTTCAGATTTAAAAGCTTTCTGTACAACAGTGGTGTATTGATTTTTCATATTGGTCAGAAACAATTGTAACTATTTAAATAATACTTCGAACTGGCTGTCTTTGATATTATATAACTTTGAGCAACACATTATTGTCCATGTATACATATATATATATATATATATATATATATATATATATATATGTATACATATATATATATATATATATCTATATATATATATATATGTGTGTTTTATAAGTATATACCGTTAGTGTACGTTTTAAGCATATCCCTATATATATATATATATATATATATATATATATGTGTGTGTGTGTGTATGCATATATGTATACACATGTCTGTGTATATACATATATATATATATATATATATATATATATATATATATATTTATATCAATATATGTTGCGTATCTGTGTGTGTCTACATTTATTTATATATAGAGATACCATACAATATGTGTATGTATAAATAGAAGATTAATCTCTCTATATATATATCTATCTATCTATCTCTCTCTCTCTCTCTCTCTCGATATATATATATATATATACATATATATATATTTAAATGTATATATATATATATATTTTAAGATATTAAAGAGGATGTATAACTACAGACGACGCCGTTACGGGTTTTCTACACTGATCAGTGCAAGAGTGACAGTTCGTAGATCCAGCCCATAATCACGAGTATTACGCTTATGCCAACACGGCTGCAAGAAATCGCCACAGACAGTAATTGAAATTAACGTAAACTTATCTGAGAGACGAGGGCAAGCGCCGTTGTCGATAGTGTTCAACTCTCGAGCGAAACGTTGCATAATCGCTAGTGACAACAATTTTGTTATATAAAACAGGTCTTTACCATTAATACTATTAAATATTAAAATGTATCCATGCTCACACACACACGCACATATATATATATATATATATATATATATATATATATATATATATATATATATATATATATATGTATTACACCTTTAAAAATGCACCGTTTTTTTCACCCGGTCTACGATTGTTTCTTTTGGGGGTGGGTTAAGCTTCATGTCACACTACGGTCTATTATTTTTTCAAACAAATAAAGTATGTTCTACTTTCTGATCAGCTCAGGGAAGACTGCACAACTTTATCTATATTTGATGCCCTACAAATATGTGGCTTTAATTGTATTAACCCCTTACGTCTACGGCACAGTATGCTTTGTTTAGAGTTCATTAAAGTAAATATATATATTTTTTTTTATATATATACATAAAAATATACAATATCGTTAACTTACAGCACACGTAAAATACAGCGAATGTCCTGCTCACGAGATACAATCGTAACTTTTAATTTCTTGTCTGCATTATATGTATTGACTTCATTTTATGTATTTTGAACGTGGTGTGCTTCATTTTAATATATACATAATATATCTATATATATATATATATATATATATACATATTAAGGGAGTTAGAGACATAGATAGATATAGATCTAGATAGACTGAGTGATAATATATTGCTCTAACTCTCATGCCAGAAATTTAATCTGTATTTCGGATCGGTAAAACATTGATCAGATTTAAAAGTCAAATGTTATGAAATAAGACAAACTCATAAATGTGACCTCGTTTAAATACGTTCTATTCTATGTTCGTCATTTTAGTTTTACAGAGAGACACCACTTTTTATCACTTAATACTAAACATGCAATAGTCATTCAAAACGTTACATTACAGACAATGAACTTAAAAGAAATCTGAAGTTATTTTTCTGTAAATGACCAGCATATAACTGACGAGATTCGAAATTGGAAAACGGGTTTTATGATTCGACTAGAATTCGAACTATTATTGAAACACAAACTGAAACATAAAACATAAGTGTTGTAATCTCTATTACTACGTCACATTATGGCTTTCCTTTAGTTTAAGTATTTTGCGATCTGATACACTTGTAATCGTTAAAACGATAAATGTGTTCTCATTGTATGAAGCTATTTATTATAAAGAGTCATCGAATGTTCAATAAGGCTTATGTACAATCTGTATTAGATATACTTTGTATAAACTTCCCGATGTAGATGTCTCTTACATATTGTGGGGAATAGGGTGACATCGGTTTATTAGGTATTATTGATACCCGTCAACCTCTCACCGGGGAGATATTTGTTTTCACATCAATTATGCTTAAAATGTAAGTCAGAACTTGATGTAATGTAAACTCCTGCTAAATAGAGACTTTTGCACATATAATGTATATTCCAACAGAAGCAACATTTATTAAGCGTAAAATGGATCTATACTTATGAGTATATCATACATATATTAAATAAAGAAAGCTCGCGCTCTGAGTAGATTATCATTAAGAAAAAATAGACATTCCTCGTGATTCAGGTTTAAGATTGAACAACTACATTACGAACACACACGTTCAACGTAGAATATCAGAAGATACAATTGCATCTGTTCAATCGAATTACTAGTTTTTTTTAATGTAGCATTGCAAAGTATATTCTACAAGAATGCGTTTTTACGCAGGTTATTCAAACGCGTACACATATAAACTGAATATACGAAAATATCGATCATAACTCCGGAACTGTGTCAGTTGTTGCAATAAAGAATGCATCCGATAATTTACCGCGTTTTATCATCTGTTACTTACTTGTAGGTACGGGGGAATGTCGAATTTCCGGATGTTGACGATGAACATCTAGAATAGGAAAACGTAGATTTTTTTTTGTTTGAATCAGTAAACTAGAATAACGAGAATAAACATCGCTTCATACTCACGTATATTTGAACCATTTATCTTGCAATATTAAATGCTAGTAAGTTAAATGTCTATATTTTCAAAGGTTAATCATTGTTTGTGTGGATAAGAATTCTGATAATTGCAAGATCACGTCATGAGATAAAAATACCTGTTCTTTAATGAGTACATTCGCTTTCTATCAAAAGTTAACAGCCTAGTCACTATTTCGCTATAGCATACCCTTCGCTGATACATAAGCCATATACATTTACTTTTTACAAAGAAAGAGAACTAGAAGTATCAAATGTACTAATTGGTTTCTCTTTATAATTTTCCAACAATCAAAACTTCATTTGCCACACTTTGAATACTTTAAAATTCGCTTCATATATGTATACATAACAAAAAACGTATAGTATAATCTTCGGTGATTCAGTTATTCATAAAGAGATGAAAAATAGAAACAAACATCAATGAACCATTAAACAGCATGCTGATGAATTAAAAATATATGCAATCACCTTGCATAGAAAATAGGTAGATGACAAAGATAATATGAAATGGTTGACGACCAGTGTACACACCACTGGATAAGATGTCGTACTAGCCTGTGCACGAGAAGTATGACTGGTGATTACATTCCTACTTTCTACTTCTCATGGTGTAATAATATCCCAACATCTTTACCGTTAATTGTCATAAACGCTATTACAAAGAACGTTGTTGAAGTAAAGAGCATTTCCTTTAACCGTGTAATACCTTTGCACGCGTAATTAAATCCATTGTTTTCTTTTATAAATATTTAAAGGGGGTCGTAGCTTTACATTCTATTCGCTGGTGATTGGTGTAAATGAAATAAGACTAGTTAAAATTAAATCAATTTTAATAGCAGTAATATTATACATTCAATAATTAGAGGTTGTAGATAAAAGAGCAATAAATAAAGTCGTTTTCAATATTAATAATGTTATTTATTTAATGGCGATCAGGAGGAAATATATGTAAGACAGTGGAAACGTATTATGCTAGTAATAATGATGTCTATTATCTGTGGTGGAAGAGTATTAAAGGCACGAGGAACCGCAACAATTTTGAATAGCAGTAATAGTATTTATTCAATAGATTATATTTAAGACAGGGAGGCGTAAATTCACTAGACCAACTCGACAATCAGCTAACACCCATTCATTCACTGTGAAGTTCTCTAGATGCCGAAAACCCTTCTACTCAAATAGCTTCTTTCCTCGTCCTGCTGACCTCTGGAACTCCCTCCCTGCCCATTGTTTCCCCGACAGTACTGACAAGCAAAAATGTCAAATTAATGTAAACATACATCTCGATGCGCAGATCCCAATTTAGGTTGACCCACCAGCCTTCTCCCCTTTTCTTTTTTTTTTCAGTAGCCATTACGTCTGCAGTGGCGGCCTGCCTTGTCTGGGGTGAACTACGTTTAAAAAAAAAGAGATAACAATATTTAAAAATATTTAATTGATTTAATGAATACAATTACTACTTTCTGTGTGTTAAATTGTTTGAGCGGAATAAAGACTACACATCAATTTTGCTTATTTTTCCATTTTCTGTGTTTGCATCTTCTTTTCGTCACGTACGTATTTTACAGTTTACAATACTGTATATTACGTACGTAAGTTTTACTTTTAGTAAATACTAATGAAACACACCATGAGGTAAAACGACTCCTGCGAAACGGGAATTAATTAAAACCACTGGTCCATTATATTGTTTCGTTATATAACATGAATAAGGGAAGTGACGGTGTTGTAGGGGATAACGTCACCGACTGACCACAGGTTGTTCCAAGTACGAATCCAGTCGATTCTAATATACCACTTTAAATTAGGAATGTTGCCAACTATTACATAGCCCCTGCTTCAATAATGTCTACAAAAAGACCAAACCAATAACAAACTTGTACCATTCTGATTCATACGAATGTACTTGACTTTTTATTTAAGTAATCCCTCTGAATATATTAGTTTTAAATCACGTCTTTAAATAATTATATGAACATATTTGTGTGTGGGTATGCTTATCTTATTCTTATGCTTATCTTATACTTCTTCGATACAATCGTCTTGTATTTTGTATAAAAAGTTACAATGTATACGCACTTCTGTATTTTTAGCAAATTGTTTTTCTTCTTTAGAACTTTTGTCTGAAAAAATAATATTCTATATATATCTATAATACTACCACTTTGATACTCTCCCTAGATAACAGGTTTTGTGCATATGGTTGAGAGAATGGAGGGATAAGACGAAATGGTGAAATGAGATTTATATGTTTAATATCTGTTGAAGCAGCTGCAGTTTAAGTGTAAGCGAATTATAGCAGGATAAAATGGTATTAACCAGCAGTATATATTTTAATATGGAGGACTTATAGGACGAATATGTGTGAAGAGTGGAGTAAACAGAATTGTAGTAGCAACACCATAATAGGATGAGTGTATGCTTATGATATAAAATAATATATGTAAAAGAGGAGAAAGAGAGTCTTGGAAAAAGAAAATAAACGAGGAGAAACATGTACAATATACCATGTTTACCCTGCGAGTTAACGGCCATGTAGTATTTCTTAAAGCAACATGAATATTTCCTGCAACTTATTATTTTTCATTATGTTCTCTCGCTTTTATTTTTTGTATCGTGTTAAACACTTATTGTGAGTAAAAAGGAACAATTGACGCTTTTATAGCTTTAGTTTAGCGATTAATTCCCCAAAAACGACGAAATATCTATTTTAATAATTTATTTTAATGTCGCAATACTGGGCGTTTTAAATTGGTACGGGCATGTAGAAAATTATTTTTTCATTTTCCATTTTGAAAGTAGTTAACGTATAAGAATGTCCACAAAAGAATTAGCTAAGGTATTGTGGATAAACATCGACGAGTTTGAAAAGTTATACGTTGCAAATAAGCTATTTAAATCTATGTTTATGGTTTTAGTATGTCAGAAGGAAAAATGTATTTCTGAGTCCTCAAAGATTGAGAGATATACATAATATTAGTGTAAGATATGGACACTTCTAAAGTAACAAATATTTAAAAGCCAATAAGGCAGTGTATGTGCTGACATTATTCATACATATCACCTCCTCTAGATCACACTACCGACTAGACGACATGTTGTAAATAAAATGAGAGAATAAGAGGCCGTCCAACTTTACACGCCGCACCGCTACAACAACACCATACTTAAAATTAATTCAACTACTTACAGCTTGTTAACAAATCACTATGTTTATTTTACTTGCGAACAGATTTGTTGCGGATACCAATTGTTGCTTGCAGATATTTGTGACGGTTCTTGACGGCGTAACACTACACACATTTTAGCTTTAGGGGGTGTTCAACTCTAGACACACGAGACAAGCACAATACAATGCAATACTTGTCTTACATGATTAAAAGTGTGTTAAACTCTATATCTATTGAATATTTGGTAAATATTCGTTTTTATTATATACATGAAGTTAACGATTATTACATGTGTTCTTTTTTTTCTCAAATATATGATTTGACTTAAAGGTTATCAATACTAATACCATTTTATTATCATTGTTAAAAGCATATAACACGTAAATATACCTTTACATTTTGCGGGAAAGGTAATGACGTACTACTTAGTAATGATAAACAATCTAATGGTATGTCTGCGATGAGAGTGTATGATGAAACTGGCATCACGCTCCATAATAGTTGTGCATTTGTATTAAATTTGAAGACTGTAATGTTGTAGACATAAGAGAAGCAAACTTGTAGTAATGTGCTCCATGGTGTAATGTTCCGTGAAATAAATTATTTTCGTTTAATATTAAGCATGTGATTTGAGGAAGTAACGTACTTAGCATTACTAAAAGTGTTAATACATTTGTGTTAAGATTATCTAAGACGTAAGACTGGCATTCGGAGTATTTGCTACAGAAGACCGGTATCGTAGCCTTGAGCATAACTGTGAATAATAACACATTTCTGTATATAAGAAATAAAAACAAAACACTTATTCAACTGAAAACCTGATTTGCTTATGCAAAATTAAACGAAAACAAAATAAAACATAACTTAAAAACTGTGACATAAACAATCATAAAAAGACCAAAACAAAGGGAATCATTCATTGATGAGAAGCAAAACCAGAGTCTGTCAGTCACATAACAAACATGCGCTTTAGGCGTTGCCGGCAAATTAATTAGAACACCTATGTAGTTTTGCTTCCGGCTTTGTTATTACTTTCCGATGACTTTCATTAATAATACAAAAATGAAATAAAATCGTGCCTGCTGTTTGTGGATGCCGAGAGAACCGAAAATTTATCACGTCAATGCCGAATGGCAAATTATTAAACCATTAGATTCCGGATCGAATTTTATTCAAGAACATAGATTTCCGTCTGAGTAGAAAGCTTTCATATCAAATACATCTCTGGACAGAAAGAAAGAAACATTGGCAGACACCCTAATAAATAAGGGTTCGCGTGGCTGAAAATGTGTTACTGGTAGAAAATAATCTAGTTCCTCTTGTTCTTATTTTGGTCGCGTGATTTGGGGCATAACTGGTATTGTCTCGCTTTCTCTGTTAATAAGATGTCACTAATTTGAACTTTATATTGCTTAATGTTGTTCTGTATTTACTTTAAACAAATATAAATCGTTCATAATGTAGTTCAAATGACTAAAGAAATCGATTAAAAATGCGTGACTCTTACTAACATAAGGCGCATATGATCTCCCTGAAATTGTTTTCGATTTTTGATTGAATCTTACATTTCTATTTATCATATTTACGTGACCTGTTAAAATAATATTTTCAGATATAAAATCTTAAGAGATGGTAAAAAAACGAATGATTATAATCAATAGACTGATGCAGTGGTTTAATTATATAACAAAAGAAATACTGGCCTAATGGATCAGGTGTGATCTAGTATCATTATATGAATTAATAAATGGAGAACAATAAATATCGGATGATGATAACTGATTATTATAAAGAAAGAAAATATATATTAAATAACATCTCAAACTAATAATGACCGAACTGGTCTTGTAATAGCAATATACAAATAAGGCATTTTCGTAACCGAAATCTATAATATATATCATTCTATAGTCAAATAACGGATACTACTCATGAATAGGAACCATCAAAAAAGAGAATGTATATTAAATACTACTTAAGATGTACTATTGCTGCTACATGTAAATAAAGTATATTTTTATTGCGTTGACAGTTCACAACATCGAATTCGAAATCTTGTGGAAATAATATATTCTCTTCTCTGCAGCCTCTTTCTCTCAAAAGAACGGCTGTCAGTATTTCTCTATTTTTTCGTGTTTTCATTGTAGGTAAACAACTGAGCCCTAGTATATGTTTCTGCATTTAAAACATTTATACACAACACTAATCCAGTTACAATTACTGTAAATAAGTGTCTTGTCTTCATCTGTGTGTCATACAATCAAATAGAACCACCCGGATGGGGAACACAAAACTACGGTGCTGCGTCTGAGCTTACTACAACATGGTCGTTTTCAAGTCGAATATTTACAAATTATTGTTGAGTCGTTTTCTAAGATAATAAATTTATGCCCAGTCTTAACCATCGTCTCTTAAATTCCTTCTTCAGGGGTGACCAGTATTGAGTCATTTTTTTTTTCATCAAAAAAAAAGAATAAAGGAAAAAAAAATGACTCAATACTGGTCACCCCTGAAGAAGGAATTTTATTCCGTAATCGATAGGATTAATGTAAGAAAAAAAAGAAAAAAATTAATCTTGTATTGCTAATTTGGCTTTTATTTCAATTTTATTACCTTTCCATGCAATACTTTAAAACTTGAACGAAAAACACACACATTAATCGACAGCGTGCCATCGCATCCATCGTTCGACACCGGTTTTTGAATTCTACCCGCCATTTCATAACAGCAAGGCGATGACGTCGTACCATCAAAGACGTTTATCAAATTAACAAAGAAATAAGTTTCTTTATTCTTGTTTTTTGATGAAAAAAAAAAAATAATGACTCAATACTGGTCACCCCTGAAGAAGGAATTTTATTCCGTAATCGATAGGATTAATGAAAGAAAAAAAAAAAAATCTTGTATTGCTAATTTGGCTTTTATTTCAATTTTATATATATATATATATATATATATATATATATACATATATATATATATATATATATATATATATATATATATACATATATATATATATATATATATATATATATATATACATATATATATATATATATATATATATATATATATATATATATATATATATATATATGAATATATTGATAATATCACATACATATACTGACACAGCGGGACACAGGTGATCTAATATCAGTATATACACAAAACATTGTTAAAAGTACGTCAGTTGATATGGAGGCAGTGAGGGAAGATCAGGTAAAAGTCGAATGATTATTAGCAAGAAAAAAGTATGTAAATAACATCAACTATGACCGAAAATGGGAGAGGTGAAGTACTACTTTTATATAAATAAGGCACTTCTCTTTGAAGAAGAAATAAAGGGGAAATCTACACAGAAAAGAAGCGGGGGAAATAAATAATTAGTATCAGGTAAGGACTTAATTGTGTTATACTTTTTTTCATATCGCCGCCAATTATCGCGCAAATAACGAATTCATAAACTAATTACACACGGCATTCGTATGAGTAATAAACTATGTTTATAATTATTCATACATTTGATTTTTATTTTATGCTTTGTATTGTTGTGTATTATCTTCTATTGTCCTCAAATACATATTTATATTTATTAATTCTATTCCGTTTTTGTTAAAGACACGTATTATCATTCCCATACATATACGTTATTGAAAAGAACAACGAACAGAATATTTCCAGACAATCTGCTAGAAATTCTGAAGAAAACGCGTACAGTTCGTTTAATTATATCTGATTTTCTACTTTTTTGAATACCATAGAATTTACGCATTATTGTGTTATGAAAACAAATTATCAGCTAAATCATTTACTTTTTATGGTTTTCAATTTTGATTATCATATTGAAATAAGCATAATTCATCATTTGGAATTTTTTAGATGCGGATGTTCGGAATGTTTAAGATCGGGATGTGTACTATTCTAATTTTTCAGACCACTGTAACTATCATGGGCGTTATTCTTGGCCTTTTGGCTAGGATCAAAGTGTAGTATCTGTTCCGATGGATACCGCACCCCATAGATTGGTATTGTCTTGGCCCTCGGGGCTTGATTTACGCCGGTCTATGGATCTGTCCAGTGCAGTTCTAGGAGGTTCACCCTCCCAGGCTTTGCCTCCTCTCTTTGGGGAGGAGTAAGTTTATTGCTTACTGCCTGAGGCGCCCCTACCGGGGAATGCCGACGGGGCTGCCCAGGCAATTGTTAATGACCAGAGTGCTCAACTTCTCGAGTGCTGGTTTTTCTATTCCTACTTTCCAGACCTTGTGTCACATCTTACCTTGTGGGAGGTAGACAAATAAAACTTCAAAGGTTACGTCAAATCGAACTCGGAGATTTTTATATAGCACTTGTGAAGCGGCACAGTATCGAATAAACTCTTTACATCCAATGTACAGTTGTATATTATTCGTATTCCTCAGAGATTACCGGGAAGAACTCTTTAGTAATTTTTAAAATCTTTTTTTTTCAGTACTGAGGATAGAACTTACAACCACCAGAAGACAGCCGCTTATAACTACTTATTATTTAGTATTTATCTGCGTTAGGTCATGGATCATTACATATGAAACGGTTTGAAAATTTAAAGATTCCAACCACAAGCTTACATTATTACCCAGTGAACATTTAATTGCTATTATCTGTCTATAATATACAAGACATATATCTAAAGCTAGAAACTCTATTGACTAGTAACTATAATACATACACAGCGCTAATTGAATAAGCTAAATCTGTTCTAATATTGTCACACTTCCGTAATAATTGATTTGAAAGATACTGAGGAATTGCAAAGCATGGTCCATTTAATCAAATTTGAGAAACTCCTGAGTGTAACACTTCAAACTAATGACTGAAATATGTACGTGTCCATGATAAAATTATATAATCTAGACATTACTATTGTCAGCAGTAATATTTATAATATGGCGAATGTATGGTTTAAAAGATAGGGCATGACTCGCTGGGAATAATTTCACTGATTATAAGAACCGTACGTCTATAATAATAAGTGTATATTTTAATAACATTTTTGATTGAAATAGTTATAGATCATACTTAACTTACTTTTGTGAAAATTATGAGTTTATTATGTGGGGAGTATTACGAAAATCATTAACAATATTCTGGGTTATTTTCAGGTTCATGAGTAGCATGAGAAAGGCCACTTTCAATTGCAATTATGAACTATCAAAAATGTAAATCTGATTATGAAGCAGAAAATATCTCGAGAATATCCTAGGAAAAGTTAAGAATGTAAAAACGTATTTATAAAAAGTCGTATCTGAAGTTATTTAAAAGTTTACGTATTTTGCATTTACTCGGTAATTCACAAATAATACTATTGTTTGAAACATTGCGTATGCAGTGATATTAATACGAATACATGAGTATTTATTGAAATGCAATTTTGTTGCTAAACTATATTATCTTTTTTAAGACACTCCCTGGTTTCTCAATTTTATTTAATATGCTATTTCTAAAAGTACATTAATATGCGAATCCATATGACGAGTTATTTAATGTCTTACCTTTCTTTCGCTCACTCTGTCTATCTCTTTTTATCTCTTTCTCTTTCTCTCCCTCTCTGGCTCTCTCTGTATGTGTGTCTCTCTCTCCTTATATATATATATATATATATATATATATATATATATATATATATATATATATATATATATATATATATATATATGGATATTTTTGCACTGCAAAAATTATCGTGTAATTTAAGCCTGAAGATTCCCCACGAGGATGAAACGAGGGAGCCTCTGTGTAGCTTAATTGGTAGAAATATATTTTAATAGCTTAATATATGTATATATATATATATATATATATATATATGTACACACATATATATATATATATATATAGTTATATATAGGTATCAATGTATATATATATATATTATATGTATAGTTATATATATATATAGTTGTACATGTGTATATATGTATATGTATACATATATATATAGTTGTATATAGTTATATATTAGTATACATATATATATACATATATATATACTTATATATATATATATGTGTGTGTATATATATAGTTATGTGTGTACATATATAGTTATATATGTATAGATATACATGTATATATATATATATATATATGTGTGTTTATAAATTTAGATGTTTCACTTTTATTCAGTGAACACCGGGATTACGACAATAAAAATAAGCTCGATGATACTAGATTACAGGTTACAGAGTATTTATATGTGATTTTTCTATGGCTTACCAAACCATTCCGTTCACGAGATCATACATCACGACAAAATACTTTTTCTTTCAAAGTTTAGTTATCATATATATCCAAATTAAATAGTTTTTTTTCCTATACGTGTTAAACAAGCAAGCAGGTCCTTGCTTGGCAGATCATCAGGGGAATTAAGTAGCTGGAGTAAAAGTTTAAACAACTAACAATACACCATGTGGTGTTGCCTTTATTGAGATCACTTAATGTCGCTTTGTTTCAAGATTTGTATAGTATATGGCTCATGTTACATAACAGGTTGTAGAAATCTATAGTACCCACATTAGTTAGTTATTAAAATGTGTGTATATCTATGTTCATGCATTGTCATGTTTGTATTTTGTATCCTAATTGTTTCTTCTAAACAAAAATTGCATTCATGTTTAAAACATATGGGTTGTTTGAATTGCATAACATTGCCCATCATAAGGTAGTTTATAGCAGTTTATATAAGTCTTATCTAATATATTACTTGTGATTTTACTTAAGTTAGATCTAAATTGGCATATCAGCCTGACAGTTGGATTTACATTACATTCTACTACATGATGTTTACAGACAATCAAGGTTCATATTCGTGAGAGTAATTATGCGTTTAACTTCATAGTTTTTCTCGATTCCTTAGACATGTTTGTTTGTATATACTCCAACTCCATGTTATATAAGTGTGTCTTGTTATATCATCAGAAATTAGCCGATTCAATTATTTCCTAAATATTGGAGTTAATATGTAACATTTAGCAAACTGTAAATAGTTTGCTTAATGTTATATTTTTAGTTTATCTAATTAAGATATTTTCAAATTTACCAAGTAAAATCTTACTCGGATGATTAAAGTATGTTTTGAAAACATTATAGGTGGTAACCTTCTATTTTTCTGCTGTTAATACGTTTCATTTAAAGGCACATTTGTATTTGCTATCGTAAACAGAAGGAAACAAATGAAGAAATATTAGGTCAACTACGTAGGAGCTATCAGAGATGTCGAATATATGTAGTATATATATATATATATATATATATATATATATATGTATATATATATACATATATATATTTAATAATGTGTATATACATATATATATATATATATATACATATATATATATATATATATATATATATATATATATATATATATATATATATATATATATATATATATATATATATATATATATATAAAGGTGCATAGTACAGGGTGACCATAAAAAAACGGGCTCCAAATCTAATTAGGCCCCGTTTCTTAGTGTTTCGTCCGAGTTAAATGAATTTTGGGGCATAACTAAGTTATTATATTCACAACATCATATCAAAACACTAAGGTATTTGGCCTTTTTTCTCTGTTCTACAGCATGTGTTCTAGATGGACTCTTTTTAGCCCCGTGCATTTCTTGAGGCGCAGAACGAAATTGTCCATGCCGTTTTCACAGACTGAATTGGAAATGGCTCTCATCTCCTCCCTGATGGCTGATGAGTTCCGTGATGGTTCTAGGTTTCCTAGCGTATATTTTGTCCTTAAGATTGCCCCAAAGGAAATAATCTGGGGGGCTTAGGTCCGGGCTATAGGTGGCCACTCAAAATTAGTCTTGAGACTGATCACTTGGCCTCCGAAGTTCTCTTTCAGCCAATCTAAGGACAGGTTTGAGGTGTGAGAACTTGCTCCGTTTTGCTGGAACATGAACTTGCTCATGAGCGACGGGTAGAGGGTCTGAGCTCACTCTTGAAGGTTTTGAGGACCTTCACATACCGCTCCTAGGGGACTGGCACTGCTGCGCCAGATTCTTCGATAAAGATTGGTCCGATGATGACTCTGACCGAGATTGCAGCCCACACCGTGCAATTAGGAGAGTGCAGGGGCTTGGTGGCTTTTTCATTGGGTCTGGAGGACCCCCAGAAGACAATTGTCTTGGAGTTTGCATTTCCGTCATGATGGAAGTGGGCATCATCTGAGGTCCAAAGGAGGTTAAGGAAACCTGGTGTCTCCGCGATCTTATCGAGCATCTTAACTGCCATATCGCTCCTCTGCGACGTGTCTGAAGCTGTAAGCGTCTGCAGCGTCTGTATTCTGTATGGGTAAGCCCTGATATTGTTCACCAGCACTATCCTGCAAGTCTCACGGGAGATACCGAGGGACTGACTTCGTTTACGCACAGAGCGTTTCGGACTCTCCTGGAGAGACTCTCTCACACTTTCGACCAGCTCGGCTGTCCGCTTCTTGGGACGTGCCGAGTTGCTTGGACGGTTCTCACTGGCAGCGTTGAAGGTCTCCACGGTCCCATACTTCTCGAAGTGGTCCACCCAGTTCTGAATTCTGCTTTTGGATGCAGCCATTTCACATCCGAACTGATGCATGAAACTGTCCTGGTTTTTCTTAAACGAGCCTGTCTTGTAGTAAAATTTAACACAGTGTATTCTTTGTCCCAGCTCCCACTGAGGTCTTGGTGTACTCACGGTCGTTGATTCTGCCATGTCCTGTAAAATAAGGGTAATTGGTGAATAAATAAAGGAGATATCACATAAAGTGTACACGTGGCCCGTTTTTTTTTAGTCACCCTGTATACGTGTTCCAAGCTAATTTGTGGTGACCAACAGGAAACTCTCTTGATTGTGAATCAGTAGCGATTTGTGATCGGAGTTCGTGCCCGTCGACCCTCGGGAATTAGCTTCTTGCACTTAAGATTACGTAAGCATGAAACATCGATGTATGTAGGTTATAAATAATTAATATTTATTTATGAATAGTATATATATATATATATATATATATATATAGAGAGAGAGAGAGAGAGAGAGAGAGAGAGATAGAGAGAGAGAGAGAAAGAGAGAACGGGGGTGAAAGAGAAACACACATTTTCTTCACTTAGTATTCTGTTGGATAAAAATTGCCAAATACACATTTAAAGTTACTTAATATTTAAAAGCAACTTACACAATATTTTTCTAGGAAAACATCAATATTAAAAAAAAATACTGACATTTATACCGCATTATATTACAAAACTATTTTATTAATGCAGACTCTTATAGATTGCATTAGTGTTTAATGTAATTTTATATGAATAAAACATTAAACAAAAACTTGTTAAACCTTTCGGTATTCAAATTTTTACGATTAATTTTAATATTTTTCGTCAGAATTTTTTTAAAATGCATTATATTAAATAAATAACATGGCATATCATTCTAGTATACTGTGTAAGAAGTATACATGGGAAAATGTTCGTTCTCCGGTTGATATTGTAGACAAACGAGAAGGAGCTATATGTATGCCTTTTTGAAGGCTGATAAGACTAAAAAGCAGATGTTTTTAAAATAGATTATTGCCAATCAATTTTTTAGACTGAGTTATATACAAGAATAATGTACGTTTGCTACCAATCGTTTTCTATATTGTGGATGCCTTTTAAAAATTAAAAATAATGTTTAATAGTCTGAAATATCTATTTACAGGAGGTCCATTTCCAAACCATATATTATATATAAGCGAACACAACCACCATCACTATGAGCTAAAAAATAAAGATTCAACTTTATTGCTTACTCAGGAATTTCTATTCCTTGCAGTGATACATTTATACGAGATAACTGATGCCGTATGCGTGTAAATGCTTTACATTCTCTCAAGCATCTTTCTGGTTTAGAGTTAAACAACCTGCCTCATGGTGATATCACTTAGTTATGCTTTTCATAAGAATGCCATTGGAAATGTTTACGTGTAATATGCTTAAATTGGGGGAGAATGAAGTAATCTTACAACATTACCTTGCTTCAGCGTAAAACGAAACATGTTACAACTAATGCATTATGAATCAATGGAAAGCTCTTCTGATGAGTTTGACATTAGAATTGTTTTGTTTTTTTTAATACCCAAGATGATTTTAATAAAATCATATGAATCAAATGTTAACAACATTTGTAGCAGTTACATGAGTTCACTATTTCGTATCGGTCTACGTGACTGGTAGTGAGATTGGAATTCAGCTGAGCGAGTACGTAATGCTCGCCTCGTCACCGCGTAGGCGAATAACACTCATATTTGTAACAAAATTAATACATGATGAACAGTGTTGGCGCGAACACGAGACGACATGAATCTTTATCTCCAGCCCGTCTTTCTAACAGACAACACGTATACATATATATCGCTCTATACCTGGGTAAGCGGTAGCTGAGTAGCGGAACTCTAGGATTATATTTTTTCGTCTAATGGACATGAATCAGTTTGTTGTACTATAGTTTTTTTTTGTTCGTGTGTTCCCGTTTATAAAAGTGTATATCTATTTGCTGTACAGTTATTAATATTTCGTGGGAGAATGATGATCTGTTTTTGCTCATGTAACATTTATATTTCAGTTAGATTCGACCAGATTCTTCCAAGTAACTTCGTCATACTGATGTTCTTTCCAATTTAAACCACACGCCCAGAATTGATCCCCGCAACTCAGAATTGAAGCAAGTAAATACTGACGTTCAGAGGTCAGTACCAGTGAAGTCTTGTCGTAATGTAATCAATACATAAACAAAGGGAATGCAAGAACTACCATATTTTAAAAAAGACCAGACCAACATATGACATATTACAATATAGGTTTCGAAACTGAGTACATTAAAGGCAATCATATTCGACCATTTAATATGATATACTGTTAAATATATACTCTCACAGTTCAGAACAAATTTAGAACGGGAAAAAAGAAAGTTACTAAAAACTAAATATTGTATTCTATTACCTCCGATAAAGAAGTTATGTTTGCGTTCATGTTTGTCACTATGATGATTCGGATACAACGTTACGTTTACATTTCATATGGCTAAATTGTGTAAGAAAATACTCTATATATATATATATATATATATATATATATATATATATATATATATATATATATATATATATTGTTAGGAAGAAAAACTTATAAGAATTCGTTAAAAAGTATATCTGATGAGTTTCTTAAAATATCATATAGAACACTGTATATTTCGGTTGATTCCATCTCAATGGTCACCACTTTTGCCCCAACTACTAGGTTTTACGGTTAACTACATACATTTTAAAGAGTAGTTTCCCTTTTATTGCTGAACATAATGTTTGGTATCGAATATTATAATTGCATCAACGCTTGTATTGCATACAACCTGGGCTATTTCCGACAGTACCAAACGTATTTATTAGGTGTTTATTAATCAGTGCTTGTTATTATAGGCATATCCTACTCTGACAAGTAAATGAATAAATTACATTTTCTGGGAAATGTGATATACCAGCTTAATCACCAAACACTTGATTTGCTGATGGTCTCATTTTTAAATTGGTAAGAAAAGTGATCACTTATCAAGGAACATGTAATACATTAGCGTTGTCTTATAAATATTATTATAGACGAATATATAGGTAATATTATCTATATCAACTATATATATGTATATATATATATATATGAATCTTTTTATATATATTACTATCATTAAACTATAATTTCGATTAGAATACATAATTATAAATATATATATATATATATATATATATATATATATATATATATACACCTATTAGTATACGTATTTTAAGGATATATACACTGTTGTTCTCTGAATAGGTAAGATTTAGCATGGTTATATATATATATATATATATATATATATATATATATATATATATATATATTCCTATTGAACTAAAGTTAAATTTTGCAACACACACCATAATATATATTATGGTGTGTGTCTCAAAATTTACATTTAGTTACATAGGTTTTTTCTAGAATAACAATAGAATCACAATGTTAATTATAGATAGTAAAAACATCAGATAACTTTTAAGATGTGAAAATATGCGCAAAACAATATACAAAAAATCTTCAAGTTTAAATCCTCTGAATTAACGAAAACCCAAAGCAATTGTTTTAGCGCCAATATTCTTTGCAGCACATGTGACCTTCTGCTAATAATCGTATGATTCCGAATAACGCAACAGCTGCCCACTATTTCGTTCCGTTTTTTGAACGGTTCACCTCGTGGCTTGGCGCTGATACTGCTGCTAAATCATTGTAGACACAAAGACAAAGACGGGTGTTCTTGTTAACAACTTTATTAAGACTACCGGTGTGACTGCTTTAATTAAAAATCAAGGGCAAGTAACTCTTGCCTTTATAACTAAACATCTCCGTTTTTTAACATTTATTTTTATTTATTTATTTTTTTAAATAAAGTCTTTCAAGTAGTTAGTTTTTTTTGATAATCGTCCTCTGCTTGATATTGTTGATTCCTGTTTTTCCTTAATTTCTCTTCTTCGGGGAAAATTGTCTACTTTTATAATAAGTGTTTCCTGTTTGTTTTTAGACTTTCTCCAGAGTTCAACTTTACTGTATTTGCCCTTTTTTTCTAATTGGCTGTTTTGACTATACCAGTATTTCTCCACATGTTCTCCTCATTTGTTTTCTCTCGGATTCTATCTCCCACTTTTAGTTGTTTCGAGTTTTTACTTCCAGGTCTTTATTCGTAATTTATTTTACTTTTTGTTTGTTAGACCCGTCTCTCTCTTTTACTTTTCGTAAATTTGGCCATTTCAGTTTTAATTTACTTGGATGACTGGGTAAAATTGTTTTAATTTTTCTACCCATCAAGAGTTCTGCTGGGCTAACTCCCGTAGCAGTTATAGGTGTACTACGGTAGGCCATTAATGCGAGAAATATGTCTGGCTGTCGTAATATTTTTTCGCAATTTTCACTGCGCTTTCGGCAGCTTCATTCGTCTGAGGGAAATGCGGACTCACTGTGGTGTGTATGAATCCGTATTGTTTTGCAAATTCTTTCAAATATATTCTTGTGAACTGTCCTCCATTATCACTTTCGATTTCATCAGGTATTCCCCATCGAGCAAATATATTTCGTAATTTTCCAATTACTGTTTTACTGGTTAGTGGATTTAATTTCACTATTTCCAAGTAACGGTAGAAATAGTCTGTTACGACTAAGTAATATTCTCCCTCCAATTTTAGGATGTCTGTTCCCAATTTCTGCCACGGCCCATCTGACAAAGTAGTTGGTTTCAATGTTTCGTTGGGATTTGCAACACGGTGACAATTGCAACATCCACATCGTCTGATGAGATCTTCTATTTCTTGTGATATTCTCGGCCACCATACCGGCATTTTGGCTCGTTCTCGGCATTTGTTTAACCCTAGATGTCCGGTATGTATTGCTTGTAACATTTCTGCTCTGAGATATTGTGGAATCACTATTCGATCTTGGTAAAACAGAATTTCCTGATTAACTGATAGATCATTCCTATAGTTAAAATAAGGTTTAACTCCTTCATTTAATATATCCTCCTTACTAGGCCAACCATTTGATGTTAAATCAATACTCTCCTGTAGTTTTGAATCCTTAGATGTAGCATTCCTAATTTCTTTTCATTTTCTATCAGTAGCTGATCTGGTCCTTATGATAGAATCTATATACATTTCTACATCTTTCTCCGTAGTGCTTTCTGCTTTTTCTAATTGGACTTACAGACAGTGCATCTGATACCAGTAAAAGTTTCCCAGATATATACTCTGCTGTAGGAGTGTATCTCCTAAGTCTCATCAACAGTCTTTGACATTTCAAAGGAGTGTTATTAAGATCCTGGGTATTTATCAATGGTACCAAAGGTTTGTGATCCGTTAGAAGACAAAACTGATCTAGTCCAGCGATATATCTGTCAAATTTATCACATCCCCATACGTTCGCTAAACATTCTTTTTCAATTTGAGCATAGTTTCGCTCTGTTTGTGTCAGCGTACGAGAGGCATAAGCTATGACTCTCAATATTTTATTTTCGTCTTGGAAAATGGCAGTACCAAGTCCATAGCTGCTCGCATCAGCACTAATCGTGATGGGCTTTTTCGGATCATAATAAGTCAAAATCGGTGCCTGTGTCAACAGTTCTTTGACTTTTTTGAATGACTTTTCTTGAGGTTCATTCCAGGCCCAAACAATCTCTTTTTAAAATAATTCCAGCATTTGTTGTAATGCTCTGCTAAGTTAGGCACGAATTTCCCTAGATACTGACTCATTCCCAAAAATCTTCTGAGTTCTGTGACTGATGTAGGGGCAGTCAACTTTATTATCGCTTCTAGCCGTTCTTCAGTGGGTTGTATTCCCTTAGCTGATATGCTGTGTCCGAAGTATTTTATAATGCCTTTTCTGAATTCACATTTCTCTTTATTTAATTTTATTGATGCTTGCTCTATTACTTATAGTGCTACTCAAAGTCTTCAATCATGATCTTCCATCGTTTTTCCATGAATTAATATTTCATCTATTATGACGTGAACTCCTTCTACATTTTCTAGGAGATTAGACATTTTTCGTTGAAAGATTTCCGGTGCTGAGGATATTCCAAAAGGTAATCTTTTAAAACAATATCTCCCAAATGGTGTTATAAACGTCGTAAGCAACCGACTCTCTTCTGCCAATAGAATTTGGTGAAAACTACTGGTTTCATCCAGTTTTGAAAATATCACTGAACCGTTCAATTTGGGTGATATATCTTCCAAATTCGGCAGCATATAATACTCGCGTTTGACTGCTGAATTTAATCTTTTCAGGTCTACACACAACCGAACCTCTCCGTTTTGTTTTCGGACAGGAACTATTGGACTGCACCAAACCGTTGGTTGTGTGACTTTCTCAATCACATCATCGTCTTCTAAACGTTGAAGGTCTTTCTTTATTTTCGGTAGAATTGGAAAAGACATCCGTCTAACAGTCGGAGTACAGTATGGTTTTGCACTGTCTTTTAAAATTATTTTTACTGGGTCTGTTTTCATAACGCCAGTTATCTTCCCTTTGTTTACGTTAACCACAACCGTAACCAAACACATTCGATACGATGTGTCTCTTTATAACAGATTGTCTGTACTGTTATCGATAACATGTATCTCGAATGAATACATGTTATCTTTATGTCTTGTATTGACAGTAAATTTCCTTTACAACTCAATATCCCTCCGGGACTTTTGTATATGCGATATGCTGGTTTTAACACAGGTTTTTTTTTTCAAGCTACGATACGTTTCGTAACTAATAACGTTGATGTCCGCTCCAGTATCAATTTTAAATACCAAGTAATTTGCACCTGCCGCTAATTGTACGTGCCATGGGTCTATTACATTTTCTCTGAATTCTTTTCTTTTGTAAATAGCCCAAGAAATTATTCTTCTGTCGTATGTCTTTCCACTTGTCTGACATTATATCGCAAAGTGGTTTATTTCTTCGCAGTTTCGGCATCTTTTCCCGTTTGCTGGACAGTAATCCTGACACCTGTGGCATCTGTCACATTTTCCACATCTCTGTGCATTCGTTGGTTTTTGTGGATAATTTTGTTTCCATTCTTTTTTTTTGTGGATAATTTTGTTTCCACTCGTGCTGTTTCGAGTCTTGTCTTTGTTTTATTTCGTCTACAGACTTATCTTGCATATCGTCCATTTGATGTTTTACTTGTTCGTAACTTCGGGCTATTTCGATGGCTTTTTTCAAACGTAGATCTTCTCTAAGTTGCAGTTTTTCAGATAAATTCCTGCTTTTTCATCCGATGACCAACCTGTCTCTTATTTGGTCACGTTATTGTGGGAAATCGCAGTTTTCTGATAGTTCGTAAAGTCCTCGAATGAACTCTTCTACCGTTTCGCTTTCCCGTTGTGTTCTGAGGTGAAATCTGGCGCGCTCGTGTATTGTTTTTTTTTTTTTGACATGAAATGTGCTTCAAATTTATTAAATATCACGTCGAAACTCTTTTCATCTTCCTTTTTCTTGAGAGAAAACGACTTAAAAATCTGTTCGGCTTCCTTTCCCATACAATATATCAATGTACTAACTTGGATCTCGCCGGATTCTTCGTAGAGTTTTGTTGCGCCCCGAAAACGTTTAAATCGTTCGCGCCAAGATTTCCAACTCATCGGTTGTGTAAAGTCAAAACACTCTGAACATTTTTCCGCTGAAAATGTACGTTAATCCTTTCGTTCTGTTAGGTTCTTTTTTCATATACGGTTTTCTTATACAAAAAATCCCATTTCTGACACCATGTTTCGTTCGGTTTGTTGAACGGTTCACCTCGTGACTTGGCGCTGTTACTGCTGCTAAATCATTGTAGACAAAAAAGACAAAGATGTGTTGTTGTTAACAACTTTATTCAGACTACCGGTGTTCCTGCTACAATCAAACACCAAGGGCAAGTAACTCTTACCTTTATAACTAAACAGTATTTGCCTGCGCAATTTAAGAATAAGCGGATATTTATACGTCATTCTGAGGCGAATATTCCTTCCTGTTTATGCATTCAAATACACTTTTATTTACAAACAATTAGTTCTGCCTTTCTAAATATCATAGATTCTCATGATATACAAAATATCACCGGTTTTCCAGCCTAAATCTGGAAGTTTTTATGTACGAACGTAGGATTTTCATGACAGTTAGTTATATTTACTATATCATCAGAATATATGTTTTTGAGATTGGCTATTTGTTTTTAATAACTATAGTTTGACATGCTGTTATATATATCTATATCTATATATATATATATATATATATATATATATATATATATATATATATATATCAATGGATTGTTAGGTACAGAAACATTAATACAACATTAGTACAATCGGTTTCAAACTCAGAACGACTTACCCATCCGTCTCTCTTCAGCTAATGTTATCACCTGTTTCAGAATTGTGAAGTCACGTGTCACGTAAGTTTGGACGCGTTATTAGCTTGGATTGTTATGTATATTTGTTTAGAATTAGTGTTAGGGCGGTTTAATAAGTTTGAAAAAAGTGGGGGTGAGATTAAAAATAGAAACGATTTTAAAATATTATACAAATCCCGTGAGTCAATATTTATAAGGAGCGTATATTTGATCGTTACTGTTTTGAGCGGTTATTCTGTGTCTTCTAGAGAATGTTAAGGGGAGAAAATGGGATTAAGGATTATCTTTATGAAAAAAAGAGGTTTTAAATACACATTGAATTTAAACTCAAAACCTGGATTCAAGACTTTAAATCAATTTAAAAAGAAATTAAAAAAAAATTAACCCGAGTCCGATCGTAACAGCTTTTCAACTGGTATAAGTGTAGCAACTCTGCAGGCTTCTTGAATGATTTGATGTTCGGGATCTCACATTATTAACTAATGGTATTGTTAAGGCTTATGTCAGTACTGATATTGGTAAATTGATTAAGTATGGTTTAGAGATAAGAGCAGGGATTAGGTCGGCAATATTGAATCTGTTTCGGAGATATAGGGGATTAACATTTTAAGTAATGCATAGTGGAACTAATGGGAGTAATAATAATGTGAAATGGGGGTGTTACCATCTAAATAACTGGAAAATTATTATTGGAAAAGTTTTTATTTCATATTTACGTGGTGTAAATTATTAGTCGTTAGTAGTTGTGTGGATATGGGCCGATTAATATATTATCCCTATTATTTGTATTTATGTTCATGAGGGGTGATGGTTTGGAGGATTTC
Source organism: Sepiola atlantica (assembly GCA_963556195.1). Classification (NCBI taxonomy): domain Eukaryota; kingdom Metazoa; phylum Mollusca; class Cephalopoda; order Sepiida; family Sepiolidae; genus Sepiola; species Sepiola atlantica. The sequence continues at coordinate 51,512,262 of OY744535.1, forward strand.
CCTGAGTGCGAGACGGTATTAAGTGAGGTAAATATGGGTCATGCGTTGAGCAGATAGGGGGTATTGCTAGACCAGTATGTGTATCGGTAAGTCCAATGTATAAGTAGTGATTGTCTCCTGGGGGTGTATCCTTTAAATAGTTCATCTCTAATAGTAAACTAGATTGTATTTGTGTCAATAAGACCCTTATTATATGGTATTTGTTTGCTGGATAAAATGATAGTCTTATTTCTATAACTTTCCAATTGATGGTGAAGTGTGTCTTTTCATCTTTAAGTTGCCATATCCGGGTCGCAAGTGCCGTGTTTGCCTTGTTTGTGTAGCTGAAGGTGTTTCTCTGTACGGACAATCTTTGCTTCAAGCTTTGTGTGTCATGCCTATATATTTTCTGCTCGGCTGCTAATCTTTTTTGCGACGGTGGCTTCATATACGAGGGAATCCATTAAGCTGAAAAGAGCCGGATGGTTAATTCTTTCTGAACTTGAAACCGACGATACTAAGTTGTACCAATTTTTATTTACCAGAAAATAAATACATATTACGGTGTTAATTTGAATACTCTGCTGGCATTTTTCTAATCTATAGTAAAAAAAGAAGTTATATATATATATATATATATATATATATATATATATATATATATATATATATATATATATATATATATATATATATATATAAAGATAGATGCACGAAGAGTGATAAACATGCACGAATGTCTAAATTTATTTCAAACTTCGATAGTTCAATGCAAGGTATATTCTGTAATAAAATTATGTTTATTATTCTTTCCTTAAGCCAAGGCTATTTAGCTGTATCTGACTTATAATATTGAATACAAACGTAGATAAGAATGTCAAGTTATGTATATATTAATGGTTCACATATTTGATGACTTGTGATGCTGGTACTTATTATCATATAGTATGTTAGCCGGTAAGAAATACACAGTTACTACACTGCTTTTTAAAATAATTATTTCTATTAGCGGTTTTGTGTACCGTGACTTCCTAGGTTTATATTTTAGGATATCACAGCAGAACAACTCCAGTTAATTATTCAGTAATGTGAGGACGAATTTATTTTCAGTGACCGGATGAACTAAACGCGTCTTGTCATTTGAAATATTAGAACCTTATCTACTCGCAAGATTTCGAATGTAATTTTTATAACTAAGCCATATTAATGCTCACCAAACTTAAGGACGCCTTCTGACGCTTCAACTTTATATTCTGAAAACTTCTAGCATAGATTTGCTAAAATATTGCACAATAGTATAAACATGTGTTATACAAACTTGAATACCTCTTAAACAATGTTCAACAAGCCTGTTAAATAACTCATAGTTAGGCAAGTAGAGTGCAATATATATTTAAGATCGTAAAAATACTGACGTAATCTAATATTTGCAAATGACTGACTAAGCTGAAAGAAAAATGATCAACATACGCAGATACATTCTAACTACTCTTGAACGACAACTCTGCGAACTTAGATTTAGCTCTAAGCGAAGTGAATACTGAGAATCTGTGAAAATGTTATAGCAACACACATTTATCATTTTGACGCATAAAAAGTGCAAGTATTCATTATTTTTTATTATTATACTTGTGTAAAATTACATTTAAATATAATGTGACCCACGTCGACGTGCACCTACTTCAATAATAACATCATCATACCGCTCGATCTGTTTATTTAGCAATAACATTTTATTGTGACGAATTCGATGTGTTTAGTGTTACCTTATAGTACTGACGTGTAGTTTATATTTGTAATTGTCTACCACTTATTCTTTATTCACTGATAGCTGTTATTTACTTGCATTAACCAATTATACTTGAATACTTGATAGCACCGAACAAGAAGAACCAACGTTAGGTTGTACACAATTAGGAGATCAACAAAGTGAGTATTTCCGCGCAATCCAATAAACTGATAGCAAAATAAAAAGATGGGGCTGCCATGTCGTTTGTTGTTATAATACAGAACGTTTTGCATGTATTTAATGATGGCCTACATTATATATATATAGTAATGATCGGAAAACGGTTCTCGGCAATGACACAACATCAAGTCAGTCTACATATGGCACATAATTAATAATAGTCAAATATTTGGGAGAGTACACACGCATAATTGAAAGTATGTAAGATGGACATTTAGATTATGCTCATATATTTACGTATTTATAACGAATTTTAGAGTCGCATGTGTGAATATGGAAAATGGGTTGCGTTTCCATATACATTTGTACGAATACTACTTAGATGAGATAATTGTCTTCAGTATTCCGGTGACGGTGACCTCTGCTTATAATGACTCAAAGCGATTTCTTGGGAGACGGTGTGTCTACTACAGATGGGCTTCGCATTTCAAATTACCAGACGCTTGTTATATTTGAGGTCCCTGCTGCATTAAGGTTTCGTTAGGCATCAATATACTTGTTGTGTTTTTTTTTCTATTTGGTTTCAGATTACGACCCGCAGTATTCAGATGGAATAGCTAGGAGATTAAAATGAAATGCTTGTACTTAATTGAAATAGACAAGTCGCTTAAAGTTGTCCGTTAGGTTACCGCTGAAGAGGCTATGTCGTAATTCTGTAGGTTTCTCTAGGTTACAGGTCGTTTTTCGCATTGATACGTTTCAGCTAGGTCAGCCTTAATGTAGCTTTTAAAAGTAGTAAGATGTGTATTCCTCGAATAGTTATAACGGCAATTAAAGAAAGTCGTACGAATGGTTACTTATATGTATATAAAACACGATCGCTGTTTGTCTGTAGTATTATCGACCAGCTGTGTTTTCTGAACGTTGCTCGTAAGTATGTCACGTTTTTTCACATTTTCTCCACAATATTTGTCTTTTATTTGATGTGATTTTTAGGAAAATATGACTAATGATCCATTTTGTATTAAATCAGTGTAATTCATCAAGTATATATATATATATATATATATATATATATATATATATATATATATATATATATATGTGTGTGTGTGTGTGTGTGGGTGTGTGTGTTTGGAGGTATTACATTAGTAAAACGTTAATTATATAAGTAACGCGATCTTATTTATTTCAAAAGCTTAGTCCTCATTTAATTTCCTCTTTATACTTTCTCTTGACTATGAATTCGGTAAACAAACGATTGTCTCTTCACAATATATTTGTCTAATGATAAATAAAAGGATAATTTCCCGCCACTTTTATTTAAGTATGTATATATATATATATGTATATATATATATATATATATATATATATATATATATATATATATATAAATCTAAGAATGAGATAGATTTCTCACTTTACTACCTCTATAGCACCATCACAACATGGTATTATTATTTAAATCGGCAATACAATTAAATATTTTCCAATAGGGTATATATCGTACTGACGAAACTAAAAAACAAATTGTAATATATGTCTAATTTGAATAATTTCTGTTTTAACAGTCTATAATTACTTACCGTTTGCTGTTATTCATTCAGTATTTAATTATTTTTGCATGTTAATCTTCACTAGTGTCGTCGATATTAACAGAAGTTTATTAAAGTATTTTAATAAAAGAATAGATAAAATACTCTTTTAAAATATCAAGGAAAATGATTTAGATTATACAGAAATGTCTTAGATAGGTGGAAATATGTGCCGATAAGGCTTAACAGTTCACAGAGAAGTGCGAGGGTGTGTCTCTTTCTTTCTCTCTCTCTCTCTCTCTCTCTCTCTCTCTCTCTCTCTCTCTTTCTGGCTATTGAGTAGGCTTTTTAGAAATGATAAAAACATTTAAAAATTGGCGTTATCATCACTACCTCTCCTTCCCTTTCTCTCTCTCTCTCTCTCTCTCTCTCTCTCTCTCTCTCTTTCTCGGTAGATTTTCTTTTTTCATCGTTTTTGAGGGTCAGCATTTATTGACGACTTATAAGAGCAAACATTATATAAATCTTCCATCTGAAATAAGAACGTATTTTACTTAAAATCCAAACCAATCAAAATGGATCTTCTGTTAAAATTGTAAGCTTTTTAAAATTAAAGTTTTCTTCCACCTTTGAATAAAGTATGTTATCAACACTTCCTCTAGGTATTAATTAAATAAAAAAGCTCCGCGGTGATCCACGTTTTGTACTTGAATGAAATCCCGGAATTCTTGAAGACACAGGATCTTTTGGAATTGCTAATTACTAGAAAAGGGAACTTCTTGCTGCCACTCATATTTGCTTTGATCAGAAAATGAATACTTTGTATGTTTTTCTTTCCTCTAGTGAACTGCTCTTTCCTTACAGTTATTGTCTTGTTCAGAAGCAGCTCTCAGTAGTGTCCAGTCTTATCCATGTTGAACATATCGTCTGCAGAGTATTGCCAAATCAAGATCCTAAGAACATGTTGTTTCTACTCAAAAAGGGATTGTTGTGAATTCATAGCTCCAGCTCTTACGACTCCAGCTCACCGCTCCAGCTTCATCATGCACTGTCTTCAAATTGTCAAGCCAACCGTGAAGTATGGGAAATTCATTAGCTCATCCAGTAGCATCGAGTTACCTTATTCAAAAGTTGACTTTATATATATATATATATATATATATATATATATATATATATATATATATATATATATATATATATAAAGTAATCCAACAGAAGATATAAGCGTCAACTAATATCTTATAATTAGTGAAACATCCGGATAAAATCTGAAGCTCAATATACTGGATAGAGCATTAATATTATAATATAAAATGAGGTAATAAAATAAGGTGTCAATCAAATTTTGTTAGAATTCAAAGTTCAAGCAAAGTATTCTTAAGTCCTTAGCTCATGAGTTTTCAAAGATAATTCTTCTCTTCAGAGGACCATTACCGCAGTTATACTACTACAGGTAAAAAAATTACGCTTTGAAAATATATAAAATTATATACACAAATACACAAAAATACATAACATCAAAACATATCAACCCAAAAACATACTTTTTGTTGAATCCATATAGTCCATCCAGTTCATACATATTGAGAAGCATAATCAGAAAAGACAATTACTCTAAGTTACAAACAGCAGTCCAAATACGTGTAATTGAAGGTGCCGATATATATATATATATATATATATATATATATATATATATATATATATATATATAATCTATTTAGATACTCTATATTACATATTTCAGAATTGTACCGCGGTTTCATCCAAAAGGGTAGATTTAGACCTTTTTAGTAAATATCTGTGTCCAGTGGAATCATCAGCAAGCTGAAACTATTTTAGTCACGGCCCGATAGGGAATTGCGTCAACAATGACAGAAAACGGTGTATCTCTGAGGGTGTCCTTGAAAAAAATCCAGTGTGGGATAGTGATTAACTAAGACTTAAGAGAGTGCGGTGTTAGTTCGTATTTGAAAGGCCTTTATGTTATTCCCTAGCGAGTCTTATTTATGTATCTGTTCTTTTGTGCATTTGTAATATTATTGTTTTACCTAGTCTGAAAAATACTGAAGTTTGCCGTTTGGGTTTGTGAAATTAGGGTGCTTTTTGTTGTCGTTTTTGGGAATACATTTAAGTATCGGATTAATTGTTCGATATAGTGCTGAAAAAGAGTATGTAATAATATTTCAATGGACTTAACGTTTTTGTTTATTTTTGTTTATTGAATTGGTGTTTTCTTATTTTCTGGATGTTAATGGAAGGAAAGCTGTGTATTAAAAAACGGTGTTTCGTTGATATGTCCCGTTTATAACCAGTAGTGTTGAAAACCAAAATTGGTTATAAACGAAATGATGGATGCTATCTGTTATTTCCATTTGAGGGGTATAAGTTTAGTCTATGTGGGGGTTGTTAACTTCTATTTTATTGATGGTGTATTAATAATATTAATATTTTGTGTATTTCAGAAAATTTATTAAATTCTTTATCTTATTATTTTATTATATTTCACTCGTACGCGTACTTCCCTCCACGCGCACCGGCAAATAAACTTATATACACATACGTGCATGGAACCACATGCATGTCTATATACAACATCTACACGCATATGCGTATGCACGCACGTACATGCATCTACACTCACATGTACAGTGGGGTATTCATTTTAATATTTTTTATGTGTTTTTGTTTTGTTATTAATTACATTTTTTATTTATTTTATTAATATCATTTCATATTTTCTATTTATTAATTATATTCACCTATATATAGACACGCGCACTCGCACACACGTGCGTGTACATACACACGGACGTATACACACGCATGTACACTCATCTTCATTTATACAGGGGTTGGCGGGTACTTAAGGGTCAACAATTCTTTCGTTCTCTGGGGTCTGTATTCCTGGAAGTGTAAAGGTGTTTTATGTATTTACCGTGAGAGGAGGGGCACGTGGAGATGGGGTATCTGCTGATAACAAGTATGAGACCCAGTGGATGGGGTTAGATTTAGTATGGATGATGTGATTATCTGTGGTGAAATGGTGGGGTGTTTATTGATGAATATTTTATCTGTGGTTACGACTAGGTTTTATCAGGGAAAGCGGGGTTTATCTAGTCGCGCCCGTGGTGTGTGTAAATAAATAAATAAAACTCGCAAGGGAATAACATGAGAGATACACCGTTTTCTGTCATTGTTGACGCCATTCCCTATCGGGCCGTGACTACAATAGTTTAAGCTTGCCGATGATTCCACTGGCCACAGAGATTTACTAAAGATGTCTACATCTGCCCTTTTGGACGAAACCGCGGTACATTGCTTAAATATGTAATATACAGTATCTAAATAAATTATATTAGCTCTCTTATATGATCGATCACTTTATTTGATTTATTTTCATATACAACCTGACACATACTATATATATATATATATATATATATATATATATATATATATATATATATATATATATATATATATAGATATATAGATATATATATAAACAATAATAAGCCTAATTCTTATTACCAGGGTATAATTCGTGTGTTTTTTTATTTCAAAAGGTATGAATAGACAGTAGTTTATATATATATATATATATATATATATATATATATATATATATATATATATATATATATATATATATATATAAACAGCCATGGGTATATGTATATATATTGGATTCCCCCATATGCAACTCTGCAGAAAATACAATATCGGTATCAGAAATACCAAAAGAGCAGAAACAGAAAATATAATAAACGCTCACATTAAACGCTATTATCTTGCAGAACTTGGAGTATTCCTGATCGTAGCTAGCTGCCGTTTCATTTTACATACAAAGTTATGAAAACAAAGGAATACAATTACTTTAGTCACTAAGAAATAGCAACTAATTTAAAAAATGTGTTTAGAAAATTATATTTATGAATGCATAAATAAAATATAAATGTATAGCTAAGTTAAAAATACAGTTATGTCAAATACAAAGATACAAAAAGACAAGGATGGTTAATGTGTTTAAATAAAATCAATAAGGCAATCAGAGATACGTCTGAAATATTTTACCGGTAAGTAACGAAACACATATAATAACGTGTCATTTTGAAGACTAATCAAAATTTATACTATTTGAAGATAAAATGAAGTAATAAAAATAAATAAAAATATACACATATTTCAGTTATTTATTTATCGGGATAGAAGAATAAATAAAGATCTTAAATTTTAAACAAAAACTACGAATATAATTAGAGATATAAGATTCCAAAACAAACAAAAATGATAAAAAAATTTAATTTGCTAACTCTGACATAGATTGTTATGCATTATCTTATCTCAATACTAGTGAGATTGCATGCCCTCTATAACCAGTTAGCCATCTGTCTTAATTAAGAAAATATTTCTAAAGGATATTATGGAAATAATATTTAATACAAATAAGAAACAAAAATCATGTATATCATATTTAATTAAGGTAGTTAATATGTATACCTTATTTGAATATCCATTAAGTATATTAACGTAGCATTACGCTTAATTGTTTAATTTGCTGGTTTATAACACGTTGTGTCGGAATCTCTGGTCGTCGTAGAACTGTTCCCTGTTTATCCAGAACGGACGTCATCGCTACTAATGGGACGATAGGTTGTCTCTCGATTCGCATTTCCTTGCTGCAGGAACTATTCGTAGTAACCTTGTCTCTCTTTGACTCCATTGCTTCGCTGCTGTATGCAACTATTCGTACTAACCTTGCCACCTTCGTTGTCGCCTGCTTTGTGTCGCGACTGCTTTCATCTGGTTTCGCCGAGCGTCAACTTCGCTCGTTTCTCCATCACACCGGGCTTTTCCTCGTGGGCTGAAATCAAATCTCCCCGCACACGACAAAAGACAACAAGCCATTCTTTTTACTTTGAGCCATTTATTGGTATTAGCCTGTCGACACTGAGTAAGTTCGCAGTATAAGAGAGAGGCTTACTCTAGTTAATTTCTTAATTAATCACCTAATCACTTAGCTACTTGCAAGGGAAGGAAGTTGGAGGACATTGTTTGGCTCTAACTTTTTGGGGGGATCCAAAATCCCTTAGCTTGTAATCGCTACAAGGCTACCGCGTGTTCTCTCTTTGGCCCCCAGTCAAGAACTGATAATCTCACTCCAGTTTTCCCCGCGGGAAAAACTGTGACGTCACGAAATCTCGTGATCGACGCACAGATGTGACCTAACATTTGAACTCAACGTCTCGTCAAACGTCACCGCGACCGTGAGAACAACATCGCACTAAACCTGCACGAGACGACCTCGCCACAAATCGCGCAATTCAAACCCGATCTCCAACATATGCGTACATACCCATAGGGCCATTATCTAACATAATGAAAAGGCTACACATTGATTTAATAGTAAAGGTAGGTGTATATTGCACTTGCCCCAAATGTCTCAACAAGAATATTAATTCTTTATACAAAGGTATATTTAACTTATTCACACATAATATTATAATAATCAAGTTATCTATAATCAGACTTAATAGTGAATACATATCAATACTTAAAGGATGCTATATTTACTTAATTAATTCAATAATTAAAACACTTTTTTTCATTAATACACTTGTCTATTCATCAAGGAAACAAACATATAATGTAAAATGCATTCGCAACAGAAAAACACATCTACTAAAGTAATATGAATAATTAATATGCAAATAATATTTCTTGATTTCTTATCCCAACTATAATAAATCATAATATCTAATGTGAGCATATAAGTACAACATATTTCATGATAAGAGTTGTGTCTTATTATTTACGTTTTTTTTGGCTGCTAATTATTACGGAACATAATTAATTAATTAATATATATTCGTTGTAATCTCTACAATTGACCATGTTCTTTTACATACTAGATAACTGTTAATCTAGACATAGGTATTTAGAATGAACCAACAAGTAATTGACCTATATATTTTTAACCAAATATATTTAATATTTCAAATATATATTGAACTATGTGTTAGACCAGTGGAATGATCTATATGTTAATATACAGGGTGATTCATAAGTCACGTAGCTATTTATTTTTGAAATTCTAAAGTTAAAAAATACGGTAATACAAAACAGAAAGTTTATACAACACATTCATTTATGGGAGGTTAAAATTACAGCAAATTTTCAAAATTTCCCCCTTCATTCTGCATGCATAGCTCCATTCTTTATTTGCAAAGAATTTACGACTCTTTGTAGCATATTTGATTGATTATGGTGTTGTGCGAATGGGGTTTTCTGTTCACATCACGTTTTCATTGCCTTTCAACAAGTGTGGGAGATTCATCAGGTGTGGCCATATGAATAACAATAAAAATTCGCTCTTCAATTGTAAACGACATTTTAAATAGCTAAGTGAAATGACTTATGAATCACCTTGTATATATATATAAATATATATATATATATATATATATATATATATATATATATATATATATATATCAATTACACATCAAGCGAAAATAGGAAAGTATATATTATGACCGTTGTAAACAATTTTGTATAATTTCCTGTGTTCTGAACACAATTGCCTATAGGTGCTTTAATATGAAAATATTTCAGAGTGCATAGGTTACATTTTATGCTTTAACAAGTGTATAACTTCGCTAATATAGACTATTTCAATTCGAATCATGTATTATCTTACTTAGTTCTCGGACACCCACACTGGCTAATGATGTTTAGTTGCCTTTAGAATCTCGTTGATACTTTCCTAAAATAATATATTCTGTATCTATGTCTATATTCAAAATATCAACCTAGAATTATTATGTATGTATGCAATATTATTTTACTCTACATTGCTATATGATTGCACTTGATTTGAAGCTTAACACTTTACCTGTATAAGGCATTTATTAACGTTTCTAATAGAGGGTGTGAATGGATGATATATTATAATGTTAATTTTCTGATTTAGTTGAACATTATTAGAAGCTATCATCGTACATCTATGTTTATTTATGTTGAGAATGATAATTGTACTGGGTTAATATTAATAATTTTACATAATTTACTATCTCGATGATAATTCGTTTTATTTAAATGCGGTAGAATTATTTTTGGATATATTTTAGAACTATATCGATACGAAACCATATAGAATTACGTCGCCGATATTTTTTGAAAATAGTGTTGCTAATTGTTGACTGATGTGCTAAATATTACGTATATGACAGTTATTAGTGGTTTTGTTGCTAGATTTTGAATTAATATTACCCATAGTTATATTCAAGAATATAATGGTGTATGGTTTTATATTAACACATTAACTCCGCGCATTTATATCTGATTCACAATATAACAACATTGATTTCGTTATTGAATCCAGATCTTCTATATTATAGTATCGTTTATTATAATTGAATAATTGACCGTTAAGAGATACAGCTTTGCTATTCGTTTAGAAATAGATTACAACAAGTGCGTTTTTCAGGGGAAGTAGATGTTTTAATTATAATCCTAATAGTATATGATGATTAGTATTATTGAAGCGTCACATATTTTGATCATTTACATTTGATGTTATGCCGAAAAATTTAAGAATTTTACTATCTATATATATGGTTATTTTAAGAGCTACTTTCTTTAAACGATGATACATAACTTTATTTTTTTTCCTTAATTTCTATCACTTGAGTTTACAAAAAATAATCAGTAATCACTGTATAAACCTCCTAGCAGTCCCGGTATTTATTTACTGATAAGTTTCAATACGTAAAGTAAACAAGATAGCTAACTTCTGCCGAGCTTGGATAACCGAAAGTAATGTCAAAATTAGCTGCCTATTTGTGGGTGTATATATGCACTACTATAATTCTTAGCATCGGAATGGATTATTATCAATTATAAACTTTTGTTAAGCATTCAAATAAATAAATAATAAACAAATATTATTTACTCTTATTTATTATTATATTTAATTATGAAGTTTAATCTAAATTTTGACAATTAAATACTTTAAGTATTGTACTCTTAAAAATCATAATGAGGCAGAGGCTCGAATATCATCATCAGTCGAATGTATCTGCAATTTTCGGCGATATAATATTTCCGATACTGAAAACTGACCGTCAACTTTTTCCCGACTATTTTACCATCAGCTGATTCTCTATCCCATTCGATCGTGTAAATACTTATTCATCTATGTACAGTTTAAGAATTCATGATGTATTTGCTTAATATCTAAATTGTTTAGCGGTAATCGAATCATCCCTTTTTTAAAGTTTGTGCAAAAAACAACAAATAATCAAATTCAGATAGGGGAGAACTTCTCATACTAAATCGCCACATACAAGCTATACTAAATAGAATAGAGAGGCAACAGTTTATGAATCCATGAAAATTAAATATAGCATCAGGGAGTAAATAAAGAACAAAGGGTGAATAAATCTTTACGGTGTTTTTCCGATACTGATCTATTAGAACAACGTTTTCAGAATGAACATGAAGAAGATAGAAGTATGCGAGAATAAATTTAAATTAAAGATCAAGATTATATAATGCAAGAAGACGGCCATAGTCCAGCGTAGCACGATATATATATATATATATACATAGAGAGAGAGAGAGGGAGAGAGAGAGAGAAAGAGAGAGAGAAAGAAAGAGAGAGAGAGAGAAAGAGAGAGAGGGGGAGAAAGAGAAAGAGAGAGAGCAAGAGAGAGAGAGAGTAATAGAGAGAGAGCTCTCACAGAATAAAAACACGGGATAGAAAGATAAAGAAAAGAAAAAGTAGAAGAAAAAGAAGAAAAAGGAGATGAAGAAGACGAAGAAGAAGAAGAAGAAGAAGAAGTAGAAGAAGAAGAAGAAAAAGAAAAAGGAGAGGAAGAGGAACAAGAATACGAAGAAGAAGAAGAAGAAGAAGAAGAAAAAGAAAAAGGAGAGGAAGAGGAAAAAGAATAAGAAAAACACGAAGAAGAACAATGTACTCCCGCAACTGAAACAATCACTAAAAGAAGTACACGATTTAATTATGTGTATTACTCGTAGATTATTATACATAGACTAGACCACCCGTGACCCGTTGGGTCAGTTTGTTATATTAGCTATGGAATTCATGTATGAGCGTGACACTTGTGGCATAAAGAAAATAGTTTTTTTTTACATAACAGAAGCATTTCTATGAAAGTATATTAAAATGAAAAAAGAATATAGATTTCTATGAGTCGATCTGTTTATTATAATTGTTTTTTTTTTTTAAATTACAGTTACTGAATTATAAGTGGTTGGTTAGGGCGATTTGAGAAAGGAAGGGGGTACAGCCGTGGCCACCGAGAGACAGCAGGCTTTCTCGCGTACGTAACGAAAACAGACGGAGTAGGAGTGGTGAAATCTATGAGAGGGAAAGTGGGAGGTGGTTTCGTTCACCGACCGCTCGTATGGCTGATATTAATAATGAGTGTTTTTTTCTTGTTTGTTTGTTTTTGTTTTTTGAAAGGGAGGTGTTTTTTGAAACTGCGACAGACTTTACGAAGCCTTCCCGTTGAATGTTTTTAGCCGTGAAGAAAACAAAAAAACTATTTGATGAAATTAAATGAAATTGTTTATATTAAAAGACTAAAACAAACATTGCTAAAACTCTCAGTATTATAAGGTCAGGATCAAGGACAATGAAGCAGTCCTGGGAAAAGAGTGGCGCCCTCCCCTACATCTTGGGTTAGTTGATAATGTAAAGAGATCCTCTACTGTAATCGGGCAATTTAGCCTTTTATAAAGTCTGAAATTAGCGACCACCTCACCTAAAATAAGCGAACGCCATTTTTGTTTGACGAATTTGACAATATAACTAAATAAATATTTGAAATAAAAAAAATTAATTTCTCAGATGTTAACCATACAATATCATTGCCCTTGTCTTATTTTTACGTCTCTATTTGGTACTTTGTTACATGGGGACCCGGGCTAACTTTGACCCTGACCCTAACTTTAACCCTAACCCCCAATGACCCTGAACTTTATAGGTAACCCTACCCCCCTCCCTAACCCTAACGACGGGGTCAAAGTTAGCGCGGGTCCCAATCTAACGAAGCACCATCTATTTGTTAGTAAGTTACGCTTGTTTTATTATGAGCACCCCCCCGGATAAGAGTGAAATATTTTGAAAAAATTAATAATTTGCCTTCCAATAACGCGTGTACGATGGACACTCTACTAAAAAGGGTTGATATACCGTAAAAACTGGTAGGCTTCCGATAGTAAACGAAATTATACTTGTTACTTTTTTTTTCGATTAGATTTTCTTTTTTATTTTGCTTTGAATCACGACTTTCCTCACTTTCGTTTTTGTTAAATATTTTTTTTTTTACTTTTTGCGATTTATTTATTTGTTTTTATTGCGTTTTCACTTTTCAATTACGTTTATTCTCTCTCTCTCTCTCTCTTTCTTTATCTTCTCCCTCTATCTCTCTCTTACGAACACAAACTTTCTCTTTCTTTCGTACGCGCTCTCTGTGTTTCACTGAAAAAAAAAAGGAATTCCACAGTGTTTTCTACATCAATTTGTATAATTTACTGTTAATAAAATTATCCGGTGGCTAGAAATATGCACATATCTTACTCACCAAAATTTTGCGTGACGGGATGGAAGTATATATATTTATTATATTACTCGGTTGTCGGGGTAAAAGCTGTCTCTCCAGCAATCACTATCGGTCGCGACTCCCCTCCCCCGTTGTCAGGGGCAAAAGTAAATACTAAATCTTATAAAATGAGAGTGTCAGATCGTGACACAAAATAAGAAACTTAACTTCTCAGATGTTAACTATACAATATCATTGTCATTGTCTTATTTTTTACTATCTCTATTTGGTAGTTTGTTACATTGGGACCTGGGCTAACTTTGGCCCTGACCCTAATTTTAACCCTAACCCCCAATGACCCTGAACTTTATAGCTAACCCTAACCCCTCACTGACCCTAACCCTAACGACGGGGTCAAAGTTAGCGCGGGTCCTAATGTAACAAATCACCTTCTATTTGTTAGTAAGAGACTTTTTGCGATTTATTTATTTGTTTTTATTGCGTTTTCACTCTTTCTCTATCCCCCCCCCCTCCATCTCTTACGAACACACACTCTCTCTTTCTTTCGACCACGCTCTCGGTGTTTCACTGAGAAAAAAAAACAAAACAAAACAAACATTGCTTATTGTCCGTTCAAAACATTTAAAAAATAAATACTGGTTCCTTACCATCCAAAAATAATAAATAAATGTTTTAACACTTTAAGAAGTGGTGCAAATAAAAAATAAATACTTAGTTCAAACTATCATTGAAAAAAAAAACATTGCTTAACGTCCGTTCAAAAACAACAACAACAAAAAATAATAGACATGCCCTAAAAACGTCAAAATAAAAAACAAAAAATAGTTTTAAGTTTTAAGCAACACAAAAAAGTACTTTTTGACCGGGTGATTAAAAAAAATGTATTATTTCTTCCCCTTCCGCTCGAAATGTAGAAGAAAAAATATTAGCGGCTGGTTGGGATCGAACTATAAACCAGTCGGGCCAAAGACAAAAATACTACGTCGCTTACCGTTGCGCTAAAGGGAAATAATTAAAATACGATGCAGAAATTAGGCTAATTAACTGTTATTAATAATCTAGGTGCGGCACGCATGCGCAGAGCGTTTGCCGGAAGCGTGACACACGTACGTACACCTTAGCGTATTAATATATAGATTGTTGTTGTTTTGTTTGTTTGTTTTTGTTTTTTAAAAGGGTTTGAAACTGCGACAGACTTTACGAAGTGCTCCCGTTGAATGTTTTTAGTCGTCAAGTAAACAAAAAAACTATTTGATGAAATTAAATGAAATTGTTTATATTAAAAGCGATATAAAAATTTCCAGAATGAAAAATTGCATGCGTTCGTTAATCGTAAGAGATTAACGGAATCAGAATAACAGATTTAAGACGATGCTATTTACGCATGCGCAACCGGATGTTGAAAACCGGAAAGCTGAAAGCTGATTGCAAACATACAAGACCCATAGACTTTTAGTAGTATATAGATGTGTTGTCCGGTCGGCTAGAAATAGAACGTAAGAAATGGCGGAACATTTGTTTTATTTTAATTTATATGTACTTTTAACTTAGAATTATGAGTTTTAAAATAGGTTGAAGAACTTCAGACATCAATAAGGGCATTGAATTGAACGTGTTGCTTCCAAATCTGTTTTACATAAGGGTCTAAGATAAACTGTTAAAATGTGATGCCACGACACATGTACACCCATACATGCAACGTTGTGTTATATTTATAATTATAATTGCGTCACAATATCTTAACACCTACTGCTCTCTATTTTGTAGTGAAAACGGAATACGCATTTTAGCCTGGCCACGAATTTATTAGTTTTTTTTTTGTTCGCAGCTGTGTTTATGATGAATTTTCACACGCTTTATAACTTCACCGGATCATGGTAGACAAACACTAAACTTTTCATTATATTAAGAATTGAACCGCCGTTCATTTTTATCATTTTTATCACCTTCTATATATAACTGGTTTTATAACTTATTGACTCATGCTCATGAGATAATGCGGACTTTTGTTGTTTTAGATTCAAATAAGAATAACAATCGTCTTAGCGTTTATTATCCAGTGGAATCGTGATGTACTCGGCTTGTTAGTTTCTACCAAAGAAAAAAAAAAGATATAACAGACGATTAGAGTAAAAAAAAAAGTAAGACTTTATTTGGTTTTATGAATTCATATTTTACAGCAAGAAAGGTGGCATCTGAAAATAGAGAAAGTAAACATTAGTACAGATGACTTATAAAAAAAGAACATGTATACATTAGATGCTAATATTTGTTGTCTCATAATACAGGGTGGGCAAAAATAAGGGTCCTATTTTTAAAAATTCATAACTTTTTTTATTTATTGATTTTTTAAAATTTTTTTTTTTAGAATAAGTAAAGGACCCCTTCCGAAGCAAGCATGAGCCGTATTAGCCCTAAGGAACGTACCCTCATTTAGAAAACATTATTTTTGCTTAAAAAACTCAAAAAAGGGTAAAAAACAATACTTTAGTTTTTGTAAGTTTTAAGAAGTGTTTTTCGGCTAAAATTTGTTTTGTTTATTTCAAAAAATCTCGGAAGGGTCAGACTACACACACATACAGTTTGGTGAGTTTAACTTATATTTTGTGGAAGTTATTCAAATTCAAGTTATTCAAATTTAAAGATAGGACCCTTATTTTGGCCCACCCTGTATATATTCTTTGTAAAAAAGGTTACATTGTATAATCTTACAAAAGTAAATATAGAAGATATACACCCGTCTCATGTATTTTAATAATATTAAAGTTACAATAGCAAATACACTTTTGAAATAAGAAAGAAATAAGTGTTTATAATATGATTAACTTTGACAGATATGTATTATTTTAAAATAAATATAATGAGTAAATGATACAAGTCAGTGTGTTACGCACAGTAGGTGGTTCCGAAGTGTTCAGCTAGTGCACATATTATATATGATAGTTAATAATTACAAGTTACTTACCTTTACACATTTTCAAATTTACTATTTGATTTCGTTACAAGGCAACAATTACTATTTGCAACTTAACCCACGGAAGAGATGCCACTAACCTAGGTCAGCCTTTAAGACTATCCACAACTGCTGGACATAGCTTCTAGTAAACGCGACAGAATACTGTACCGTTCATTTCAAGCTACGATAGCTCAGCAGAAGAAATGTTACTTTAAAGTTTTGAAAATAACAATCAGGGGAGTGACTAAGTCTATTAAAAAAATCATTAACAATCTTGATATGATATTCTAAGCGTCTGATTAAAATAAATTAGCAGCCAATGTTCGATATGCGACTAGAGACACCAACTTCATAAATGCTGTTTTATGTTCAAAATGCTCTTAGACGTTGACAAAACAATCTGGAACATTGACGCCAACAAGGCAACATGCCGTTACAATATTCTAGTTGTAATGTTTAAGAATCTGCTACCGAAACAAGCTTATATTCTAACAAAAGAAAATAATCGTTACTTAAATTAGAAAGGCTTTCAAACTCTTTGAAATCTTTAGTGATTAGTCATCTACATTTCAGTACTAACCAATCAGTTTATTACGTTTTCTAAAGTGCTCGAATCTGCAATAAATCAAAACAAATCTGCTTAGTTTAAAACGATACGGAATTTGTCTAGCAATGCCAACCGCTGCTGAACTCAATATAATATCGCATAGGATTCGCGTATCTCTTGAAGGAGTCTTTGTTTCTCAGGCAATATCCCTCGCTATATGGAAGGCCTTTGATAAGGTATGGCAGAATAGCTTGTATAAAAGAATTGCTTGTTGTTGAATATCTGTAAATGTCCTTGCAACCATTAAATTATCTTTCCTTGATAAATCTTTAGAAATAGCTATTTATAGAAAGCAATTTTAAAAGGCATACGATAAATAATAGGGTGCCTCAATCACCTATCCTCGACCAAGTCCTTTTCCTAGTCTTCATTAACAGTCTTTCTCATTATATATATCATCTGTTGACATTTATGAAAATCACACAACTGTCAATGACAGCACTTCGAAGAACACTGGTGATTATGGCCTTGCTGATCCTTTATTTCCATGTCTGGAGAAGGTGATACAGTTGCGTGTTAATTTATACACATGAAACTTAACTTCCCTCACTCCATCACAAAAGCTAGGATCTTTATTTTGCTACAGTGGAAATGAATAACTGGATCCTGAGATTAGCTCCTACTACTGACTTTTAATTACAATCTACAATTGAATCCTTACATGTTGTTAATGCCACTGAGAAAAAGGTTGCCTCATTCAACTGCTACAGAATGTAACTATCTCGTGATGCACTTTTTCTTACTTTCATGAGAGAAAGATATTCTCAAGATACAGTTCTGATGCGATTATGAGAATGTACCGCTCAGATCAATCCTCTTTACTTCAACAAAGTTTGATATCCACTCTTAACTCTAGTAGTAAATATCTCTTCCGTCACTCACAACCCCATTTTCATCGGAAAACTAATGTTTGTCAGTCTCTATTCGTTTGCACTATCCCTGGAAAGTTCTCGCCTAATCGACAATATCTGGTTCCGCATTGAAACGAATTCACAGCAAGAACTCGTTTGACTCTTTTTACCTCGACAACAAAATTAATACTCCTTTTTGTCCTTAGTATGTCAAACGCCCTGCAGACTTTTTACGAACACAATTTCCTTACAAGGTATTTAAATCTGTTTAATTAATATCAACAGAACACTGTCCTTGAAGATTTCAATTTGTAAGTTCACAACACAGTTTAAAACAACATCTGTGAGTTTTAACCGAAATCTTATTTTTAACAGATTAACCGGGACTGAGGAAAAGTAAGTATGTAAAGAATATACTAAACAATAAGATCTTCAAAAGGAAACAAAAAACGAAGCTCTTAACTCACATTTCACATTCATCCTATATGTTTGATTCTGTATATCTCCGATACATTTCTTTTCTGAATTGAAATCGCTAACAGATATATATATATATATATATATATATATATATATATATATATATATATATATATATATATATATATATATATATATATATATAAAAGTAGAGACGTTTTCTTCCCTGTACCTTCTCGGAGTATAGGAAAATAACCATATACAAAACAGGCTACTAAACTCACCGCTATACTACACTTATTCACTCGAGCGTGTTTTAGTAAAGTTGTTATTATTTTTTCCAACCTAACACTCAATATTACATTTGGCCCACCATCAACGTCTCTCCGAAAAACCGATACCATATAGGTGGTAGCAAATACTTTTCCCCCTAACAATTGTGTACTGTGACTACACTCATCGACACAGGGAAGTAATAAACACAGTTTACTTTTCACAAAACAGTCCGTCCTTATTTATTATTTGCCTGGTATTAATTTACTACATAATATAAAACTGTACGCAAACAAATAATGACCGCTGAATCCAATGATATTCCGCGAATATCAGATTACGTTTTTCCTATTTCTAACTATGATTTCCACATTTACATTCATTCCGGAATTAAGCGAATGACATTAACGAACACAGTTCCTGCTACATTTATTCTTCAAATATGGCGGCTACAATTCCTTCATTAAATCGACTTCCTACTTAATTCAATAGCCGCCAAGATGCTGTTAGACCCCGACACATTTATAGTTTCAAATTCATATACCTTTAACCCTTCCCAAATAAATGACATAAAACGTGTCATTGTTGAACATCACTTTTCGCTGCCAGAAGCTGCCAGTAAACAAGCTTACGTTAACTCGCATATTTTCACATGTATGTTTCAAGTAGTAACTGTCTCTCTCTCTCTCTCTCTCTATATATATATATATATATAACACGTTAGATATCAGTATATATTAATGCATATTGCTACCACTACTCCTGCACTGATGAGAGCAGACCCCCAAACGACATGGTCTTGAGGTATAAAACACTTTAATATTGTAAAAAAATATTCATATATATATATATATATATATATATATATATATATATATTCATATATATATACGTACAGGTAAACCTTAATAATAATGAACAAGTACCTATTAATTTTGAATATACGACAACAAATTATTTTCGGTAATTTTATAAATTTAAAAGCTGCATGTTTATCAAGTTAGAACTGTGTACATTTATGTGTATAATATATATATATATATATATATATATATATATATATATATATATATATATATATATTATTGTACACCGATCATTATTGAACATCTGTAAATAGAGGTGCCAGGAAAGAAATGTATATTATTGGCTATATTTACTTATATAGTTTCATGTAATGGAGGAAGAGGAGAGGTACAAACCCTTTTGTGACGTGTAAATAATAATAATGAGACATTAATTCATTAAAACATTCTTAACATTTTCGCAGTTTTTAAGTAATCTACATGTGTTTAGAAAGTATACTATTTTCACAAGTTCCATATTATGATTTAAAGATTTCAGATTTGCATCAAATTTCGTCCATATTCATGTGACACCAATTTAGCGAGACACTCGGATATATCAATTCCTTATGAAGACCGCTTCGATTCAGATAATGTGAATCAAACTAACGTAATATTTTTTTATGAAAATAGAAATGAAGATTATATTTATGAGGGGTACTATCATTATATTACGAGGACATGCAATTGCCCCAACAGATTTTTTGGCTGAATGAATTATAACTGTCGCGGAACAACGAAAAAGTTAGGACTCAAAGTTGAAATAAATGAAGGTATCAACATTCCACACTTTCTAGATATTACCCTAACTCTTAACTAAGGAGTTTACAAACCATACATCAAAACCACTATTACTCAAAATTTTGGAAAATGTAGTTATTAATGTCAGTATTATAGACATAGTTTTCAGATAATTTTGGTGGGTTGTAATTATACATATTGGGCTATGTAACTGATTGCATCGGTATGACTCCGGATGATGAGATAACTATTAATAACTAGGAGATCTATAAATTAATAGGTTACAAAGTTTAGAATTCATATTGAACGTAGAGGTTTAATGCAGGATGCACATGATGATAAAATTAGTGAAAAATAATTAATATCAATTAAATGTCCATTAGACTGAATTAATATAGATGGGCACATAAAGAGAAGATAAAATAAATAAAAAAATGCAATTCCTTTATAAAATTACGCAACATTATTACAAAAAATAAAGTTTTAAGGAAATTATAAAAAACTAGATAAAAATAATAACTAGTCGATATTAAAACTTGGTTTCTAATCCGCAAGTAATTAGGGGAATGATAGTGTTGTTGGATTAATTTAATTCGCCGGTAAATATGATTGATATTTGTTAAGAAATTTAATTAAATAGTAAATAACGATTGTCTTAATATATAATACTATATTTAATGGCTAATTGGGAAAGTGTTCAGTAAGGAGATACAAAAGTAAATCCTTAACACATTACGCAAAATAGATAAATATATATATAAGTGTGTGTGTGTATATATATATATATGTGTATATATATATATGTATGTATATATATATATATATATATATATATATGTATATGTGGATATATATATATGTATTTATGTTTTTATTTTTACATCTATATATAAGTGCGTATGTATGTTTGTGAGTCTATAAATGTGTGCGTATAATCCTGGATGTGTGTGTGTGTGAGTCTGTCTCGGTGTGTGTGCATTTGATTAGGGTAGAGGAGACAAGGATCGATCATACAATATTACTATTAATGTCTGGCGTTTTTCACGGGTTAAGCACTGTTGTTGGGTGATATATCTCTTAGCGTAATTCAAAGTTATATGTAAATACACATATTGAGCTCGGTGAGATGTAAATTACGAGCGTTTCTCTGTCGCGAGATTATTAGTAGATGGTGGCCAAATGGTCTGAATATTCTACCGAGGCTTCGATTTTCTCAATGGAGAGTTCGACAAGTAGTTGTTTACATTATACCTTAAAATGGGCAGCTGACCCGTTTCATCATGTTCCATAGATCGTGTATTCTTAAAAGGAAACTTTGTTCATTGGAATTTCTGTTTGGTTTCTATGACATATTTCAACAATGTACCGTCGTTTCATCCAAAAGGGCAGATTTAAACATCTCCCTTTTGGATGAAACCGCGGTACATTGCTGAAATATTATATATACAGTATCTAAACAAATTATATTAGCTCTCTTATATGATCGAGCACTTTATTTCATTTCTTTTCATATACAACCTGACTATATATATATATATATATATATATATATATATATATATATATATACATAATGTACATGGTCACATCTTAAGAAGCATTTATGTGTATGAATCTTTTATTTTAAAATTAGGAAACCAACCAACAAAATAGAAGAAGAGAAAAAGAAAAAAAGTATTGCTTGAATATGATATATCTATCAAAAGTATTGCATTAACAAAATAAATAAATAGAATGGATTAATATATATTGCATCAGGTTTTGGTTTTGAAATTTGAATATAAAATATTCATACACATAAATGCTTCTTAATATGTGGCCAATTTTCTGTATTAAAACACGCGGAAACAAGTGCACCATATAGACCGGACTTGTCCTTACTTTAACTGTGGTATTTTACATGTGGACGTACATTTCATTATGTCTATACGATAGACTTGCGCCATACCCGATGTAAATAGCAACAACATAAACAAATAAGTAAAAACGAAACAGTTTAGCTCGAAAATTATATATTTATCAAACATCCTGAAGAAAAGATACTTAATAAATGAGTTTATATCATCATTGGGTGGTGGTCAAATTATATATATATATATATATATATATATATATAGATGAAAGATGAGAATAGAAACTGTATAGATAAAATATTCTTTAAGACAGCAGAGGTTTAAAGTTAAACGCTAAGAGTTTCATTCTGATGCCTTAATAAATATTGTATATATAGTCTGTTTTATTCTCATCTTTCATCTTTTTTATAAATATCTGTTGAATTGATTGCCGTAAACACTACATTGAGCTTCATATTATCACGACATATTATTATTTAAGGATACATCGTTTACCTTTAATTCAATATTGATATCATATATATATATATATAACTCTCTTGACTGTGAATCAGTGGCTATTTGTGATCGGAGTTCGAGCCCGCCGACCGTTGAGAATTAATATCCTGCACTGAAGAGTGTGTTAGCATGAAACATCGATGTATGTAGGTAATAAATAATTTATATTTATTAATAACTATTATTATAAGCCCCCTTTAGTAAAGGCCGGGCACTCTGAGTGAGTTTATTAACAAGCAGTACAACCCCAGTTTGTTGATTACTTTCAACTGCTCGTGTAAATTAGCCGCCGACTCGCTATTTACAAAGTTAAATTCCTCCTTAATTATTAGCTAATTCACTATGGCCGAGGTGTTAACGCTCTTGACTGCGAGTCAGTGCCGATTTGTGATCGGAGTTCAAGCCCGCCGACCGTTGAGAACTAACTTCCTGCACTGAAGATTGCGTTAGCATGACACATCGATGTCTGTAGGTAATAAATAATTAATGTTTATTTACAAATATTATTATTATTACATATATATATATATATATATATTTAATCAAATAAATATTAAATTATTTTAACCTAAAGACGCCAGCGTGTCGTAGCTTTTGCTATCATAAGTGTACGAAGTGACTATTTAAGACGGTTGTTGGACACAAACCCTGTACACAATCAGCCTCGATTCTGAAGCTAGGATTCTAAGCTCACGATTTTGAACAATTGTCCCATATAGAATAGAAATTATTTTCTATTTGTGCATTTAGAAAACAATGTTCAATGAAGGTTTGCGTAAATTTGCATGACGCTAGGTGACAGTCTATTTAAAATTTCCCGACGAGAGCTCAACTTTAATTTTGATAAATGGCTAATGAAAACTAATTCATGAAATAAATATTCAATTATTTTAACGCATAGACGCCGACGTTGTTTTAGTTGTAATATGTTTATGTTTGTATTGCGTATACATACGTGTGTTTTTGAGTGTATGCATGTCTGTGTAATCGCTTATATTATTATGTATACTGTTATCTGTCACCTATAGGAAAACATGTAATTCTGTTCAACTTCCAACACCCATTACGCCACAACGCTATCTTAATGGCTATCTATCTAATTCGGAACGATCTGTTCACCGGACGTCAATAATAAACCTTTTAACACATTCGTTAAAACCAACTTTCGAAAGAATTAGCCTGTCATCGTTTCAGCAGACTAATCCTGAAACCTTAGATGCGTACAAAAACACTGATTACATTTTATCTCTTCTATTGCAGATAATTGACATCTTTCAAACGGAATGACATCTCACTAACAGACCGTTTCCATTGTATAAAGGTCTCGGGGTTAATTCATTTGTTTTCAGAATAACTTTTTATCGCATGTCATGTAAAATGTTACAGTTAAACTATCTGTATTATTTTAATCTTTTTCTATCTATCCAAAGTTTTCCTGCAAAATCACAAAACTATGAAGTAATACAACTGGCATTATTATACACACTAATCTTACATTGTTATATTATACACACATTGTTATATTATACACACATTGTTATATTATACACACATTGTTATATTATACACACATTGTTATATTATACACACATTGTTATATTATACACACATTGTTATATTATACACACATTGTTATATTATACACACATTGTTATATTATACACACTGATCTTACATTGTTATGAAGTAATACAACTGCCATTATTATGCACACTAATCTTATACATATATAAATTGTCAGAAAGAAAATATTTATAATAAAATTGAGAGTAGAAAGTAAACTTTTGGTTTTTTACAGCAGCTTCGTAACTCTCTCTTCCCTTATTATGCCATTTAGTCCTCACATTCCATGAGCGAGTCTTCTGACAAAGGGAGGGGGATAATTCGTTGTTTTCTGGGTCGAAATCTATCTATCTAACACTTATCGTTGCCTGATTTTCTGCCTCGAAGTATTTTTTTTGTTTACATCGAGTCGTGTCATGCTTAGTCTGGAACGATTTCCATACAAAATTTAAAAAATCAAAAGTTTAAACAATAAAAACAAATAACTTTGAAGCTTCCTTCACTTCTTTTAATTTGTTTCTACTTTGTTATGTATTATCGTTAAATCAATTATATACACTTTAACGCCGTTTACTATAAAACAACACTAATGGGGTTTGTTAAGTTAGTCTGTTCGTACACGAATGTAATATGAGTTTGATTACGAAATAGGCAGATTACGCAACAGTGACCCAGCAGTTTTAGAAATTACACGTAAGGATACTTTTTACTGAGTACATGGTTATTAAATTTAAACTGCCTAATTTAACAAAATAACAAAAGAAATATAATTCAATGAATATTTTTAAAGGAAATTATATGGTTTGAATAATATTGAAATAGTAGACTTAAACGTACACATTAATAGTTAAAAGCGATTTTTAAAAATATAATGACACTGTTTTGATGTAACTTAAAACAATACGGAAATATATGAATCCTAGTAAATTACTCTCTCATGCAAATACTAAATAGGATATTTTCCTCGGAAGTTCACAAATATTTGAGTTTGAAATAGCTATAAGTTGCGTAAATGAACGTTAACATCTTGTTTCGATTCTTTAAATTGTTCTTCTACATTTCTAATGACGTGGCTTCCGCGTTTCTTAGTTCTTTTACGGCTGTCACAGTGTTCTTTATACGTGTGTGAGTGCATACAATTCTTACTGCTCAACCCTTAAAATATTTTACACGAATGTGTGTGTCGGCGTGCATGACATTTTCTAGTCTTTCTCTCTCTCTCTCTCTCTCTCTCTCTCTCGCTCTCTCTCTCTTTCTCTCTCTTTTCAGGCGACATGCGACGATGTTTAACTGCCCATTTCAACATAGATCGTGTTTTACCTTTTTTATGTCTGCCATTTTGTCTGCCTCTTTTTGACCGCTCGGTTGACTGCCATAGTTTACCTTTTTATCGTTGCTGAATTTGTTTCTTCTTCCTTTTTTCTTTACCCGATTTCTTTTTGATTTCCGTAACATACATTTGTTGATTTAGAAAGGTAGACATATGCTTTCCTTCGAATTTCAGTGTTCTCCGTACATATTCCGTAGACTAATACCATTTCTATTTACTACTGCCTATTTATTACATTTGCAAAAATATTTAATACAAAAAATTTATTTCAAGAAGATAATACGTGACTCGACAAACAGATGTTTTCGGGGGAAGCATTTTCGGCTGAGGGCAATTTTTAACTTTTACAGCATACTTAATTTCACGTCTGCAGTTCTTCGCTCTCACACATATGTCACTTGAAACATTCGTCTCTTTGTCAATGGTTAAAAAGTCACGTCATCGTTATCTCTACCTTTTTCTGTGTCTAATCAAACTTGGCTTTCCTCTCGCTCACCTGTTGTCAGAAATAATACAATTTCTCGATATTTATGTCAGCTCATCTGCACTAAGTTCGACCCTTTTAACAATTAATGTAAGTGTGTTGCTATTCTCTGGCGTAAGACACTTTGCAATCTAACATATATAGCTATATGCAAATTGACATACGCAGGTATGTAGCCACAACGATCGCATATCATGTGTACACTACTATAAATAAAGTAGTTTACGATTAACTGCTATACATATAAAACCCATTAATTATTTGTACCTTATGTGATCCTTTGCTTCTTTCTATTCACCCACACTGCCTTTAGTATGCGTTTTGGACGTTTGTCAACATCGAAGTCAAATTAATATTTTCATTGCTATGTGCGCGGCAGTGGACATAAAGCGGCTTACTTATATATCCTGGTGCATACACAATTCATCTTATACTGCTCCTACGCTATGTTTTATTCTGATCAATTGTAAGTATTGCCTTGTTTTATAACACAATATCACGTTATTAATATATATATATATATATATATATATATATATATATATATATATATATATATATTCACCGACCGGGTCGGATCAAGGAACACTTTTTGCCTGATGAGACCTCAGCTCTCGATAGCTGTAGATCGATAACATCGACATGCCAGTGTAGCAGACCTTGTACATGTTCGAATAAAAGCATTCACAATACAGTTCTATATCTTTATTGAGCACTCTTTTGTAAGCCCGGTTTGATTCCCTTTGGATCTCTTCCCTGTGGAATGTTACTCTACCTAGATTACCATATATATATATATATATATATATATATATATATATATATATATATATATATATATATGTGTGTGTGTGTGTGTGTGTGTATATGTGTGTGTGTAATAAGGTCGTATTTAATCTCAAAACGGGCAGTACTTATATTTTTAAGTTGTATCCCCTGTTTATTAAAATGTGAATATATTTAACTAAATTGACCGCAGACACAGGCAAAAAACAGAAAAATAATTCTAAATAGAAAGTTTAAAAATATGAAACAGTTATAACAAATAAAAATATTCATAGTGATATTGATACATAGATATTAAGACGAACATATATATATATATATACATATATATATATATATACATATATATATATATATATATATATATATATGTATATATATATATATATATATATATATATGTTGAGTAGAAAAGTGATGTCAATGTTTCCTGGGCAACATCGGATTGATAGATCTAGTGTTCAATATATTTTTTTCTAATTTTAAGAACTAACTCTTTGAGATACATGATCAAAGATTTTAGACGGGTTTATAGTTTTACATTAGCACATCGCTATCTAAACTATTATCATTCAGATGTTGGTTTACCTCAAATGCGATTACTTCAAAAAATGAATGAAAACGATGGATTAAACAATCTGTTGGATGTGATTATTTTTTATTGTGTTGCCCTTCTAAAGGATTTATATAATAGTTTTATAATACTTGTGGGCATCGTGCGTACGATCAATCGTACTCTGATCGAAAGAATAATAATTCTTTTGTATTGAGCTGTTAAATACATCACGTTGTATTAATTGGATAATCGTCCAAAAAGAAAGGGATTACGGATGAGCGCGTGCAATTTAAAAACCAGCACTAATTCTCGTGTAATTTAGAACAACTTGATTTCGAATTACCTAGATGTTTTATTTTTACACAGTTTTATAATGGTACTTGACTTTCCCTACAACTATACATTCTATAGTGTTTTCATTCGAAAATTCATAAACTGTGACATAACTTTAGATATTGTTTTAGCAAAACTAAAAATACTAATTGTTTTTACGTCTATATTATTATTATTATTATTATTATTATTATTATTATTATTATTATTATTATTATTATTATTATTATTATTATTATTCCTTCTTTCTGTTAAGGGGCTGTATTTTTTAAAAGGTGTACTTCAACTAGTATGGATGGTGAGCGAGGTCAGTTTAATCTAGATGGGTGCATATCAGATGGACATAAATTTTGAAGAAACATATCTCTTATCCTACGTATGAGTAATAGAGGAGCGACCTTCAGGCCAAAAGAACACACGATTGGGGTTAATAAAAACCAGAACAGAAACCGACGGATCAAGACGCGATGGCGGAACTTTTGGTCGCTCTCACACAAATAAAGGATATTTTTGACGAGTTTCTGCCATGGAGTTAAAGGGAGAAGATGTGCAAACTGTGGGCATAAAGTTTAAGTCAAGTCTCGAATTGAAACCGAAAGCGAGAAAGCCCTTCCATTGTTCGCCCAACTTTGTAATAGTCGTATAATGAGTAAGTAGTTTTATTGAGATAGACGGACAACTAAGAAACCGGTCACCCTCTCTATAGCTTTATCCATAAATAAATAACATCTTAAACCGAGAAAAGAAATATGTATTCGGAGTCTTTTGGTCGGAGGAAACACGTTTATACACTTATACACTACTCTGGTTATCACGGAAATGGAAATTAAAAAATATATACTAACGCAACTTTGGCAATGAGTTAGGAAAGAGGCAACAGAGAGACGACGAATCGACAAAAAGAAAAAGGAAAACAAGTAGACAAATAAAAGGTAACTTTCTCTCCAAATTAAAATGACTCTTTATATGTGAAAACAACAGAAAAGGACTTAGAAAAGACGCATTACGACCACACACTCTTACGTGACAAGTTATAAATACATTAAAAGTGTAGATAAAATAAATAAAAAATTTCGGAACAGTTAAACAGAGGTGTCGCACGGAACAAGTCCAAATAAATGTTAATATCTCTCTCCAGTGTAAAAAAAGAACGTCGTTCAGTTCAACATGAAAAAAATCCAGCACTATTCTCTCCTTTCGTTCGCTTTACGAAACCACGTTGACGTTCTTGCTATATGGGAGGATGCCTGATATAGAGTACAAAGGCAGATTATGTATTTTTTCTCATTATTTTCTGTTTTTTTAGAAGTTGAGGTCGGCTGCCAACTAGATTTGACGTAAGCTTAGGATTATGTTTAGATTGAGTTTAGGGTGTTGGTTAGTGGTAGGGTTCCAGTACTTGTCTGTGGCATTATATGAGTAGTAAATACTGTTATTGGCAGAATTCAAACAGTTTTCAGGGAAACTTAACAGTTTGTGTAACCGCGATGAAATTTAGTTTAGCTTCGCAGTTCTACGTGTCAGTGTCGTCTTCCTGGTCAGGTTTTTTTTTAGCTTTCGGATCGTTAACTGTTGCGTCGATTTATGGTTGGCTTCGTGAATTGCAATCGGAAACATTATGACCGATATGGATCCCCGGCAGGGAAAATAAAGGGAAAAGAGGTCCATATATGTGTTTATGTTGTTTTTTTTTGTAATATTATTTACTTTCCGCCATACTATGAAATGGCATATGTTTATATTATGTATGATATAGAGCCGACATGATTAGAAGCAAAATCAGTGAGAGTAATCACTCGATATGTTGCTTTGATTTATTTATGTAAATAGGCAAAACAAACCAGAAATATATATATATATATATATATATATATATATATATATATATATATATATATATATAAATATATATATACATATATATATATATATATATATATATAGAGAGAGAGAGAGAGAGAGAGAGAGGGAGAGAGAGAAAGAGAGGGATATCACGTTTTGCTTGTAATATATATATATATATATATATATATATATATAAATATATATACATATATATAGAGAGAGAGGGAGAGAGAGAGAGAAAGAGATATCACGTTTTGCTTGTAATATATATATATATATATATATATATATATATATATATATATATATATATATATATATATATGAAGCAATCCAACAAAAGATATAAGCGTCAACTTTGCATGAACTTTGAGTTCTAATAAAATTTGATTGACACCTTATTTTATTACTTCATTTTATATTATAATTACATATATATATATATATATATATATTACAAGCAAAACGTGATATCAACCTAGCCTAGCCAGTGTGTTAAGTTTAACTACTTCTAAATACACATTTACGTGAGTTTTTACTCTGTAAGTGTAATCATTCATTGATGAAACCTACAATAATTTTCATAGAGTCTTTCATTCTCTACTGGTACACTGTTGTTCTTGTTCAATGTTGGCTTACATGTTAATCGATAACATAGCATTATGCCAGACTTTATTAGTCTAGTAGTATGATCATTCTCTCAAACTTGCTTCATTAGTATTACATAAACATTTTCATAAACGTTGCAACCATTTAAAGATATTGTTCGATTTAAACTTGCGAGAAACATATCGGACTAAATACTGCAAATGTCTGAAATATCTAAAATTAATAATTAATATACATATGCATATATACATATATGCATATATATATATATATATATATATATATATATATGTGTGTGTGTGTGTGTGTGTATGTGTATGTACGTGTGTGTGGGTTTATTGACGTACTATACAGATAAGAGTGCATTTCAATACCCTCATAAAAATCACATGTTCTATTGCTTTTATCAGCAGCCGGCACGTTTTCTTGAAACATGCACTATATATGTATATATACATACATATACATATATATATATATACATATACATATATACATATATATATATGTATATATGCATATGCATATATACACACACACCCATATATATATATATATATATATATATATATATATATATATATATATATATATATATATATATATGTATATATACAATAACTTATTTATTTATAAATAGCATATATATATATATATATATATATATATATATATATATATATATATATATATATATATATGTATATATACAATAACTTATTTATTTATAAATAGCATATATATATATATATATATATATATATATATATATATATATATATATATATATATATGCATTTGTATTTATCATTTCGGATTGATAAAAACAGTAAATAGAGATTTCTCGAAAGTTATTACATTATTGCGGACTGACGGCACACTCTATTTCCTGGGCATCACTTAGTATTATATCTAGTATATCATAACATACATTGACACCTCAAAGCAGAATAGATAACGTAGTAGAGGGTTAATTTCCAGATATCCTAATTTAAAGATTATTTCTCGTTTCAGTTTTTTTATTTTTTTTATTGACAATGCTGTTTAACTGTGTAGTTAGTTTTGAAAGCACTAATTATGCATTTAATTCCATACAAATCTACTGTGTATTTTTTTGTTATCTATTAGTTTGCATATTTATAACACTTGACGACTCCATTACTAGAGGTTCTCTGTTTGGTAATTTTTTATGTCATCATAGTTTCAGAAATACGTTATATGCCTCATTGCAATCAACAAGGAGAGTAGAAAGTAGTCTTTGGGTTTTCTTTCTGACAGTCTCGTTACCTTAACTCCTTTTATTTTGTTCTCTTGATCTAAGATTTCATGAGCGATATTTCTGACAAACGAAAATGAATTGCTGTATTCCGTATCAGAATCTATCCATCTGACCCTTATCGTTTTTTTTACCTTGAAGTGGTATTTTGGGGGCATTAGATCAAGTAGCGTAAGGCTTTATCTGCAGGGATCTCTATATAAAATGAATTACTGTAATGTTTACAGAATACAGGGTTTGGTATATACTTCAACTTATCAAAATAGGTACTGTCTGAGCTATACTGTTTTGCCTGTGTGTGGGATAAACTATTAAGGTTTAATCATATCAAAGCTAGAGAGGGTTCACCACATAGGTTTGTTGTTCTCACTAAAATCATTTACGCGTACGATGTGTATCGACTGCATCTGGAGTATATTGTATTCAGCAGGGGGTTATATTGTAATATCTGAAATTGAGTAGACAATAGTTTTTTATGTTTTCCGCAATACCTAGATATTTAATATTTGCATGACGCTAGCTTACCAGTTTTTCCTATGTAGCTATTCTATTTGAAAAAGTGTAGAAATATTGTGGTCTTCAGCCACTTTCGTGCAAGTGGGAGTTTCGTTAGCAGCTCTGTATCTTAGTACGTACTTTTTTGTTTAAATAGTTTCTATTTGTTTTCAAAAATGTCGCTGTGTTTTTTTCATTTTAGTTTCCGCCTACTATTCTCTCTTCAAGTTCAAATTCTTTATAACATGTCTGTTCTTGCTAATAGCGTAACGTGTATTATGCATTTCGTGCTGGCATACACACTATACAATCTGTGTTTTTCTTGATATTGGTTAGAAGCCCCTATCTCTGCTTTTATCTGATGACCCCAGTATAATTCATTATGTCCCAAAATCAGTTAAGGAGGATTACATGAGTTATTTCGCACTGTGAATTATAAGCCAATTCGCTAGAGATAAAGTGACATACTGTCACTCCATCTATCAAATCATGTACACACTTTCTTATAACCGTTCGAAATTACACGCTTTATCGCAAATAATAAGCGCTGGCTTTCTTCAGAATTATGAGAAATAAGCCTTGCTAAATTTCAAGTAATGTTCGTTTTTTTTTCAATCGAGGTTTTAATATTGTTCAACCTCTACGATCTTTCCATAAATGCAAAGTTGACATATTTGAATTTGTAAATGAGAGTTGTACCCATAATATGTCTCACCACCTTTTAACATACTGCAAATAAACTGACATTTTTTAATTGATTTCTAATACTTATAGTTAACATTTCAGAAAATCGGAGGTATCTAAATTAAAAATGTGTCCCTTACATCGTATTAAATTAAACTAAATGCAGCCTATATTAGGAATTCTTATGGCTAGCATTATTTTTTCAGAATTCATATAGTCTGTTAATTAGTGTAAGAGTGACTCTCGTATATACACATATGTAAACATGCACCCATATATAACTTAATTAATATCCGATGACATATTTTTCCTAACCTGTGACGATGATATCATGGTGAACGAACATATACTACTCTGATCCTTAAAAGAGGAGGACATGATTGGGAGGATGGTATCATGCAGACAAAATAGATAGTACACTTCCCTCCAAAATAAGAGAAGGGAATCCTGGGATAGAGTATAATGAGGAACGAGTAGATACTAACTATACTACCCCCAAAAAAGAGTTAATGGGGCAGTTCCAGGTATTACCTCCTGTAAATGCTTGATAGTATAGTTTAATAGAAACATAACATACCCATCATTACCTCTATCGCTACTAAAGTGAGAAGGTTGTCCTAGAAAAGATTATATGATGACAACAAATCATATATTATTTTAAGCCCCCCTCAAAAGAGGATGTAATACCTCGTATGATTACCTTCACCCCCTTAAAAACGGATGAGGTAATGTTTGGAATTGTTGATATTACGACAATAGAAACGATACTATTCTATCCTCCCCAATTAATAGATCATACACTAATCGATTACATCCGGGTAAATAATAATCTTTGACCAGTCACGATAATTTTGTCCGAATAAAGGACTAAGATCTTAATATTTCTGGTATTTTCAATTTTAGTGGATTTGGGATATGTTTTTTTTTCTGTAAGTGTGTTCAATATCGTTGTAAATAACCTGTAGTGTACTTTGTGTTCGCGTGTTATGTGGGTTGATGTATATACCTTAAGATTCCTTTTTATATTTAAGTACTTTATTCCGTGCTGTGCATTGTATGGTGCCAATGCTTCGTTTTATTCAAATTAATCGTTTTTTTTTCAAGGGTTTCCTTGTGCTCCATTAATCGTTTGTATTACAGTAATCTTTTTTAGGTCCCATACTACTTGAAAAATCCATTTATTTGGCTATATTTTTATGCCATATATCTGATGATCGTGAACTGCTGCAACACTGAACTCTCAAATGTAACAAGGGTTTTTCTTCCGAGTTGATAACTCTCACTTACTGGTTTCTTTGTTTGGATGGATTTGTCCGTTTCTACTTGGAGATTTTATGATATTTATCTTCCCTAACTGTCCGTATATCTTGACCCCAGCCTCAAATAAGACATATATTATAATTTACACACACACATATCAACATCAGTAATTGAACAGTGACACTAACAAGTGGTGTTTCCTGGTATCTGTGTGACAACATGTATCCCTATATTTCCATTACAACCGTATTTTATATAAGAGTTGCAAGTGATATTATACTATAGAAACATATGTTTAGGATTAATTCCTTGCTGGCCCTGACGATTGGTCTTCTCTGGAATTAATATAGTAGTAAGACCCCCAAGACCACAGAAATACCTGCATTATTTTAACGGAGGGCTTGTGGGGACCTCCTTCGTCGGTTTCTATTCTCGTTCACCATTCATACCTATGTGCCACCACATGTGTTTGTGTCATTATTGTTGTATTATGTATTGGGCTTCTAAATTGTTCTTTTTTATATTTGAGTATTCTCTATTGTATCAAATATGTGTCTGGTTTGCCTTCGATTGTTATGGGGGTTGATTACAGCATATCATTTTTTCCTTAAGATTTTTTCTGTTTCTATCACGCTATGTTTTAAATCATGTCAATATCCCCTTTGATTCAAATTCCTTCACTGTTTATATAGTTTTTTCCAGGACTGTTCCTGGTAGTTTGACACGTATTGGTATCGTTGTGCTTTTCGTCATGGGCCATGTTTCTTACAGCTAACTCACAATTACCCTGTACTTTAAAACATGTGTCCTGTCTTAATGTACATCCTTTAAATTGCTAGGGCAGTTAGAATAACAATTAGTTCGTTTTTTTCCATCTTGTTTTATTATCAAGTCCGATTTCGTAGCGTTGGTGACTGTGTCCGTTTGTACTTCTATGTCTCAGTGGATTATTTTATTTTCATTTTCTAACAGTCAACGGCTTTTAATGTAACATTTGTCAACATGTTAAAAGCCTCCCCCAATGCCCCACTGCTCTCCGCACTCTTCCAGCGAAGGTCTGGTTAGTGCTATCCCTTCTCGGTCTTTCAATCCTCATTGACCCTTCACGACTGTTTAGTGTGGTATTATCCGGGGCTGCTGCCATTACTTTTTTGGAGGGAGGGGGTAGTTTATGACATTTTTTGCAGTTTATGTTTCTTGGGTGGTTGTGGTGCTCATTATATGATTTTGATTCTTCCTATTGCACCTTGCGTGTGTTTGGTAAGTCTTCATCTCTTATGTGGGTTTGTTTCCGCATTCAAGGGTTTTCCTTTAGATTTAAGATGTGTTTATCATTGTCGTTAGTTGCCTTTGATTCCAATTTCTTCCAGTCTTTTTTCCAGGTTCCTCGGAACTGTTTCTAGTGCTCTAACGATTATTGGTATTATAGTTACTTTCTTGAATTATCTGGCGAGTTAAGTGTATGTGCTTCGTGTATGTGTCTCCTTGATCTTTACTCTGTGGTCGGCTGCATTTTTCTTTATTAGGGAGTATAATGACATCCGCTCTCAATGCTTATGTGAGTTTATATGTGCGTACCTCCATATACCAGATGATGTTGTGTTTTTCGTTTACGTTTTCCATCATGATTACAGTATTTATGCGAGTGTTCTGCTTTTCCCACGCAGTCATGCCTATTTTTGTGTTATTTCGGGGACAGTTTTAAGCATTCACTTATGTGATTTAACGTTTCGTCTCTTTGTCTGCACAATGTCCATTTACTGTTTTCTTGGGTTTTATCTATTTCAGCTTTAATGTAGTTGGTCCAAATCGCATTGTTTTGTGAAGCTGTCAGTAAGCGTTCAGTGTATCTGTTCAACTGTCCGTTTCTCAGCCATGCCTAACTATTTTCGTACGTCTCTTCCTTTGTCATTCTTATTAACCGCCCATGTAGTTGTTTTCCACACTTTTTTTGTTCTTGTCTGTGTGTTTCCGTTTTCGGTGATTCCTGAGCTGTGCGTTGGCACATCGTCTCTGTCTGCGGTGATCAGCCTTTCTGTGTTTATGCATTTGTCCAGCTCTTTTTGAGTGTTGTTCATGCAGTTTTCTATACTTACCAGTCCTGCCTCACCTTCGTTTCTCTACATGTAGATACTGTCGGTGTCGGCTTTTGGATGTGGTCCGTTGTGCACGGTCATTTATTTTCTAGTCGTCAGGTCAAGGTGGCTGATTTCTTCTTTTGTCCAGTATATTATTATTATTATTATTATTATTATTATTATTATTATTATTATTATTATTATTATTATTATTATTATTATTATTATTAAATCTACATATTTAAACGTATATTATGAGCATGTGAAGTATTTTATAATTTTTTACGCTCAATGCTGCTTCTTTTTGGTTTACGGAAATTCAATGAACATTTTGACAAAGTTAATAATCGTTCATTCTTCTATTCTTTATAACTGTTGTTAATAACTTTCATCCAGTGACTCTTTTTTTAGAATATGAACCTTATCTATATTCTTGTGTGTTGAATGTTCAGAGTTACACTGTTTTATAAAGTTGCTATTGCACACCTGCCCAAGCAAATTATATTTACTACATAAACCTGTCAAGCTTATATGTAATATAACGAATAACGGCTAGACGCTTTTTTTTTGGAATGAGTTCACTGAAACTGCCCTTTAAACTTAAACGTGCCCAACAGCAAACAACATATGGTCTATCTGTAAAAGTACACTTCTTGAAAAATAAAAGTTATGTATTCGCCACCAACTGCCAACTGCCGACTTAACCTCTTTCTACCCACACTGCACTTTGCTCACTGAGACTCAACACCTCTTTTTAATCAAAAGAGTACAGTTTTAATACTGATAAATAGACCCCCTGTGCAAATTGACTCTCAACCAGCTCTATCTAGCGGTTAGAGACTTCAAACAGCCACTTTGCAAAAGGGGGATAACTCAATTGGGAACTAAACCACACCCTCCTATGATCTTCAAGATCAATAATTGGTTTCATAATCTGCCATCCAGGTCGGCCGTCGTCGTTCACGTTGCGACTTTCGTTCGTACAGGTTCTTCTTGGGAGACTTCAACAACCTCTTCGTCTGATGGTAAAGAAACTCTCTGTATATCTAATATGTGACGAGACACGCCGTTAACTGACACGTTGTTTTCAGATAGTACATCAGTTCCTGTTTCTTTTCCCCAGCGGATTGTACATCTGACGTTGGGCGGTTTTAGCCACTCCTCCTCACTCACAGTGATTTTCGCTTGCACCTGTTCCACTCTCTCCGCCATTGCCAGTGGATGTTGCATTTCAAACGTGAAGACAGATCGATGTGGCACTGACGTTTCGTCTTAGCCAACCTTCGGAGCAATGTTATACTAAAAGACCGCTTATTGGGGAGAAATTCGGCTTCTCATTGCCGCTTGAGCGATAGCCGATGTATAATATTGCCTAACACCCCACTTATCACATAGCTATCTGAAGACCTCTGAGCGGAAGGACACGTCGGTGTCCATTAGGACCTCTTAAATTGGCTTCCTCTCCATAAACACACCCTTATCAACTGTTTATTTCTGCTGTTTCTGTTCTAATTCCCGCCATATTGTAACGTTCACAGGTCCAGAGTCGATCATAGTTAAATACAGTTCATGGTTGTAATGCGTGATATCAATGACCAGTCGCCTCCAATTGTTTGTTACATGCAGCTCTCGTTTCTTGTGCCTGGATGGTGCAGGGTCAATGGACTGACCCTCCCTTCAGTGTTAAACTACATCCTGAACATCTTCCATTGCGATGTTTGGATTCACTTTTCTTGACAGATATCACGTCTTCTCCTTACCAAAATCATGCATATTATACAGATGCTTTATTTCGTATACTATACAGCACAACGGAGCAACATCTTTCGTCTCTCTTAGCCAAGCCTTCTTCACTATGGCCAGCACGTCTGCCTTTTTCTATGATGAAACCAATGTGACGGTTACTCTCAGTTTGAATTGTCTGATCAAGTCTCCAAGTGCCCTGAGTCGACGCTTGATAAGCATCTCATCTGCTACTTTGGTTCTGATCGGTTTATCTTCCGAAAATTCTGACTTACTCCAAAATGCTGCTGTTGTAGCCCCTATTTCAAAGCCATTCTAACTTCGAGCTCCGCAACATTGATGTGGGTGCTATCATTCTTTTTTCGTAGCCAGGTGGCATCTTCAAAAGTTACACCTTCTATTTCCAACAATGCTTCTAATACCAGACTGCTAGCATCGCTCCACATCAACCCTTCCGGGCCTTTTTTACGTGTCATTCTCCCTTTACATGGTCCACTTTATTTACTTCCGCGATCCCTTCCTTATTATTACACATCTGGGTCAATTTCATTCTCCTATCGGTCCATACCGGTCTGCCTTTTAATAAAGCTGCATGCAGTCCTCAGCCATCCGACTATTGGATAATGACCAAGAAACTTCCCGCACACCGAGAAAAGTTATCGCTTGGTTTGGCCGTCTGTGTCTTCAGGGATTTCGTTCCCTCTTCAAAACATAAACTTTCCTGCCTTATTCCGCTGTAATTTTAATCCAAGAGCCATTACATGTTCTAACAACTCCGATGGCTTAGCTGTCAGTCCATATGTTTTAACATGGTATCTCACCCTTTCCGCAGTCACCACTGTCTCCTCAACCAGTACACCATCGATATAAGAACAGCTGGCTCTTTTCACTGTATCGTCTTTAGACAACACGGGCTTAAGCACTGCTCTCATAATTTTCGGTGCGGAATTCAGCCCAGATCCTAGTCAGGTCAAGCGATAAATCTAACCTTTATATTCGGTTAATTGATACCACCATACTTCTTGTCCACATGGATTTGAAGGTAGGCTGATTTCAAGTCCACAATTTTGGTTGCTCGCTCTCTTTTACTCCACTCACTAATTCTATCTTCAGTGTGGAAGTCCACGTGCTTGTTCAACTCTCGGAAGACTAACACTGGCCTGACTTTCTTCTTGGTAGACTGAACAACTGCCAGGAATGACAGAATTCTTAAAACCTTCCCTGATCATGGTATTAAAATCCCTTCGTCGATCCACCTCTCAACTTTCTTCTCAAACTGTCGTCTTATCTCTCCTCTTAGCCTGCTTTCGTAGCAGCTGACGTAATTTGTCAACACAGGGAGTCCCGCGGTCCATTGCCACTCTACTATCTACTCGTCACCAGCAAAATGGACTTGGAAGTCGTCATCTTGAATCTGACATGTACTGGGTCTTGTCGGGTGGATGGCATTATTACTGTTCGTGCTTCTTGATATTCGAGTTTCATCATGCTTTCCGAACTTCACTTCACCCTTAGCAATCGTAGCTCATCCCAGTCGGTCGATAAAATCCAAGCCCAGTATCACATCAATTCCCCCAACGAACGTACCCAGCACAATTACTTTGAGTCGTATCTGTATATTTCTTACTTTAATCTCGGCATCAGTCTCTCCACATCACTTCACCTCTCTGCCATCTACTGCTCTGATATTGCTGGCTCTATTCCAAAAGTTGGCGAAACTTGTTGTGACAAGTGTAGTTGTGCAGCCGGTATCAACAAAGGCTCTTGCCCATTTTCCGTTAGCAGTAACAAATATTAGTGGCAGTACACTCTCACACGTCTTTTCAGAAGTAAAGGGGTGACTACTGGCGCAATAGCACTTATTTAGTATTTTTCCTGAAGTAAAGGGCAATTACCACTAATGTGTCTAACTTGACCACACCGGAAACAGATAACACCCTGCCTTGGTTCACTTTAGTACCCTTACTATCTGCTCTTCTCCACCAGGCTTGTTTGCAGTTGAGGTTGCAATTGCCCACAGTTCACTAGGACGTTTCGCCAGCACCCTGACATGCCTCAACATCCCCTCTACCTCCATGATTTCAATTTGAGTCATTCGTTGTAGTTCCATTGATATGCGATCAGGAGAGCCTTTTTACTGTCTTCTCAAGACTACGTATTGATTATGCGACCAATCCTGCTAGTCGCCTTATATCTGCCCCATATACGTCCACCGATTATCCGGTCCAGGTTACTTGTCTGAGCTTGTTATGAGCCTCAAAAGCACTCCTCGAAAATGATGTCTTCAATCGTGTTTCAATCCTATCGGCATCTGCCTGGTTCGCCTCTCCAATTTCAATATAGCCTGCTAGCGCATCCCCCTTCAAATACATTGGTATCAATGTCTCTAGGTCCTCAATCTTTTTCAGCTTTGCAACCAGCTTCAGATAATTAATTTACGCGATAACATCGCTTTCCCCTTTAAACGACCTCAAAATGTCACTGCTTAATTACACTCGTTCGCCCATTTTTGCCGAAATAGCTTCTGGTCTATTCGTAAAAAGAAACCTCTTGAAAAATTAAATTGATGTATTCTCAACCAATTGCTAACTGCCAACTTCACCTATTTCTCTCTGCACTTTACTTTGCTCACTGATGTAAAGAGTACAGTTGTTATACTGATCAATGCACCCCTATTTAAATTGACTCCCAACTAGAGCCATCTAGCGGTCAAAGACTCGAAATAGCCAATATTTAAAGGGGGATAACTCAACTTACGACTAAAACGCACAACATATTTACTACTTAAATATGACGGACTGACTAACGGACTAATACTTATATTGTTATACTTGGACACATATAAAATAATACGTATCTATTTAACTAGCGTGTTTGACGATAAAAATTATATCTTTCAAATGTAACATTGACAGGTCGAGGATTATTATCATTTTGGAGTTGCTGGACGCATCTAATTTGATTTTCATGGAAATCTTCTGATCTGTAGAACGAGTAGCATAATTCGATTATATGATATGATTCGATATACGTGCTACAAAAGAAATGTCCAAGTACAACGTAGCAGAAGAATGTATTTTTCTCCTCCTGAATTCGATTAATTCGTCGTTTGTCGATCGATTTCATGCTGGATATAGTCAGAAGGCAGAGTGTTCAAATAGTGCGATAAAAAATAACAAGAGCAAAATTAGCCGAAAATTTGCCCAAAACATCAATCACAAATGTAGAAAATGATCCGTCTGAAAATGTCAGATAATTTAGATCACTTGAAAATATTTGAATCAACCTGCCAGCATTCCTGTTTAATCCTAACTAAATCGGAACTACTCCCATTTAAGTAAACTAAGTGAAATGTCTTTTGATGGATAATTTAATTCGTCTTAAAACAAATTAAAATGCGTTGGGGCTTACATAAAAATACTATTAATGGACTTAATTCAATCACGTGTACTGCATTATGGAGAGATGATGAAATGTCATAATGTTTTTAATGTATTTTTAATGAAAAGTGGATTCCAAGAACTCTGGCATTAGACATTTATACAATTCTGATATAGTACATGATTGTGAGATTCATATTCATATTATAAAAACGTAGCCTACTGTACGTGTACATATTAAGCGTATTGAATCTTTACATTACAAGTTAAATATTAATCTACCAAGCGCCGCTCAGATCACTGTATCTTTTAATGACAGTAAAAACATCGGCATCGTAATCTAATGTGCCGTAGCGAAACTTTCTTACAGAACTAGCATCCTAGTAAATTTTGTGTATCTATCGTAATTATCACAGAGGTTGTACCTGGTATATCTGTGTAAGAAATCAACCGCAAAATTTTTTTTGAAATCATAAAATACAAATGTATGTTCTTCCTTCATGTGGATAAAGCCGGGCGGAATGATAACTTTTTGCATGGCTTCCAATCTGTAGAACACTATCCAACAAGACAACTACCATAGCTGATATCTTCAAATTACATGCACACAAATAATTATCATCTAACACTTACATAAATGATAAACATAGTTCATTCTATTAATAATTTTCAAACTTCTTATGATATTCGTTTTCTTGCAAGTTTTAATCGTGGACGGCAGAGTTACTGAGTGTTGTATTCATGTGTACTTGCATACAATGTATTCAAGTCTCCAGTCATGAACAATGATGCTCTAATGAGTTCCGACCAATTAATCCTGCCACAGGAGTGAACCATGAGTAAAAGTTTGACAAAAGTGTCGCATTGAC
The DNA here is from genome assembly GCA_963556195.1 of Sepiola atlantica. Taxonomy (NCBI): domain Eukaryota; kingdom Metazoa; phylum Mollusca; class Cephalopoda; order Sepiida; family Sepiolidae; genus Sepiola; species Sepiola atlantica. The sequence goes on from OY744535.1 coordinate 51,554,621, forward strand.
GCCGCGTGTCCGTACTTTTAGGTAAGTGTCTTGTCTGCATTTTTCTCTCTTTTTCTCAAAGAATGGTTTGACTTCAACCATGGATTAAGACGCTTAATTAATTCCTACATGCGACTGGCTCTGAGTCTGTGAGCTTAAGGAAATGCCTCTATATAAAATGAAGTATACATTGTTTCCTTAAGGATATACACTTTTTGATATAAGTACATACGTCTGTTATCTTCACTACACTACACTAGATATACATAATACTCGATTACAACGATTGCCGCCATATGCAAACTGAACTCTACGAAGAGAGGATATATCACCGGAAATATACCCCTCCGTCACAATCGTTACTCGAACGCAAGCAGCCGACTTATGACTCTTACTTACCATTTGAAAGTCCCGATGCCAGATGCATCCTAGCTGACAACCCAGTCAAATACAATTTTAATCCACCAGCCATTATTTTCAAAGACTTCCCCAGACTTAGCCGAACTTTTTACTGATGAGTGCTTACATCTGCTTAACCTTTAGTATGTTTGAGGAAAATATTTTGCGATATTCTTATCCGTTAATTCAAAGATGTTAGAAATTAATTATTCCAATTAATTTAACTAAAATTACTCATTGTACCATGAGCTGATGATAATTTAATCACATTTACCTTTATTGATAAGTTGTTTTTGGTTTCGATAATCATGTCCATGTTATAAAAAATAGAACAAATAAAAATAAAGTTCATACATTGCTATTAAAATTAGTTGAGTTTATAATCACATTCATACATTTTACTGGTCAGGAAATACTTAATTAGAAACAATCCTTAAGTGGGAGTATATACAAATAGATGTTCATCATAAGGACTGGAAAACACGCCGAATATATGTGTCCGATTTAATATTAGTTGTATTATCGATGTAAGAATTAACGCAAAATACCCGATTTAAATTATAAAAATCAATTACAGTTATACGGTGGTGCTCTAAATTATATAACTACTGAAGCCAATGTAAATGAAGCTGTATTTCTGTTTGTAGGTCTATCTGTGCGTTACCAAATTAAAAGTAACAGTTACAACCGTGCGCGTTAGTAAAACTTATCATAGTTCGTGTTCATGAATGATTACTTGCAATACAAATAGTAAGACAAAATAGGGCGAAGTTATATCAGATCTGTTTGCTTTATTATATTTGTAGTTTTCTATCGATTAAGTTCGATTACAGGAGATTTCAATAATATGTTCTAAATTAATATACATTTGCATTCGTATTAATACTTACATATCCTAATCAGGTGTCCTTGAAAAAGAAGAGAGAACATATCGAGTTTGTTTACATTTCATTCATTCAAACAAAAGAAAGAGAAAAAATACTAAATACATATAATTATATAATTATAAATACTCTATAAGTTATCAGGCAAATACCTTTTTAAAAATAACTTCAATTTGCTAGGACCTAGAACGGTGAAATTTAAACATTTCATCTATATTTTCACTTAGAACCACTTGTATAAATAACCCGTTCTCCCATCCATTTTGTCCTATAGTCCAGTCAATCTAGCTGATCTTTTCTGAACCTCAAACAAATGGCTAACACAGGTTTTTAACTTAGATATTGGGCATGAATAACCTCTATTTCAGATACAAAGTTTTCCAAAATAAGCTTTACGGAAAGCAATCAACAGACGCCATATTTAATGATTGCCGCCGATTCTAGTCCCCCTATCTCAACTCAATTTCTGTAAACTCATCTTTAAACATACCAACTGTAGCAATGTGAAATTGGATAAAACCGAAAGTTTTCATATACTTAAATATAATTATAACTTCTCATGCCTTATTATTGTCTCTTTTGATGCATTACTGCAGGAGCTTAATATGCTGTCATGTTCTAATTTCAGGTTGGCCAAAATGAAGTACCGATAATTATGGATGCTGATAAGTGTGCTATTTGCAACAATGCACTGTCCAGTAATGAAGAAACATTAATCGTCAGCCTCGAGTCCATTAAGATAGCTTTTGAACAACGTGGAGAGAAGATCATAATTCAGATTGGTCAACGTCTTCACTATAAATGCAGACAGCGTTAGATCAACATAGAAGTTGACCGTAAAAACAGGTGCACCCATGAGTAAATGCTATCCCGTGTAAGCCGCTCTTTGTGTGTGTTTGACTTTAAGGAACATTGTCTTTTTTGTGGTTCTGGATCAAAATCTGATAGAAAGAAAAGAGGTGTTGATGTTTCCCATGTAGTAACTATTGAGTTTAAGGACAGAGTGTTAAAAGTTTGTGAGAAAGTCCGAAAAATGATGGTTGGGAGCAACTCACCATCTAGTTAACAAAATGGAGGGATTTCTTGAGGACACTGTCTTTGAACCATACAGTCTCTCCTACATGAATCTCGATTATTAGAACATTTCAAAGACAAAACTAGTGTGACTGAAATTCATGGAAAGCATAATATGGTTACATTCTTAAGTACAGCAAAATGTAATCTCCACGGATTCTATGCACAAAGCCGCTCAACAGACAATTCGAAATCACAGGCTATTAGAATCATAGTTATGTCACATTAGTGTTTTCGCCAGGAAAAACTACATAACACCAATTCTAACATTCGATCCACTACTTTAATACAAAGCAATGATGATAGTCGAGTCACAGCCTAGTTCCATTCACCTGAAATCATTTGTCTTGCAACTTTGTGGGCTCCATACACAGATGAGCTTTCTGGGGGCAATTGGTCATTTGATGACACGTTCTGGATTGCAAAAACTGTTTGAACTTGTGCATGCTGAAAACACAGTTTAGCATATGCTAAACAATTGCAAGCGCCAGTCATGCTCACTTCTTAGTTGATGCTGCTCTGAATGTTATTTTGTTAGCGAAACTCTCTGATTTGTCAGTTTCACATGTCAATGAACGTGATCAACGCAACACCGATGCGGAAGACTCATTTCCTCAAAATGAAGACCTGAAAGAATCTCAGGGACTATTGAAAGGTCTCAGAGATGGGACTGAGACATTGAATAATTTACTCTCATCAGAGTCTATGACCAGGATTGCCCAGATAATCAACCATGTGAAGGACGCGATGGTTGACTAGCGAACAGCAACATTATGGAGTAATATATATGTGTGCATGTATACATTGTATTAAGGGTGAAGCTATTTAATTTGTTCCACCATTATAAGTCTTATTTGCTCCAACTTGTGTCTATCCGTCACCCCTCTGCATTGTATTGCATTCTAAGTATCACATTTATATATATATATATATATATATATATATATATATATATATATATATATATAATATAGAATATTACGCGTTATTACGTGTTAGTAATTGTGCATAAGAAATGTTGAGCTTTCATAGAAAGCTCAGTTAAAAGTATTACAAGTATCACACTTAATAGTGAGTACTATCTGCACACAACAGCGAGGGGGTGTTGCTATTTGTCACGGTGCTAAAATGCTTGAGTATGTGTGGCGCACATGCGTTGAGAATTGAATAGGCGTCCTTTCTCGCAAGCTGAAAGTAAATCCTAACGTTGTAGTGATTTATTTCCTAATCTTTTTTTCTCGGCGAAAACTCTAATGTTAAATAATTATTCACCGTCTTAAGAACGTATTTTTACTTTGGGCGCTAAAAGGGATTTTCGATCGCACGAGGCGATTTGATGTGCGGCGAACCTTGTTGAGAACAGAGTCATGTGCCCGCTATTTTCTTTCCATAAATATTACTCTGCGAGCTGGGTGTGTATGGAAAATGTAATTTCTATTTTAGATTTATTTTTTGGGATTAGCTTGTGTGTTTTCAATCACGTCGTATATATTAATATTGAAGAATTAAGATACATGTAAGGTTTCCTAGAATCTTTCGCTGTTAGCATTCCATTACTGCTTTCTGTTACCTTTACGCTACTGTCATGTAGAAATGTGTATGTCACCTGAACAAATATCGTACTGTGTTCAAACAAGTTGCGACCTATCACCTATTTGTGTATTTTACAACCGATCTACCTAAATAAAACTAATTTAATGACTGCCATTAGAAATATCTACTAGTTTGCTCAAGCCGTTCAAGAAACATGCGTTATTGCAGTGGTATTCGGGTATATTAGTATTGATAACATTCTCATGTTATTATAAAAACAATAATATATCATTGCGTATTTTATCAGGCAAAATACTTTCACTCACCCGCACTCAGAAAATAAAAGTTTTACCCTCAAACTGGTATCAATAATTATGAATCATTTTTGTTTTTGCTATTGTCATCATCAACTGCGCCCCACGTGTTTCGCTGTTATAGTAAATTGGCATTGAGTTTCAGAGACAATCATGGTTTAAAATATTAGACAGCAGGAATTCACAATTCAGATCTTAAGTAAATCTTTAGCCATATATTTATTGACGCGAGCCTAACTTCAAATACTTGTATTTTTCAAATCTTAATTAAACTGTAAATTGACAACTTGTTCTTCACCATATATACATAATCCTGATATACATTATATATATATATATATATATGTATATATATATATATATATATATATATATATATATATACATTCTTTATATACGTCCGTATTATACGACTAATGTTGACTAGTTTGACCGTAATGTGTCAAATCCTTACGTAACATCAGCCACAACGATAATTTACTGATGATAGTTTTATTTATATTCTTTGAAGTCAGATTAGAAAGAACATTTTCCATGTAATGATAGTTTAAAAAATACTCTGGCAATAATTTAGTTGCATAAGCTGATGAGTCAATTAAACATTCTTTCGAATTGTATTTTTCTAGATTATATTTGTAAATGCGTGTACAATGGTGTTGACTGAAAGTAAAAATCATATTTCCATGTGTTTATTCTCTAATGTTTCAATGCATTTTCAATACTTAGTATAATTCAACATTTTACAATGCTTGCATTTCGATAAAATAATACCTAGGCCTACGAGTCGTCTGATTATTTAGAGAGAGCTATCATAGTTTATTCAGTATTTTCTATTAACTCTATCAGTCAGATTTTACCCGGTACATTTTATACTTTCACATTCATTACGTTCATTTAAACACTAACATTTGTATTAACGATTTTTTAAGTGCTAGTTTCAAAGTTATATTTCTCTATCATTGTATCAATAAATCATTACATTATTTTCTACCCGAATTGTTCTAAAACAATTATTAATTTTATAAATGTATTATTGTTTATAGTTTTTAAATTATGTGATGTATAAAGCTCCAGAAATATTCAATATTTAAATACATGAGGAAATGCAAAGTATTTTAAAGCCAGTAATGAGAAGATTTTAAATCCAGATACAAGAATCTAATGCTCAAAAATAGCATTCCAATATCTACAAGAATCGCGAAATTATTAAATGTTGTTAAAATCATTATAAAATATGAAACTTGTTGCAAATAAATCACAGTTATATTTTTATAAATTGAAAGTGTCGCTTAACAGAATTGGCACAAGATAACTACTAACTATTATACAATCTATATTTACTAGATTAAAATCTATGACTATTATAATATATATTTAAAAAACAGAGACCACCACTTTATCAAGTCCGAGGTCACCCGTGCACAAGTGTTAATGTGATTTCTATTCATCCCTCCTCCAGGGGATTAGACACAAGTGTCATGTGGGTTTGATGGAAGCGGTTTCAGTGGAATTTCTTGGATTTGATCCTGGCACACCCAGGTTCACAGTCCGCGTCGATACCAACTAAGCCACTGTAATATATTCAAATGTATCGGACGTAAATAGTATTTCAATTAATCTATTCCGGTAATGTATACCCTTTTACGAGTATGTAGATATCAGTGCATAATACTTGGAAAAATAGGTACTTGTCATGTTAGTTTTTTTTCGTTCTACAATTTTATTGTTGATAACCTATTGAATTTAGAATAAATTAAAACAAATTTGCATATATGAAAATAATGCTTGCGGAACCTGTGGAAATTCTGCTTTCCTATCCGTCATATTGTGTCTAATTCTGTCGTGGTAAAATATTAATTAAAGGAAGTCAGCAGATGAAAGAACGAAGAATACTGATCTTCGCAGGAAATAAGTGTAAAAGACAAGGATATTTACACATTCATTTATGGCATGGGCAGAACCAATTAAAAAAAAGAATTACTGCGTAATTCATACAATTTTCTATTGTTGTTCCAGCTAATCTGATACGGCTAATCCAATAATGAATACATTTCATGTATTGAATATAGCGAATACTGCATGAGTTAAGTGTTACAATTTGGGCAAAATACAGTGTTATTTGAAAATGGTTGATCAAATTTCATTTCAATATACTTATAAGGTGATGTACTTGAAGACACGAGCTCACTACATAGTATTCTACTGAGAGTTCTCCCTTCTTTGTGTGTGTTACAAGTGTTTAGTCTGGTTACCATTCTAAGCACGGGCAACATGAATGGTATAAGGCATATTCTTTCATACTAGTTCATGATGACGGTTCTTAGTCCACATTTACAATACTCAATGTTAACGAGTAACGATAAAGCATTAATACGATATTTTTGTATACTTAGAAGTGACTTAAAACGCTCTCAGCTTTGCCGAAATCACAAGCTAAAGACAGATCCACTCCGTTTATCTGGTCGTTATACGTAAGTGCCTGAACGGGGCATAGTCTCTAAGTTTAAATTATGTTCGTCATTTTAACACACGCCAGAAGGTAGATTGAATGATCGGAGGCTCCCGGCCAGCTGGGTTTCTGTGACTCAATTAAAACAAAACACAGATTCTCGCTACGTTTTCCGTAAGTATACTGGTATGACTAAGAAACACAACAAGTCAGAGAAATTAAGAACTCGTAGTTTTTTTAGAAAATCTATAATTGTGGGGTTAAATCTAAGCAATACACACTTTCCCCAATGTTCAACCAGCATGATGTCGCTTGCAAGTTTACGAATAAGAAGGAACTCCTGGATCAATGGTTCGTCTAAACGCCTCCTTATTTGGACCGCAGAACCAATTTATTCATCTAATTCCATACTACGGATGTTAATTACACAAGAGTATCTGATCACCGTAAATATCCTATGGCCATATGACAGATCAAGAACATGGGAACAATATATTACTTCTGCTATAGTAACAACTTTTACAGATAGCTTGCATAGTAAACGCATCGATAGTTGGAGCTATATTACACTTCATCTAAACAATCGACCCCCGATAGAAATCGCGTCCGAGAATTGTTTAAGTGATGCTTCACACCAGGTAGGCTGGCAAATCGAACACAAATATATAAGACATGGATCTTGTAATAATTTTGATTCTATGAACTTCAGTCTGTAGTAGAGATTGAGGAAGACATGGATAGTTAAACTTAATGATACCAATACAAAAATATTTTCTTTTTACAATTATAAAAAAAAATGTTAAACCACCGATGACTATCCTATATAGCCCTCATATAGTCAAATCGTTGAAACTCCTAGGCAATACATTCACGGATAACATGAATTGAACTATATATATATATATATATATATATATATATAGAATATACTAAATAATCTGCTGTAAAGAAGCGGATACGATCTAACTGAATAGAACACTTCTAACATCTGCAAGTTTGCTCTATCTCTCTAACGCCACCATTCAGAAATGCATAAAGTAGTGTTGTCACACCTAGGCTGCGCCATCAACTAGTAGGCTATCCGTATTTAATAGGGGACAACACGTGTTGAAGCTAATAAGTTTCGTACTGTCTAGAAATGTTTAACTGTCGACACATTGTGAAAATGTTGCGTCCCTGTGCTTTTTTGACACACACTTCCACGGAATGTGCTCTCAGTAATTTACTACACATTACCCCCAAAAGCCGACTTTTACTGTAAAGGCATGCATATGTCGCTAATATTTCTACTAGCATAGCTTTTGAACTCAGACAGTTAGCTGTTTCAATGTTCTCCCTACTCCACAGGTTCCCGATTGTAGCAACATACATAAATGTAAGAGTGTTGTTAGAAAAACACCCTGCAATACACCATCTTATTTAGGATGCACCCTATCGGTCTGGACCTTCATCACAGTAGCATCTAAAATTTTAGTAGCGATATGCTTTGTGTGAGGTGAATGCAACTTACAAAAAACTAAAATAGCCTCTTGGTCGTCTTGGAATTTTTCTAAGTATACAGCCTCTCAGTATGTTCTTATTTTCCATCTGAGGATGATGTGAAGTTCGGGGGAGAAAGCAAGCGCCCCTAAAAAAGGTGCACTCTGGCATTGTAAATTTGACTAGTCAGCCTTTTGGGTATTCCCCGGTCGGAGCGCATCAGGCAATTAGCAATAAACTAACTTTAGTCTAAACAGAGGAGGCAAGGGCTGGTACGGTGGTCCTGATACCACTATCCATGACTAATACTTCAGCCATACAGATATACAAGTAAGCAGAATCCAGTTTTACAAATCTTTTCTCATTACCGTGAAAACATTTTAACACAGGATCAATAAATTGACTTGGATTGAATGTCACACTGCTCTGTGAAAACCGACTTTGTTTTCGTTAATTCTGGAACTCCGAAAGCTTTTAACTGAGCACTTACCATTCTCAGAGTAATACACCACTACAAATTACCAAATGATCGATTTGACTACCGCGTACATCTTCCAGCAATGACAAATGTACGAACTTCTTTCGTCAAACACGGACTTATTCAATAAGGATGCTTGACAATTGAAGCAAGGCCTAATTAAATCGTGTTATTGGTTTTGAAAAGTCATGTACCTTTAGTAATATAAATCATCACGAAAACTTCTCGAAGGCGCTATTTACATGGAAAAGCGTCTTAATTTGTCAAGGATTTTGCATGAAAATCAGAGTCATTACAATTAAAAATTTCGAGTCTTGTTGAACCGTTCATATTGTTAGTTAAATAGCGGAGTCCATCAGTAAAAAATACACCTGAAACACGGCTGTCAAGCATAATGACAGTATTATTTACAGCAGCTGAAAAATGGCAAATCATCTAAGAAATCTGAATGCATATTGAAGACTGATTCCTGATAAATGTGTAAAACCAATTAATTCTCTAAAATAGCTTGTTTTGAATCAAAGAAAGTGTTATTATTAAATATTAGATAAAATCGGCTTCAGTTAACTCAGTTAAACTATTATAAGTTATAAGTGACTCTAAGAACTGAATAGTCAATTGGAATTAAGACTCTTACATTATATTTACTAGCAAACCCTGGTGGGGATTTTACAGTCAGCCTATTATTGTAATTACATTCTTGGAATGATCCACTTAATATAAAATGTAAGGATATATTTTCTTACTTTTATGTACCATAAATAAGCATAGGAGGATACTGTGATTCAAGTTGGGAAGCTCGATATTTGTTTACATTATATTTCGATTTTGGAATGTTGAGAAGACAATGAACTATCTATAGATTGCCGCAATGGACTCTTTGTATTTTTGTACTCGTCGTGTGGGTTGCAGATATATGTGTTGAAGTATATAAGTGTAGTAAGTAAACATGCGCACGTCTTCAATGATAGTTTCCTTTAATAGCGAAAGTAAAATATGTATTTGCAGCTTTTAATTGAATGGCGTCATCGGGGTGGATGTATTACGATAAAAAATATTCTGCTTAATAACAATAATAATAATAATAATAATAATAATAATAATAATAATAATGACAAATAAAAAAATTAAAAAAAAATTAAATGATGTAAGAAAGAAAACAAATTATGAAAAAAAATAAAGAAACGATGTAAAAAATATTATACAGGCCTCGGCTGACACCACAAACATAGTCGCAGAGGGTCACATACGATAGTAGTAATGAGGAGGTAGATCACTAACCAGACCTCATCTAGAAGAGAGCGGAGAGTACTCAGACCTTAGATATACTTATGGACACTCAAATCCCACAGGAGACCAATGGTCGTGACAGCGAGAATCAATGCTAAACAGCTGTTGCGATACAGCAAGATAATTTGCGGTTGTGATCGAAATCAGGTGTAGAGTACTAGATATCTGGGGAGGAGTGTTGCCAGTCAGACTCCAGGGAAGAACACTGGTGCTGGTTGGAGAGAGATAACTGACGATAACTTGTGTGAAACTATTTAAAAAAAGCAAAAAGGACTGGAAAAGCTGAAAAATTCGACCAACATTTTCAGTCAAGACATTCAAATGGAAGTGTGCACTACTGGAAATGAAAAAATAGAAAACGGAACTCCCAACCAAATGAGGGTGAGGGAGCTTGGCGAACAGGTGGCTACAAATATCTTGGGGTTCTGTAATTTGACACCATCAGATCCACAAAAATGAACACGAATATGTGAAAAGAATATTTACGAAGACAGGAAAACTCCTAGAAACGAAAGTATATAGCAATAATTCAGTAAAATGAAAAAACAGCTGGGCAGTACCACTAATAATATACTCTGGACCATTCGTAGGCTGGGAAGAACTAATCCACCTTGACTAGAGGACTAGAAAGTGAATGACTACGCACTACAATCAAAAGACGATACGGGCAGACTCTATATGAAAAGAAACGAAGGAAGAAGAAGCTTGGTAAGTATTGAATATTGTGTTGAAGATACCAAAAAGGGATGGAGACATACATAACTAAGAACACTTAAAGTATACTCACCGCAGAATAATACACTGTTCGAACAAGCACTCGAGAAACACCGAAACCAGAAACAAAACGACAAGAACAAAAAGTGGGAAGACATACAACTTCATGGACGCTTCATCAGACTGACAAGAGAAGAAACCAACGAAGATAGCTGGGCATGGCTAAGAAAATGACGCTTGCACAGAGAAATGGAATCTTACTTGATGACTGCACAGAACAATGCGATTAGGGCAAACCACAGTAAAGTTGAAATAGATAACCCCCAGAAACCAAGTAAATGCATACTGTGTGGACAAAGAGACGAGACAGTACATCAGATAAGAAGTGAATGCAGCAAACTAACCAAAAAAGAATACAAGAACAAATATAATACACGGAATTAGCCTGAGAACTAAAAGGAACATGGAGCATGAACGAAGAAAGCATAATACTAATAATCGTAGGAGCACTAAGGACAATCCCAAAAAGCCCGGAGAAAAAAACTGGAGAAATTTGAATTAAAGGAATCATTGGGGCATTTAAAGGACGGAAATTATCAAAACAGCTGCAATCTTAATGAAAATCCTCGAATGTAAAAAACAACTTGCATTAGCTACGAAGGGTAACCTGTCGTATGCAATTTACAACAGCCAAAACAACAAAACAACATGAATAACACCACATCACGAACCTAAGAAAAAGACACTACCACACAAATCACAGCATAAATCCCCCCCAATAAATTGTACCAGCCTCAGCTGACACTACACAAAAGTAAAATAATGAACTGAAATTGAAAAATGACTCCATAAGCCCCCCCCCCCCCATCAACAAGAGAAAAATGGCGCCGAGCTAAGCTGACTCCACGCACAGTATTTGTAGAAGGGCAAGGAGGATTAGAAGACCGAGGAGGGGCAGCACAAACCAGAACTGGAAGAGTGCACAGAGTGCCGGGACCGTCGGGAGGCTTATTGCAACACAAATCCAAGTAAAGACCAATGGTCTTTATCAGCGGGGAAGCAATGGTAAATAGCTGCTGCGATACCGCAAGGATATTTGCGGTTGTTATCGAGAAGAGATGGATATTACTAGAAATATGGGGAGGTTTTATGTTACTCAGACTCCAAGGAACACCACCGGCTGTTGTCAGTGAGTAATCACTGATGATGACTTGTGTGATAACTCCTAATGGGTAATAATACTACTACTACTAATAATAACATATAGTAATCATAATAATAATAATAATAATAATAATAATAACGACACGTCTGTTTTGAATAACTTTTAAATGCAAACCTACACAACTTTTTGTGAGAGCGAAGATACAACTATAATACCCTATTCGACCCAACTCCTTAATTTAATTATTCTTAATAATTATAAAAGTAAAAACAGGAATAGAACATAGTTGACAATTTAAAAAAATAAAATAGTAGCATAACAAATAGTAATCAATATACATCAACATGTGGCAACTCTGCACTCACCAACAAATAGAAAAGATACACACTAAACGGACGCATTGATATACATATACATACACATTTACATAAATATATATATATATATATATACATTATATATATATATATATATATATATATATATATATATATATATATATATATATTATATATATACAGGGTGGGCCAAAATAAGGGTCCTATCTTTAAATTTGAATAACTTGAATTTGAATAACTTCCACAAAATAAAAGTTAAACTCACCAAACTTTATGTGTGTGTAGACTGACCCTTCCGAGATTTTTTGAAATAAACAAAACAAATTTTAGCCGAAAAACACTTCTTAAAACTTACAAAAACTAAAGTATTGTTTTTTACACTGTTTTGAGTTTTTTAAGCAAAAATAATGTTTTCTAAATGAGGGTACGTTCCTTATGGCTAATACGGCTCATGCTTGCTTCGGAAGGGGTCCTTTACTTATTCTAAAAAAATTTTTTTTTTAAATCAATAAATAAAAAAGTTATGAATTTTTAAAAATAGGACCCTTATTTTTGCCCACCCTGTATATATACATACACACATATACCCATTCATAACGAATTCACAAATAAAAATTCAATTCCACCAGTAAATACAATTGTGATTCTGGAGAAAACAACAGATAAAATAACATACATATCGAAGAAGTACGGAGAAACTGATGAGTAAACCACTGTAGAAAGTTTTTATTAAAATAATTGATTTAATATATGAAGATGTGTTCCGGTCATATTCATACACATTCATATTCTTATAAATGTGTGTTTATTAGTTTTTTTACATAATAATTTTGCTTCTTCGTGTTGTTTACATATACAAAGAAAGTCATATTAATAATCTTACTGCGTCAAGTTAGGACGAATAAAATCTCGTTCATTTTTTTTCAGTGCATTGGACAGCATTTCCGTCGTGATTACGATGTTAGCAGAACGCACAATTATTATCGTGCGCATGATAAGAATTAACGTCATTTAAAAAATCCCTTTCCACCTGATGCTGCTTGCAATTTGATTTTACTTTTGTCCTTTGTAAACACCTTCAAAATATACTTGTCACATGCTGATATGTATAAGGTATGAGCTAATTGGTATGATATATATATATATATATATATATATATATATATATAAATATACACACACATATATATATATGTATATATATATATATGTATATATATGTATATATATGTATATAAACTATATATTGAATGTAATAAGGCCAATAGAAAGTACACTATATATATGTATATATATATATATATATATATATAAACATACATATATATATATATATCAAGAGCACTATATATATATAAATATTTATAGATATATATACAGGGTGGGCAAAAATAAGGGTCCTATTTTTAAAAATTCATAACTTTTTTATTTATTGATTTTTTTTTTTTTAGAATAAGTAAAGGACCCCTTCCGAAGCAAGCATGAACCGTATTAGCCCTAAAGAACGTACCCTCATTTAGAAAACATTATTTTTGCTTAAAAAACTCAAAACAGTGTAAAGAAGTGTTTTAAGAAGTGTTTTTCTGCTAAAATTTGTTTTGTTTATTTCAAAAAATCTCGGAAGGGTCAGTCTACACACACATAAAGTTTGGTGAGTTTAACTTTTATTTTGTGGAAGTTATTCAAATTCAAGTTATTCAAATTTAAAGATAGGACCCTTATTTTGGCCCACCCTATATATCTAAATATATATATATATATATATATATATATATATATATATATATATATATATATATATAAAAATAGAGAGGGAGAGGAATGCCATAGAGTATTCATTTGGAAACCATAAAATGAAGCAATGTGCTATAGTATTCAAAAATGCAATCATCGCACTTAGACCACTGACAGGGAAGGAAAGATAAAATCCACGAAGAATAAGAAAATAACATTACGCCTTTGGCTTACTATTTAACTCTGATCATACGCCGGCATTCACATACAAAAATATCCCTCATCTTTGTACGATAAACATTTCTTTTACGATTAATGATCGGGCAATAACTTTCCAAAGAACAAATTGAGATCTTCATCATCGCTACCGTAGTTTCCCTTTGCCCGTTCATCATACGTTTTTTTTAGAATTGCGTGAGTTGTTTGTTGTGAACCAATAGTAAACTAGCATTAAATAAAAACGCATGTACTGCTCTTTTCTACGACTGATATAGTTATTATGGCTATTAGGCCATATATGTATGTATATATATATATATATATATATATATATATATAAAATAAATAAATATATAAATAAATAAAATAAATAAATATATATATACATATATATATACATATATATATATATATATATATATACGAGGGGAGGACCTGAATGCCTACTATATATATGTATGTGTGTGTGTGCATATGTATATGTATATGTATAAATGTGTGTATGTATATGTGTGTATCTATGTTTATATGTGTGTGGAGGGTTCAGACGCTAAACGCGATAGACCCAATTCGTTTAAATTGAGATTTTAAACAATAAACACACGAATATATTAAATCTTGACTTCCAATGCACTCTGATTAAAATTGAAATCAAAAAAATATTTGGTATCATATCATGTAACACATACTTGTGAGGTATCGTCGAGTGTTGAAATACAACCCTTTTTGTAGGGGCAGTTTTGTGATTTTGAAAATGCCGTTTCCCGCGTTGTGTGTTCGAATCTCTTCGTATATGTATATTAATAAACATATTAATAAATAAATAAAACAATGCACACAACCTAATATTTAATATAGGCATACAATTAAAGTGGGACCTGATATGGGCATTGATGCTTGTCGCTATTCACCTGATAATACGATTGAAATATAAAACGTAACCACAATTAACTTTAAGTATAAATGTTCTTAAAAGTACTTTTGAATCCTCATAATACTTTATAATCAGGTAATTAAACATCATTTTATTAAAAAATAAAATAAAATAAATAAATATATAATAGCTACTTTCGGTATTTTGATTCATGTCTAGGTAACTATAAACTAGTTTCGTAGTAAGGGACAAATTCCCCCTTAGTTTCGTATTTAATAGAAACTTACTACTTAAGTTAAGAATTCTGGGGAATTAATCTTATCTAAGTATTGATGTAAAAGATGTATCCGTGAATAGTAAACGTCTTCCACAAAAACACCGAAGTATAACAATCTTAATAGTTGCTTGAATGGATGGCTGAGTCAATGAAACTGGCTTTAAACTGTTAAACTTTAAAGAGACCAGCTCCGTTGTTAGCTTCGTATCCAAATGACCTAAATAAACATCTGACGGCTAATTGATGTAACTTTAGAAAGTAAAATATTATCCTCAAGTTAATTAGAATTTTTATAAATAAATCATAGTTGGCTCTTTTCTTTGTTTTTTGTTTGGTTTCACCCAAAAATGAACCACAGTATAGCGTAGGTTTTTTCAAGACACTTTAATCCACAAACTCTTTGTGAATTGATCTTATCATTTTGTAATGTTGCAGAGAAGATATTGACATAAAAATGTTGTTTTGCTCAGGACAAATAAAACGGAATGCAAAAAATATATCCCACAGAAATGTTATGTATTTTTGGAAAAGTGAAAAAATTAAAATAAAATAATTAAAAAAACAGATTTATTGGAATATTATATGAACCGTACTTATATTTGCTCTGTTGTCACTAATTGACACTCATCGAGTTGAATCGTTAAAGCAGAGTGCAAAGTAAAAGGGCACTGATAGTATATGCTAATACATATATTGTCATTAATAATTATTACTGCTCCTCGCATTAGGCTGATAACTCGTCTTTTTATCTTTCTTAACTATGTTCACCGAGGAAGAACTAAAATTCTCACTTAAGAACATAGCATTTCCAAGTCATAAAACCTACAATAAAGACATGATACAGTCAGTGAACTTTCTCATCATAAGAGTACGTCGGAATATAATCCATCATCATACCTCCGAAGAAGGTGAACAGAGAACAAACCAACGTGATACACGTATGGTGAATCCTCTGGAGTACGATATACAATCAGAGGATTCCTGAAGAGTGTACACTGAATTGTATGATATCAAAACGCTTAAATGCCCATCAGCACATACAATCCTAGAACATTTTGAGAAGGACATGTTCAACATGATAGGTTACTTGCAATTTAAAAAGAGGTGTAAATACTACAACCTTACAATTAACAAGATAAACCAATTTTTTAGAAAAATAAAGAATGACCCTTACTCAATAGGACCAGCTGATAAAACAATGGGCATATATACCATGAGTTTTGACACTTATAAAGATCTGAGTTAGAACAGAATTACAGAAAAACAATAAAATAGCCGATGTAAATAACCTCAGTGATATAAATTCTACGGCCTTAGAAATATGCCCTAAAATCAATATTCATAACAACATAGAGATATATACTCCTAAATGCCCCAGATTTACGTTAAAAGATCACACGGATGATTTCAATAATACCCCCACTATCAGATTACTCCTCCCTTGTATATCAGATATAGGAAGAATTAGCAAAAGGATATTAGATAGAATCATACCCACCATTAAATCCAAGATAACTCACACTTTGTGGGCATCGTCAGACGAAGTCATCAATTGGTTTGGCAAACTACCCCAAGGGATTAACGGGAAGTTCATCATGGTTGACATACATTCATATTACCCATCAGTGTCCCCTACACTTTTAGACAAAGCGCTTGATATGGGTCGAATAGAAACGAATATAACTAGACTACAAATATACATTATACAACTAGCTAGATTCACTCTGATTCTGTATGATAACAGAATATGGACAAGAAAATATAGGGAAATTAACTTAGACATTACTATGGGGGAACCGGACTCGCCGTAGGTCACGCATTTGTTAGGCCTTTACATCCTGAATGAGCTCCATGAAGATTTATCACATTCAAGGGACGGTTAATACAAAGATGACGCACTATATTTCGTAAACTCTAGCAATAGAAGGTCGGAGAATACCAAAAAGGATATAATAACCTTTTTAAAAAGTTTGATCTTAAGGTAACAATAGACACAACCCATACGATAGTAAACTTCCAATACATCAGCTTAGACCTAAACAATAAAACATATAAAGCACATCATAGACCCAACACAACTTTCTATTATGTAGATTTAAACTCTAACGACCCGTGACCCATTTAAAAAGCCATACTCCCTAGTATATCTAAGAGAATATCAAAACTATTATCTAACGAGTCACTATTCAATGAGAATAAACAATATTATAATAAAGCATTAGCCAGATCTGGATATACTAGGAAAATAAACTATATAAAATTCAGCTCGGTGAAGCACAATGAGAATTCTAATATCAATTGGAATGCACTTCACATAATATCATACAACATGTGTATTGGAAATTCCAGACAAATCAAAAGGAGAATAAATACTAATAATACGCGGGATACTGCACCTAATACTACACTTAACACTAGCAGATCCAAAAACCCACCATCCCTAGAAAATACCAGACGTAGAAATTAACACCGGTTCAACCTTCCTTCTGTCTTACACATGCTCACTAACATACCTAAACAGTTTTAGCAAATTATCGAGAAAAGTGTTCATAAGGATAGTAGACTAGTCAAAGTTATAAATAAAAATACAGTAAATCTATCCTTTTCAACATCGATAAACATAACATCGACTATAGTAAATTTAAATAACACACACATCAAAAAGAATAGTATCTTAGATGCGAGTACAGTCCAGAAGCAGAATAACAGCTCCCAATGCAACTGTAGAAATGTCAATGAGTGCCCTTTTGAGAGGAGATTTTAACTTCAGATACAGTGTATAAGTGTAACGTCATAGAGGAACACAGAATTAGAACATACATTGGGTTGACGGCATGTAGTTTCAAGGACAGAGTTAGAAGATATATATTATTTCAAATAACTTTATTCAAATTCAAAGAAGGTCCCTACGACTTTAGCTAAACATGTAAGAGAACTAAACAGTAAAATATACAATACACCCTAAACTCGTCTATACTAAGGAGAGCAGAGCAATATACATCTAACAAATCGAAGAGGTGTAACCTCTGTATTCTGGAATCCTACAATATAGTTATGTCTAATGAAACATTATTAAATAAAAGACAGGAAGTGGTTTATAATTGTCCACATAAAACCACATCTATCTTATCCCGTTATAG
>OY744535.1:51577960-51617960 GCA_963556195.1 Sepiola atlantica
AACAGGGGCCAACTCGCAGAGAATTGATCTGTTACTATAGCGAGGATAAGATATGATCAACATGAGTCCGAGGTGTCAAGGTATTTTATGGTATCTTGCCCATGGAAAGTTGTGAGAATTTGACCTCTAGTCTGGTTTCTGTATTTTGCGGGAAATTGGGGAGGTAGAGGTTTGTTGAATATGAGCTAGAGTTAATGGAAACCGCGTGGAGAGCATTTCAGCGTTATCCATTGCCGAAACAGAGACCCCATAAGTGTTGGATTGTGGCGAAATGAAATAAATAACGTTGTAGCTTAATAGTTTACGACTAGATTACGTATCATAGCATAATGTGGCACTTTGTTATTGAAAAATATCTCTATATTTCTTTCAAAAACAGTTTATTCAAAACTAATAGTTTCTTATGAGTTCAACTACATACATTTTTATGAAATATAAAGTATTACTAATATCCATTAGGAGGCTTCATCAGTGCATACAATTCAACAGAAATGAGTAAAGAGGTTCACTATCTACAACATTTATTTATACATATTTCCTTTACACTAAAATTCCCAAGGGAGCTCTTATTTAACTCTGTTTTTGCTATCTAACTGCTAATAATTTGTATGCACATGAAATCTGTTTACGCTCTTGTTTACAGTGTCAATATATAATCAATACATAAAACACTTACATGTTAACCTCTAACTAATAATTACTTTTCTATAACCACAGTAATTCGAATTAATACATTTTTTTTCATTTCCTATTCTTTTTCTTTATTATATTTTCGTTGTTTTTTTCATGTAAGGGCATAAAGATTGCCGACATAGCTCTATGTTTATCTTATAGGAAAAAAACCGTCCCATAAATCCATAAACAACTACTATAGTTATTCTGTTAAATCATTAAATAATACTAATGTTTATTCTAACCGCCATTTTCTCTTGTTAGATCCTCCATAAGATAATGCAGAACACTATAAATAGAACTACGTTATTTTATATGTATTTAATTATTTCTTAACGTTCAGTTATTTTTACATAAAGGCTCATTTTTGTATTTCTTTTGTGTAATTTATACGCTAAATAATGTTATTTATGAGTCACGTCCAGTCAATCGCACAATCATCATTGGGTTGTATCTCTATTAAATCGCTAGCGTTATTATTACTAGTTTTAAGTACAATTCTAGTATATTAATACACCCATTATTGCCATGATCTAAAATTATAAGAAAGTACTGAGTCTCAAATTTATTAAGTTGTTGTTCTTTGTAAAACTTAATTTAGTAGTTTATTTAATATTCTCTGCTCATAATTTCAATCCCTATCCTTTTTATCGTTTATTTTATTATACAATTTTTCATTTATGTGTAGCATCTGTAACTTTCGGAATCATAAGATCGCCACAAAAGTAAATGTTTACTCTTGTGTTTCGTAATCCTTTTTCTGTTTCTATTTACGTTCTTCTTCTTTTAATCATAATTTATTATCCGGCGGGAGAACGTGATAGATATTCCGTTCATGTTTATGTAAACTAAAAAAAAAGTATTTTTTATAAAAAGTAGTTATTTTCTTGAATCAGAGTGACTTCTAATTGTCACTAATACAATTAAGGCATTTTATTTATGAAAGCTGCTATCTGTTTACGTATATGTGTACAGCATGTTCATGTATGGGAGTAAGAAGATAAAATATATATTGACAAACACATATATTTGGGTTAGATTATATGGCTTGGAATGTATCAGCCGAGAGATCAACGGGGCAGAATTGAGTGGGAATCGTAAAATCTTGGAGAACGGAAGCAATATTCTAAATTCGACGAGCTTTGATTTCCAGCCCCCTAATAATACAATACATGTTGGCAGGCGAACAGAAGAGATGCTTTCAGCCATGGAAATACAGCTGACACACGACATATGATTATAGAGACGTCCTCGATCGTCAACAATGGCCTACTTGGCCACGCCTAGCAAGGGATAAACAAGGTAGAAATACACCAGGAGTTGTTCCTACACCAGGAGTTAAATAAAAGAAGTGTGATGATGATCATCATCATCATTATCATGATAATGATGATGAGGTTGCTTATAAAGATGATGACGAAAGTAATGTTTATAATACTCTTTGTATATATATATATATATATATATATATCGTTTTTAACCTCTCTTCACTATAAGCAATATCTAAGTTAATTCAATGTTGTCTTTCTGAACATCGACATATTTCCATGTCTTTCATGTATTACGTCCGTATATACACATTACACACAATGCGACATGGAAATTATATTAACTTATTATCTGTTGTTTGACGAACACCGAGTTTAAAACATGTAAAATATGTGTTAAATCTCGGAAAACCTGCTATAACCAGCTGTCACATTAACTTCTTGAAACATTGCCTTAAGCATGTAATAGTCCCTCAAACAATCAAAAACACGCAACTGTAGTATAGAATACTTCTAAATCGCCTGGCCTAAAGAGTTCTATCATGTGCTTGAGTTGAATAGATACCCTGACACTACCATCAGATACCCCAAGAATACTAAACACGGATGAGACACTTTTCATGGAGCAGCTGAATTTTAAAACTGCCTCAGATCAGTGCTAAAATCACGACAGTAGCCCGCGAAATCATTTGAAGAAATGGTATTTATATAGATTAATAATAATCTAAGACCAGCATTAAGTCACATATAAACCCCATGGGAAGCCAACACCGTGCCCCGTCACTAATTGTTCTATAAATACTACAGCTGTTTGCAACCGCGCATATGCTGCAACAGATTTTTCCTTGACATCGCTACACGTCAAGATTTAAAAAAAAAAACATGCACATACACAGGCATCATCATTGTTAAGCACAATAACACTTTCAACAACAGTCAACTGACTACTCAATGTTTATATCATTTTATCCTATGTAACGCCAACAACAATTACAAATATAATACTTTAAAGTAAATGTACATATAAACAATTAAAATGATGTAAAATATTAAATATAATAAACTATTCAATATATAGATTTAAAATTGAAAATGAGAAAAAATTAATGACAAACATACACTCTTTTAATGATTTGTTTTTATTTTAAAGTAAACTACTAAAATGATTTCACTTCACAATAATTTAAGTTACAATGTAAATTTAGAAATATATTTAAAGAGGAGCCTGCATATCCTTAAATACGACTCCTTCAATGGGCGAGACGCCTTCAAAACAATGCCTCGTGAATAATAATTTTATCTTAAAGAATAGAATAATGTGACACAGTTCAATAATATGCATATAGGACAATTATTTCGATACCGTGATCTTTTTATTAGTTGATCATAGGAAACAAATGCAGACGATATAGTTACAGTTATATACTACCTAGGTCAATTTTCTATGTTACCACAATTTCGACGCACTGTCACGTTACTGCCATAACTGTGTTATATTAAAGTTACATGAAAGATGATGCCTCCTTTTCTTTGAGAACATTTTTATTATTCTTGTCGTTGAATCTTAACTAATTCCCTGCTCTCTCATGATGAAATGCTGATGTATATATATATATATATATATATATATATATATATATATATATATATATATATATATATATATATATATATATATATATATATATATACATATACAGGGTGGCGCAAAAGTCACGCATTAGTTTGAATCAGTAACAACTTTCACATTTAATTAAATTTTCTCCTTATTTTTCAGAATATTAAAGATATAACCATTGATAATTTATCATGGAAAAATATAGCACTGAACAACGAACCAAAGTTATTGAACTTTACTTCGGAAACCATCGTTCAATAACCTTAACCCAAAGAGCCTATCGTCGGCATTATAATGTCAGACAATCTCCCAGTCGACCACAATTAATCGTCTTGTGGCCCGATTTCGGCAGCAGGGTTACGTCAGTTATCTTCTACGATCTAGCAGACTACGTTCAGTACGGACAACGGAAAATGTAGCACTCGTTGAGGATAGCATTGCTGAAAATCCAGACACCTTAACTCGAAGACGAGCCACTCAGATTGAATGTCCAGAAGGTCAATTCAAATAATTTTGTGTGAATTGCATCTGTTTCCATACATAATTAATTTTGCATTACAACCCACAGATTTGCAATCACGCGTAGCTCATGCTGTTCACATTCAGCAATTAGCCAGAGAACAAAATGAGTTTATCCATAAGCTGATAATGAGCGACGAAGCACATTTTCATCTGAACGGGTTCGTAAATAAGCAAAACTGCAGAATATGGGCCATTTAAAATTCAAGAACCGTTCATCAGCGTGAATTACATCCACTAAAATGTACCGTATGGTGTGGTGTTACATCCGAAAGAGTGATCGGTCCATATTTCTTTGAAGACGAGAAGGTGTCGCGGTGACGATAACTGCACAGCGATATCAACAAATGATTGAATTTTTTTAAGGCCAGCTGTTCAGGGCAACCCAGCAATGTGGTTCCAACAAGATTGACCTACTGGCCACACTGCCCGATAAAGTATGGCGCTCTTAAGGCGATTGTTTGGCTACGCCCTGCTGGTTCTTATCAAGGGAAATACTGAATTATCTCGCCAGTTGAAAAAGCGAAATATCTTAAAATCCATCAGGAAAAAAAATTGAGCGCTGATAGGTAAGTAAATATAGAAAGGAACATTATATAAAATGTCTTCGAAATATAATACATAATCATAAAGATATTAAATAAAAGTAGCTGATAGGTGATATTAAAAATAATAAGTTTCATATCCCCTACATTACTAATAAAAAGTAAGTTTATAAGATTAACATAATTACTAAATAGGGTTAGATGTAAATTAAGTGATAATTAAATATTTATCATATATATAAAATTAATCGAAAATAGGATATAAAATATAAAATAATAACAGAATAATATCATCTAAACAACTTAATTTTAATAAATTATAATAGAAATGACTAGACATTAATTATCTAAATTCTCCTCGTAAAATATATTTTTATAATTTGTATATTATATTTATACTTGACAATAAGAACATATAGTTCTTATGTGTATATGTGTGTATGTAAGTATATATATGTGTATGCTGATATGTGTGTGTACACTTTATGTGATAACTCCTTCATTTATTCACCGATTGCTCTTATTTTACAAGACATGGCAGTACATGTGAGTACACCAAGACCTCAGTGGGAGCTGGGACAAAGAATACACTGCGTTAAATTTTACTACAGGACAGGCTCGTGTGAGAAAACTCAGGACAGTTTAATGCATCAATTTGAATGTCTTCTTCTTTCTTGTGCCAGCTCCCTCAAAGCTGCAGCTCGGTCTTAGCAAGCCAGGTTCTCGTCTCGTCATCAAGGTCCGCTATGCCCTGCTCGCCATTGGGTGGTTTGAACAGCGGGCATTCCTCTATGACGTGTGTAACTGTCTGTTCTGGGTGGCCACATTCACAGGCAGCACCCTCTCTCAGACCCCAGTCTCTCATTGTGGCAGAAAAACGGCCCACACCAGTTCTCAGGCGGTTCAGATTGGTCCATTGCCTTCGTGGCAGCTCAGCCCCTGGTATGTCGTCTGGGTCGGTAATGAACCTGTGCAGTCGGTGTTGGTCAGCTTGCTGCCAATCTTCCCTCCAGCGGTTCTTGGTCCACATCTGCTTTGAGGTGGTGTCTGGGACGGTTTCCAGAAGCTGATGCGCGTGCTGGGAGAGTGCGTAGCGTGATTTGAGGCGTACTGGTGGAGGAGGTTTGCTCATGATGTCATGGAGCAGATGTCTCTTGTCGATCTTGGCCTTGCGTGACAGTGCCAGGACAGTCGCTTCTCGTCGGATAGCGGGTGGGGCAATACCGGAGAGTATCGGTAGTTGGTTCGCCGGCGTGGCGCGGAGTGTCCCAGAGACTGTGCGCATGGCGGTGTTTAGAGCTGCGTCCACTTTCTTGGTGTGGGTACTTCGGCACCAAACCGGGGCGCAGTACTCGGCCGCTGAGAAAACCAGTGCTTGGGTGGATATCCGCAGGGTCTTGGTTGCAGCTCCCCATGTAGTACCGGCCAAACGACGAATCAGTGCAGCACGTGATGTCACCTTTGCTGTCACCTTTTCGATATGTTGACGGTATGTCAGTGAGCGGTCGAGTTTCACGCCAAGGTACGTCGGGGTGGTGTCGAACAGGAGGGCGGTGTTGTTGACCATCACTTTAAGCTTGCGTTTGGCCTCGCGGTTGTTGAGGTGGAATACCGCGGACATGGTCTTGCCCACACTGAGTTTCAGCCGCCAGTTCTTGAGGTACCTGGACAAGGTCGTCATGTCCGCAGTGAGCCCAGCCTCGATAGTCTCCCATTTTTTTCCCGTCTGTAGGATGGCTAGGTCGTCGGCGTACCCGTATTTTTTGGCTGTTGTTGTCGGTATGTCATAGATGTATATGTTGAAGAGCATCGGGGACAAAACCGAGCCTTGCGGGACGCCGTTCTTTAGTCTCCGTAGTCTGCTGCGTTGGCCGTCGCTGGTGTGGAGGGAGAAGCTACGATTACTCAGCATCTCCATGATGAAACTCACCAGGTGTCGATCTGGAATGGTTTGCAGCAGCTTAACATGGAGTCCACGTAACCAGATGGTGTCGTATGCAGCCGTGAGGTCAAGTAGGACAGTGCCGGCTTTTTCTCCTCTCTGGAAGGCGCTCTCGATGTCCTGGGTTAGCAAGGCGACTTGGTCTGTTGTTGACTTGCCACGACGGAAGCCGGCTTGTTCCTTAGGTAGTATGGTTTCCACAACCGGTTCGAGGCGCGCATATAGTAGCCGTTCCAGGAGTTTGTATGGGACACAGAGAAGCGAGATCGGGCGGTAGCTTTTGGGGTCATCGAGCGGCTTGTTTGGCTTGGCCAGAGCGATGATCTTTGCTCGGCGCCAGATCTTTGGCAGCCGCGATGTTCTGTAGCACACGGTGAATGTGAAAAGGCTCCATCCAAAAGCAGAATTCAGAACTGGGTTGACCACTTCGAGAAGTATGGGACCGTGGAGAACCTCAACGCTGCCAGTTAGAACCTCCAAGCCACTCGCGACGTCCCAAGAAGCGGACAGCCGAGCTGGTCGAAAGTGTGAGAGAGTCTCTCCAGGAGAGTCCGAAACGCTCTGTGCGTAAGCGAAGTCAGTCCCTCGGTATCTCCCGTGAGAGTTGCAGGAGAGTGCTGGTGAACGATATTAGGGCTTACCCATACAGAATACAGACGCTGCAGATCCTTGCAGCCTCAGACAAGAAGCAGAGGAGCGCTATGGCAGTCAAGATGCTCGATAAGGTCGAGAAAGCACCAGGTTTCCTTAACCTCCTTTGGAACTCAGATGAAGCCCACTTCCAGCTTGACGGAAAAGCGAACTCCAAGACAAATGTCTTCTGGGTGTCCTCCAGACCCAATGAAGTAGCCAGCAATCCACTGCACTTTCCTAATTGCACGGTGTGGGCTGATATCTCGGTCAGAGGCACCATCGGACCAATCTTCATCGAATATCTGACGCAGCAGTGACAGTCACCAAGTTGCGGTATGTGGAGGTCCTCAAAACCTTCAAGAATGAGCTCCAGGCCTTCTACCCGTCGCTCATGAGCAAGTTCTGGTTCCAGCAAGACGGAGCAAGTTCTCACACCTCAAACCTGTTCCGAAATTGGCTGAAAGAGAACTTCGGAGGCCGAGTAATCAGTCTCAAGACTAATTTTGAGTGGCCACCCCTTACCCTGGACCTAAGCACCCCATATTTTTTTCCTTTGGGGCTATCATAAGGACAGAGTGTACGCAGGGAAACCCAAAACAATCACGGAACTCAAGGAAGCCATCAGGGAGGCGATGAGAGCCATTCCAATTAAGTCTGTAAGAATGTCATGGACAACTTCGTTCTGCGCCTCAAGAAATGCACGGAGCTAAATGGAGGCCATCTAGAACACATGCTGTAGAACGGAGAAAAATAAGCCAAATACCCTAGTGTTTTGATGTGATGTTGGATTATAATAAACTAGTTATGACTAAAAGTTCATTTCATTCGGACGAAACACTAAGTAACGGGGCCTAATTAGAGTTGGGGCCCGTTTTTTTAGGTCACCCTGTATATGCATGCATGTGTATATATGTATGTAATAGTGGGTGTGGGTGGGGATGTGGGGGGTTGTTGGGTGTGTGTACGTGTGTTGGGTGATGGTTGTGTCTGGGATCACGCAAGTAAAATGAAAAGATTTTGTGTTTTTTCCCGCTCTGGGGATGACATGGTGTTTTGACAAGTTGACTGTCTGTTGAGTTTGGCCGAGTTGTCTGTGGCAGGTCTAATATGTAAGATTTGCCTTTTCGTTCTCGTATCATTCTTTTTTCCCTTTTTGATTTTAAGGTTTTTCTCTTTTTCAACTAGCGAGATAATTCAATATTGTCCTTGATAAGAAGCCAGCAGGGCTTTGAAACAATTGCCGGGCGCTCAAACTCTGTTTATTTTAATATACATAACTCTAATATATATTAAGCACTTTTGAAAAATAGTGGTTGTGTTCATATTTTTAATATTTGAACGGAATTAATTAATCATATATATAAGTATTTTAGTTACTTAAATAAATTGCTTAATTATAATAATTATTCTATTATTATTATTCGAAACTAATGTTGATCTACACAGTTCTTCTATTTAAATTGCGCCGGTTGTGATGTTGTGAAGCTTGTTCAATAAATAGCTTCTAAGAAAATAAACATTGCGTTAGATTTATGGAAAACATTATCGAAAATAAAATAGACAGAAATTAATTTGTGAATATTTATTATCCCAGATGGTCTAGAAAAATGCGACAATAAAAACTAAATTTAATTAAGTGTCAAAATTAAAAATGGCGGAAAACTCTCGTTTGTGGGAAATTGATTGCAGCAAACATCGCTGAAGAGATTTACGAGAATTAAATATGAATAGCCTAATCTGAGCAAGTATCAAAAACCATATTTCAGCATTGATTAAAGATTGACAGTTTATTATTAAAAAAAAACAAGAATGGCACTCCAAAGAGTGTATACATCCACCATGGAATATCAGTCACTCAGTTGAGGTAGCTGTAATATTTATATATGCTGTGTCTTTTAAATATATTCGCACTTAAATGCGCGTTTTTAGAAAGCTCATATTTTGAACTACAATAAATATGACTATGTTATTGTTTTATTACTTCAAGTCCAATAGAACAATGATAACGTTCGGAATAAAACCTTATTGACGTAACATTTCTTTTTAAAAATAAACTCATGAATAAATTTCTGATGTAAGAGAAACGAAAACTTTGCGCAACATTTCAGGACTCGGATACAGTTCGACAAGCGGTCGAGGTGTTCTCCATGTTCTCGGGTCAGGCCATGTGTGAGTGTACTTATACGCGAGGAATCTGACAATATTGTCAACCACCGAAACCGCCACTTGAGAACCGATTGGATGATAGTCCTCTTCAACATTCCGGAGCAGAAGGGAAAGGGAGAAAGAACCAGAACACAACCAGGATTAACACCAGAATGTAATATTTAAGGAAGTTTTGTGAACACCATCAATTAGTTTGCCTTAAAGTTACACTCTTCCAACACACCTGCGCGTAATTAACATCCCTGCCGATATCAGCCTTCGCAAATATAGTTAATGGCGATTGTCTCAGATTCGATGTCATCATGGTCGAGAGTGTGCAGCCTTAAAGTGTTTGTTTGTTCAGTCGGTGTGCATGTATGGGGGCTCTTGCAGAATTCGCAGCTAAAACGTTTTCCACGATGCCATCTATCGGACCCTAGTCACAGCTTACTTCCTGTCGATTCTTGAACTGTTTACCCGCGGCCTAGAGAAAGGGAACCAGCAAACGACCTCGCGTTGAATCAATTACAAAAACACACAACCAGCAAAAAAGTGAATAAATAATAGTATTTATATAATAATACGCTAAGGGAATTGCATCTTAATTTCTAAATAAACACGAGCTACACACTTTTAAAGATAGGATCGCTCTATCGCCGAATACTTTTTAAAATAATGGTTAACTGAAAATTAATACGTTGACGACGAAAATATAATTTATTTTCTAACGATTTCAATAATAAAAATACATGAATTAAATGGAACGGTTAAAATTCTCGTTTAATCTATTTAAAAGAAAATATTAAGCTGAAAAATACTTTTACGATAAGAAAAATAGAGCATATATTGTTTTAAAATTGTTACTTATTGAATCCATAAAGAAGTGAGACATCTGTTTTATTTATTTAAATAACATTTTACTGACAATCGCAGTTAATATTTACGAAATATTATAAAATAATACATAAATGTATTAGCTCAAACGGAATATAATTCACAGTATGTTATGAAAATAAATGTAGAAAGCAAGCGTCGCATGTCTACATATATTACATATATATGGTATTAAATATAAGTGTGGCCATTGAAATAAACTGAACATTTTGGCTTTCTTTAGATTTTAAGAACTCACGCGGCTTCTTACGAAATTTGAAATAATGTAATTCTTTTTATAAACAAATATTTTGGGGTATACGCCTCATAGTCGCTTAACTCTATATGTTATTGTCGGCTATTTAAAAAGGGCATGTTTTTCACCTGTCCAATTCAGTTCAACTCTAAGCTAATTGTTTTTAGTGACTATGAAAACCTCTCCGTCACTATAATAGTCACCAAATCTTACCAACTTTTTAATAATATATTTAGTATTGGTGTAAGCGTCTATATAAAGTTTGGTGTAAATGGTTATATACACCACTTACAGAATTTTCTTCTACTCGGGCACTAAAATTAAATTTAACATTTACGCATCGATACCAATGAATGTATGTCTTAAATTAAGGTTAAAATGCCGAAAAACTGAATATACTGTCTTATTGTGCTGCTAAACCAACATATTAGTTTAGCGGTACTCTTTCCAATAATCCACTTGTCTTCAGGAAAGTGATATTGGATATTTATATATTGACATTTGATTTTTTGAGGAAGTTGTTTGAAAATTAATAATTGCGAAGATAGATAAATGATGAATAATATGCATTTAAAACATATATTGGATATCTACCAACATTTTAAAATTTAAATTTTATTTGGGAGTTTTAATTTTACTTTTAAATTGATAACTAATAAGAAGAGAAGAAGCTAAAGTGTCGCAGTCATCGTAGCCGTGATTTTGTTAAACCTGTGGCTTTGAAACCGTCCTCTCCCAATTCTACATGTACATGCTGTGAATGTTTACGTTATTTTTAGCGACATACTTAAAACGTCTCTAAGGTGTGTCTCGAATATTTACAGCGCTACGGTTTGGCATACACCAGTTGTTTAGGAAGTCTTTCATCTTTCATGCCTCGGACCAAGTCGAGTGCATTTGATTGTGAATTAAACGCGATTCCTTGTTATTTCATTTTAACAAATTATTAGTTCCGTCTCTTTCTTTTAAAAAATTGAATGTCGAGTTTGAGTATAAACATGAGTAACTCATTAATTATCAAACTATCAGTGTAGCTATTGGTCACTGATGCCGATCCTCTGTTCGGAGTCTGTGTTATTGCACCACAATTACTTGATATGTTTTCACGTTTAAGTTAGTCTTGTAGTGGGGGTTTGATTCTGGACAAAAACACGGAGGAACTGAAGCGATAGACGATTTAAAAAAAACAAAAGAATAATAACTCACTTAGCTATTCGAATATTCATTTATTTAGTCGCATATAAATACGTTGTCTTCAATTGTTTGTAATAAACAATGCCCCTCGGGTGTCTATATTTTGTAGTGCTTTCAAAATAACAAAACTTCGATTAATATGTGTTTACAAGAAAACTTGACATAACCTGCATCTTTCAAATATGTTTCCTATGTGAAAGCTAACATATACGTACGCATTCTATTAAATCACTTGAAATTTATAATTAAGACATAATGTATTGCTGACCTCTGGGACACAGCACTAATTTTAGTAGAGGAATCTGGTGATGCTGTCCATATCAATAATTATTGTAATCAAAAACTTCATTTTCATTTTAAACTCTGAATTCCCTACTAAAATAGTTGGAATCTAATTACCAATATGCGTGCCGTGCTACTATTTTTGCGTTATCCCCATCGCACTCTCACTCTCTGTCTCTGGGTGTCTGTCTCTCTCTCTCTTTCTCTCTTTCTCTCTCTATCTCCCTCTGTTGATCAAGCCGAAACTCATAGAAACTAATGGTTCTCTATAGATTATATACCGATTAACGTCATTATACAGTTAAAAATACATAAACATATTTACGCAGATACATATGTACACGCAATTATGCGTTGAATTATACATAAACCGTGAATTATTTGGCAGCCAAATTAAAACTGATATGATTATGGTCTAGTTGTGTGCAAGCAGTCTTACACATGAACGCTTTTCACTTTCAGTTTGGTGATGGACTAACATAGCTATACTACTGAAAAGAAACCTTATACTTATTTAATTTTCATGTAGATCCTAAATTGGTTTTCATTTTTATTTAGATCCCCAGTAACGTTAAATGTACTCACAGGGTTTATGTAAAACCTGGCAGTCACAATAACAAAAACCGACAAGTAATCTTATGTTTAGTTTATTCTAAAATTGCAACCTGTTTTTTTTTAATATAGTGCATACACTATTTTTTACTCAGATAAATAAAGGTATCTATTATAAGATATACATGGAACTTATACCAAGAAAAGGCATACATACTAGCTAACCTTTAACGTTCATTTCGTATACATCAGATAATTCTATTGTCGGCATTGTTTACCTGATATCTTTCTAGTTAGAAGTATTTCAAGAAAAATATCGATTACTCACAAGAGGCGCAACGTGAAGGTTGCCAACATCCTAAGTGAAAGTGTTTATGTGGGAGGAACTGGATTTGAACTTGCTACACCGGTTTTTCAGTGTGTCGTTAACAACTAAGTGGCCGTCATATCTCATGTTTAGTGATGAAAATCCTATTAACTAACAAGGATGAAAACAAAATGTAATACTTTAATATGACAGACGAACACAACCCCTTTTCGGAAATATGCGGAACAGGCATATAAAAATGCTTTTAACTTAAAATTGTTGGAATAAAAACACTGTATTTAAAATATAAAATAAAAATATAATATGAAATCTTACATCGACGGGACAGACCGACGAATATGCCCTTTCCAAAAGAACGTGACGGAATAACCGACGAATAAAGCCTCTTCTGTAAATGCATGGTCACAACTTAAATATGATGCTTCAGTTAAATTCACACGTTTCGCGATTAGAATTATAGTAAAAGACGGAACATAGCAAACAGATAGAGATTTGTATTACGTTACGACTACGCATCTTGAAAGGAAAGCTCTATTTACCAAAATAATTGAATTTATTAAATCATCTGTCGATGTTTAAAAGAATCTGAGTAGACGATATATAATTTGAATTATTTGAATTATTCAGACTACTATTATCATCTTAAATGTTATTCGTAGAAACCTTATGTCGATGTAGCGTTGACTCATCTTCAGGTGCATCATATCCAAACTTAGAAATGCACACGGAATCTGTATTTGTAATGCATTCAGACTGAAACTCCATTGGACTAATATAAAAAGAATAACCAATGAAACAATACTCCTTCTCGTAATACAAATGAACATTATTGAGAATGGCTGTACTTTACTCGTGAAACAGAACATATCAGAATAGCCTAGTCTTCTGTCTCGATAATAATATATTTTAAATGGATATAATAATAACGAATGGGTAAATAGACAGCTGTGTTCAAAATTATACAAAACGCAGATTTGTTTACAAGTGATGAAAAGTATAGTTCACATAAAATACAAGTCGTGTTCAAAAAGTATCTATATCGACTTTTATATTTTTATAGAAGTTACTAATTTCTAAAACGCAACTTCATTTGAAAATAGAAGGCTTGTAAACACTCGTCAAGAACGGTTACAGACTGAGGCTAGATTCATCATCATATAATTGATCCCGACCCAGATATGATCCGATCACCAGTATCAACTTTAGCAACATCCTTTTCCGAAGCCGCATCATATGTTGATTATATCACCTGAGAAGTAAAACTAGACGATCAATTGAATCGAAATCATATTACATTCTGTTTTTCCTTTTATTTGATACATTCTATAACTATTGGTTGCTTTAATTATGAATTACGCTACACAGATAACTATTCGTTCTGTCTCCGATCGGCAACTCACTTCTATATTATCTAGATTCTTATCATCTAATCTATTAAACTGACGAACACGTCTAACTTAAATATCTCTTCGTCGAGGGGCATGCATACCATACTTAATAATTGATAGCTTAGCATAACTCACGATACATCATGCCACGCATACAAACCAATATTGCGACCATATTACTCTCACACACACGGTTACACTACACAAATGAACCCGCAAAAATAACAAGAATACTCGTATAGTTTAGAAATAGAAAATCTATTGCGTATAACTTTTCATTAAAAAATACATTAATGCTAACTAATTATTTAGATGGAAGCTGTATTTACGCAGACAGAAATTGACTATGAGTGAAAAATCAATTTTCTTTTAAATATGTATCGTCTTCAACATGTATCCAGACCGCTGCTATATTTACGCATACGGCAGCTGTTAAAAGTGTGTTTATCTTGCGATATGTACATATATATATATATATATATATATATATATATATATATATATATATATAGAGAGAGAGAGAGAGAGAGAGAGAGAGTTCGAATGCAAAACGCGATAAACGCCATTTTCAAATTCACGAAAATGTGCTTACAAAAAGTGTCGTGGTTCAACAATTGACGACCCCCCAAAATTATGTATAAAATAATATGATACCGAAATAACTTCTTTTTGATTTTAATTAAACTCAGTTTTCCTTCGAAGTCTAGGTCTAGATTTAAGATATTTGTGTTTTTATTGTCTAAGGTCTCAATTTAAACGAATTGGATTTATCGCGTTTTGCGTTCGAACTCTTCATATATATATTATTAAACATAACCGACAACTCATGTCTGGATACTTTTGTATGGATCCCTTCCATTTTCCGGATTAAAGTCCTAATCTCGGATGAGAATTGGCTGATGCATCTGCCGTAATTTTCTTTTAGGTGCAAAGTACTTTCTGACCCATCTGGGTCCATCTTCAGTGGAATAATGTCAATCAGGTAAAGACCTGGAGTGAGTTTATAGTTAATTTTGGCAGGAAAATTTAAATACGAAACTATATTAAATAAATATAGTTTCGTATTTAAATTTTCCCGCCAAAATTAACTATAAACTCACTCCAGGTCTTTACCTGATTGACATTTATAAACATTTAAGTATATTAGTACTAGTGTTAAAATTAATCCTGTTAATAACTGTTGTTTGTAATGTGTAAAGCTTCTAGTATATGGAGTTTGTGTATATTAGTATTGTGTTCTAGGATTTTAGTGTTGTCTACAAGAAGTTTTCGGATTTGCGAGCGGGGACAGGAATGTTCTTTAATGAGGTGTTTGGCTATGGCACTATTACCTGATGACATTATTCCACGTAAACGTAGGGCTTCGCTTTGTTCTAGAAAAGACGTTCATAAATTAAATATTTTCTTAAATCTATTCATGTATTTATTCATTTATTTGTTTTAATAAATGAATAAATACGTAAATAAATTTAAGAAAATGTATTGTACGTAAGACGAAAATAAAAATAATGATTCTCCACATCAGTGTGAAAATAAAAAAAATTAAGAAAGTGAGGTAAATTATGTTATTGGATTTCGTTTTACATAGTCTTTTGAATTGAATTAATATTATATAATATATATGTTCTGAATTTTGTAATAAATACTTATTTTATTTGTATTTGTGAATTTTCGGATAATGTAAAAAAAAAAAGTTTTAAAAACGTTTCCATATAAAAAGTAAATGAAATATATTTGGTTATTATTAGAGCAGATTAAAACAACATCGATACCGTTAGTTTTAAATTCACCCAAAGAAGAACTACATTTAGCATTCTATGCTGGACTCTCTTCAGCCTCTATTTATGTCTGTCTTTTCGGAAAATGGTGTCTCACACGCTACGATATTTTAATCTTCAATCTCATAATGGCAAACATAAACGGAAGCTGTAGAGGGTCCGTAATAAGAGGCCAAATATAGGTCGTCTTTGTTTATATTTAAAACCCGGTACCGATGTTGTCTTCTTTAATCACATATGTAAATAAATATTACGCTCTTATTTTTCGAACTTCTCTTAATAATCGAGCACACTGCTAGGGTTCCAATCTACTAACCTTACACACACACACACATATATATATATATATATATATATATATATATATATATATATATATATATATATATATATATATATATATATATATATATACGAGGTGGTAGGTCACCTGAAATGAAGTAAATAGAAACATCAGAGAGGTTAGCACCTTCGAAATAGTGTGTAATTCCCGCGTCATCATGCGATTCCTGTGATGGATTACATTTGAAATCGAACAATACTCATCTAAATGAATGACTGCACATGTTTACCAACCTATCCTTAAAATATTAACACTAGAACAGCTCATGTCCATTTAATTCTATCATACAACATAACGTTATATATATATATATATATATATATATATATATATATATATATAATAGTCTGCAAACAGTAATATCTATTTTTAATTTGCATATTTATTTAATCAAGAGTGTCTAAGAAATTAATATTTTGTAATATACATTTGTAATTTGCATTGACATATCCTCTTATATATATATATATATATATATATATATATATATATATATATATATATATATATATATATATATATATATATATACGGAATAATTAAATCGATAGTAACACATCTAATGTCGTTGTGGTACTGGGAATAGATACAACAGTTTAAGTATTTATTCTCAGAAACTATTTTAAAAATTACATTCGGAACAAATTATGCACACCTCTAGTAAAAGTGTGTGTGAGGGGCGGAATGTGGGCCGTTCCCCCTATTGAATCTAAAGCGGCGAACATGTCTATCCTCCTTTTAACAAGACTCATCTAAGTTACTATTATACCACATTAACATTCGAGGTTCTCCAACTAAAGATATTTAAACATTAATTGAGAATGTTACTGTGCATGAATATACATGTATAAACAGATTACATTGGCATAAAGTGGGAGTTAAGAACGAACAAACACCAAAAACATGTTAGTAAGACACTTCGAAGCTTTTCTAAATAATAGACCGCCCACTTTTTACGGCTTGTCTAGAATGTTAAACAAGCAGGTCAATCTCTAAATTAAAGTGGGATCTAATGGAAAAATAGAAAACGGCAGGTAGAGTTTAGAGAGTAAGTGGTGCCCTTCCAAGACACCCACTACAATTGTATCTTAGCCAAATAGCCAAAGAACTATGACACTAATATTTTTATAATAATGCATTTTTAAATGACTAAATTAACTTTGATTTAATATATTATCGTATTATCTTTTAGCGGGGGGTTGTAGTGCTGTATCGGTATCATTGTCACAAGATCGTATCTCAAGAGATAAGACCCTCCTTTTTAAGGGAGATGGGGTAATTATTATATGTTGTACATTTTCCTTTACATTAATATTTGTGGTGGATGGGGGGTTTTGATTGTATGTATTGGTAGATCTGAGTTGGTTGTGGTTATGGCATGTGCAATACATCTGGAAGATCTTATGTTGTATATAAAAATAAAAAATATGAAATATTCTGAAAGGTTTTGGGCAGGATGGCAATGTTATATATTTTTTAATTCTTTTATTTTTTTATTGTGTGGAGTTCATTAGTTTTATATAATTATTATTGAGTTATGTATGATCGTTACCAGTCCATTGGGCTAGCAGAAATATTATATGTGGGGACATTTTTTGAAGACCTCGGTTTTAATGTCTATGCAGTTCTTGGAAGGGTTATTGACTGCTTGTAGAATAATCAATTTATTATTCACTTCATCTGAAGAAACATCAAACTTATCCTTTTCATAAAACATCTAGAAGAAAGGTTCTTATTTTTTGACTTATCGATAGCATCATCTATATGTTTACGCTTTTCGAATATAACTTGGTATGGTTCGCAGAACAGCATTAGGCTCATTTTTCCTGAACCTATCCACAACCATGTTTTAAAATGTAATCATAATTATATATAGTTATGTCTACAGGAATACACTCTACCATAATACATATTGGTTAAAAAATGGGTACAGATATATGGCTCATGCCAACTGGCAGTACATAGGTTCTAAATATTTTTTTATTCGAGAAAGGAAACTACAGTTTTACTATTAATACTAACCTCGATCTAAAGCGTTTTCCTATTTTTCTACGCTACGATGATTTACTTACCTAATATTTTTGTAAATAATATTTCACGCATAATTATTTTTTAAACGCTTATTAAGTAAATACATAGAATTTCCATAGGTATATATGCGTTAATTTTTAACTGGTTCTGGTTTCTAACGTTATATTCGATAGCCAAACAATAACTTTATTATTTATCAATATCACATTTAAACGAGAGTAAACGAGATTTTATTAAACGAATAACTGATAGATGTTCACGTTGAATGATAGTGATTATCCAATATTTTAAATAGCACTGCGTGTGTTCTATTCCTGTTAAATAATGAATACATATTTTAGTTTTCAAAAGATAATACATTTGCACCGATAACTTACCCATGCCTTTACAGCTTGTATTTGATATATGTTACAGATAAGATAACACACAAGTTAGGAAGTTGATGATTAAAGTCTGTGACTTAGTATTTCCATTCATTTTGAAAAATCGTGCTTACAGATCTAAAACATTGGGCAACATTTTTAACTATCAATATAAAACGGAATATAGTCTCTTAATACTATTTTCGAGAGAGTGAGAGCAGACATTGCTAATAAATGATGCGTTATTATGTGTAGTGAAACGCATCAATAAATGACATTTTGAGATACTGAATCTGTGATAAATAACCGTTCATACTAAATGAGTACACAATAAATATATACTCTCGTACTGTGTAAATTTAAAGTTACACATGAGATGTATCGTAATGTATACGGAAATACACCATTTACATTATTAACAATCAACATCATTCGTTGTTATATCTTCCCAGGGTGTTATCCAAATGACGACCGACAGATAAATAACCATAGGTAGGCAATATGATTAGTCGGAGAAACTTGTATCCAATGATGCTGATGAGTCCAGATGAAAAAAGGGCGAAACATATACGTCCATAGATAATACGCAATAACAAATATTTATATTTGTCGCTCCTCGTAAAAAAGTGGACTACTGTAATGGTAGTACAAACACAATATGACGTCACTTGCTTTATAATGCATCGTTCCTTTCCTAATGGAAGTAGAATGCATGTACGTCAAGTCGCTTTAAAAAGTGTTAAAATTATCATTGTTTATCAGCTATTCAGAATTGGCCGCGTGGTTAGCGACGTTCGATTTGGGTTGAAAAATACTTGTAATCCAGGGTTTCGAATTGCGTGACCGGTAGTGAATAGTCATATCTCTATATGAGTCCAGATTATAAAAAAAAGAAACGCATACGTACATAGATAATAAACAACAAATATATTTATATATATATATATATATATATATATATATATATATATATATATATATATATATAGTAAGCAATGAAAATATATATGACAATCAAGCTACACAGAGGCTCCCGTGTTTCATCCCCGGCTAAATGCATGGAGTTATTTTTGTCAGTTTTTTATATATATATGGCTTACTAGTTAACCTCAGTCAATCGTTGGGCTTCCCTCGAACAAAGGCATTGTTGGTGACGCTCCTATTTTTGTTAACAATGGATTTTCCTATATCCTGTTTCCTTTGTTTTGTCAATGCAGTGGGCGAATTTATTGGTTAACTAGCAAGCCATATATATATAAACACCTGACAAAAATAACTCCATGCATTTAGCCTGACGATTCTCCCCGGGGATAAAGCACGGGAGCCTCTGTGTAGCTTGAGTGCCATATATATTTTCATTGCTTACTACCTAGCTCTACCTACGTATCGAGCACTGTTGAAGTAAATACTGAAAATTGACACATAAAAAATTATATCTCCTTATAATAGTTTATGTGGATACATGAAGTACTAATATATATATATATATATATATATATATATACAACTATTCAAGCCAAACATGTGCGGTTTAACAAATGTCAATTACTGAGTAGTAAAAAAAAGAAATTCGTGTTCTTTATATTGATTAAAATGTCTAGACAACTTATCAGCTAATATGTGTTAAGCTTTTCTTTTCTCAATTCTGATAATTTAAATCCCTTCAATGACCCATCCCAATTCTTAAAACCAATGAAAAGAAAATCATTGATTGATTATTTAAAACGAAAATGTCATGACGTCAAAGTGTTACAAAAAATGAGTATGTTTTTAAAAACTCATTTTTATGCACTGTTTGAATTACTTGAATTTTAAACTCCGATTTAATATTACGAAGGCACGGGAGACGGGTTCTCGGTGCACTTCGTATTCTGTAATTTACTTGAAGCGAAGGGAGAGTGTATCCTTTTTACTAAAATAACCTTATTTATGAAGAGCAATCGGATTATAAATACACCAATAGAATACCAATCCAAGGACGGGTATTATCAATAAATAGACTATTAGTATTTCGTTTAATGTATTTTCGACCTGAAGCCGCTATGGTATGAGTCGCTGGCACCCCCTTAAATATCATAGTTTACAATATAATGTTGTAACGTTCCATACTGTTGCCTTGAACACATATTTCATGATTCATAATAAGTGCAATAGTTTATAATTATACCAGGCACGTTCATGCGTATCGATCAATTTAATCATGTATTACGTAATATGAATCAAAATTAGATGTATAGTATTTTTTTATCTAAAATTGTAGTGTATATAACTTATTTAATTTATTTTGGTACTGTGTGCAAGTTTCAGTGGGCGCACACTTTAAATGCTAAAGTTTACAAAAATAATGATCTGTACATATTACTCACCGAGTTATCGAACATATCTGGCAAAATTCTAAAATGATATTTCTATAGAAAAAATTAATATGAAAGAAAGCTTTATATATAAACACCCCGTTAGTGTTAACATTAACAACAAAAAAACAATACTGTATCTCTGTTACCAACCGTATCTTTAAGAATACATATGATAAACCTTTAATTATACATTCATTAGTCTAGGAGATTACACTGTACATAAATATATATATATGTATATAATTATATATATATATATATATATATATATATATATATATATATATATATATATATGGGTGTGTGTGTGTGTGTGTGTGTGTATATCAACATATACATATAGTCATCCACATACAGACTGTTTCGCTGTATTACAGCTTTTCTGTGCGGCTCGACCAGTTGGTTCGTCAAGCCGGTATTGACACTAAAGTGTCGAGATGACAGTCGGCGCTTCTACCTCTTCGCTGTCATACGACACTGACTGGATGTAAGTAATATCTCAATGCAAACAAGTCAAGTGGCGGAGCTCGAATTACGTTTTACATAATGAACTATGCCTTACAAACAGCTTCACCCAGGGAGGGAGCTTCATATAGTCATCGACATACATACTGTTTCGCTGTATCATAGCTCTTCAGTGAGACTAGACCAGTTAGTGCCTCAAGACAACGTTACAGTATACATATATATATATATATATATATATATATATATATATATATATATATATATATATATATATATAAAAACACACACACACACATATATATATATATATATATATAGATAGATATATAGATATATATATATATATATAAAAACACACACACACACATATATATATATATATATATATATATATATATATATATATATATATATATATATATATATATATATATATACTGTTACGTTGTCAGAATAGAAATAGCGAATATTTTAAAAATCAAATATCTCAAACGCAGTTAAAAAAACGACAAAAACAAAATTCTATCACCTCCACAATTGCGATTCATATACTTTTGGCTGAATTATGAACATAGCGTGTTGTCTCAAATTCGTATCAAAACCACAGTTTGTTATCATTTGTGAAACTGTCTAGCAATAAAGCAGTGTATGTTGTTTAAGTAATGACTACTATCGAAGAGTAGCACGTACACCTCGAATATAATAAGTATTGTTGTTACATCATAGGTGAAAAGAAGCCTGTATAACTTATTTCTCTTTCTATATACAGCACTGTATTTTTTTAAGTTCATTCATGGTAAATATTTTTATCTCAGTAAATATTTATTGTGGTCATTTTAGTAAAAAATGTGTCAGAAGTTAAATCCAATGGGTGTAGGCTTAAACTTTAAGACATATGACATTCTCCGCAAAATGTATCATATGTACAGAGAAGCATATGTGGGAAAATTGTGTTAAATGTTTAAAGGAAAAAAGAAGTGGTTTAAATGTGTCACTATCACAGCGTTAAGCCGC
Source organism: Sepiola atlantica (assembly GCA_963556195.1). Lineage (NCBI taxonomy): Eukaryota > Metazoa > Mollusca > Cephalopoda > Sepiida > Sepiolidae > Sepiola > Sepiola atlantica. The sequence goes on from OY744535.1 coordinate 51,600,529, forward strand.
ATACTTAAAAAACGAACTGTTCCTCGATTCTAGAACGCTGCTAGGATTGAGACAGCCTATTCTGAAAATGGAAGGTTCTAGATGGCAAAATCAGCAAGCGTTCACCAATTGCATGTATAATCAAGTAAAGGGAAGTAACAACATGAATATTTTAGTTGTTTGTTTTGCAGGGAGGCGCCACCGTCTTTTCACATCGAGCGCCTGGTATTCTCAAATGATCAGAAATCAAATATGTAAATGGTCAAACTTTGTTTAACATCTTCGATCTGACGAGAACTGGTGTGCCGACGAAATTGAAAAGTGCACAAACTGCTGGTCGGAAACAACAGAACATCCTTAATTCTCCTTGAAGTTCGAAAGTGCCCACTTTTTTATTTGACTAATCCCGTAATGTACCATCCGCATTTATCAACACATAGATAATGTAACTAACCGAGAAAAAAGGCTAAAGGCACATGCCAATGAGGTCGATCCCGATGAAACACAACCTCTTGTTATTCAATGATCAATTAACTACTAGGCCTTTCGTGTTACAAATGTTTCATATTCACAATGTATTCTTTAGCGTACTGTCACAAGTTGCGTTTCTAAGCGACCTGTGAATATACAGTAATTATCAAATTTTCAATGGTTATCATGTAAAAAACAGTTTCTCATTAGAAAGAAATTATATTGAAATTAAAAAATAAATATGTTTGTTCAGGATGAAGTATACATAGTTTTATTTCCACAGACATTTATTGTGTAAACCTCGTATATTGCATGCCAACATTATAATATCTTGCATGTTGTCTGTACCCCTACTGAAACAATGGTCCTATGTTAGTAGGTATCATGCAAGTAATATACTGAGCGTCCTGAAGAAATATAGCTGAAAGCGTATCTTCGCCTCTGAATATAGTTATTTACCGATTGAAACAATGTGCACGTTAAGTAGTATACATTATATCTTCTATAATTATTCATCACGTCTACATCTCTGATCTCTACTTAACTTAATTAAAAACTTATCCAACGTGTAGTTAACTTGAGAAAAATATGAACTTTTCTAATACCATATTGTTTTTATGAATCTCTATGCTCCTATACTTTTGGCCGTAAGAGTATAGCCTCACACGTATGGAAGTGTGTGTATTCTAGATTGGGAAGTTATTTTGAGTCAGTGGTCAACGACACGGTTTAACACCTTTGATGTAGCAAGTCTGAACCCAGTTAGTTCAACAGAAAACTTTCACTTAGGGTGTTGGAAACCTTTACGTGGCCCTTCCTATAAGTACCTGATGCTTTCCTAATTCATAATAAATAAACACATAAATGTACGAAATGTTAAAGGTTAAAAGGTGTAAGTGTGAATCAACTACCGACGTTTTATTAGATGTTAAATACATGCCAAAACTACATAATTTACAACAAATAAAACACCCCCAAAACAGGTATGTACATTTACAAAACAAGCAAAGCATACAACATGAAACACGTTTTGAAGATATTAAGAACTTGACGCAAGAACACGTTAACGAAAATTACCAGATTTGGCAGTAAAATAACCCGAAAAAGCTAGATATGCCGTAAAATAAAACAACAGAACTAACACCCAAGAATATATATGTGAAGATATCAATAACTATAAGCATAAGACCTATTACCAAAATCACCAGATTTCGCATTAAAATAACCTGGGAAGAGTTGACATACTGTAAATAAAGCAACCAAACTAAACACCAGGAATTAATATGTTAAGATATAAAGAACATCAGACATTACACGTTTAAAAAAATCGGATGTGGAATTAAATAACCCTGAAAAATTGATATATGATAAAACCAAACAATCGAACACGCATGACAGATAACACATGATTATTCGACTAAAGATGATTTGATAGCTAAATGTATTTCTATAATCTTTGTAGTTTAGCAAGAAGGTTTACATGGCTTTGAAGTATTTCGGTGTGTAGACCCTTGTATATTGTTACTATTGGGTCAATACTTACAACAGCTACACTCTACTAGGTTTTTGACAAGAATCTCTTGATACTGGATTTGAAGAATACCAATATGTTATAAGAAGGTCTCTTGCCAAAAATGTATGTCAATAAAATGTCAGCCTTACAGTAAGTGCATTTTCGGTATAATAAAATCACAAGTGTTTGATGTGAATGTCCAACAACTATTGACTAAGTTTACTTGAGCACAGCCATTAGAAATTACAATAGAGTGAAAAGATGAAGCAACGTCTCTTATTTGTGAAAAATGGGATCGATGAAGGAGAAAAGCCAACCCCTTTTTATATTTCGAGACTTCCCCTTACTATGTTTGTGTACTATGTCCACTACAGAAAAATCATCTGTTTAGTACTTTTTCAGATGTGGTAGCAAGCAGTACTCCATCTTTGGACATATCTAACTACTGTATAGGTAAATAGGTGTATTTGCTGCCATGCACTAGCTGAAGTAGTGGAATTGTCTGATTATTTTCCAGCGAAATTAACAACAGCCTGCATATAGGTGTTTCCATTTTAAATCTGAGGTAAACGTGAAGCTTAAGAGCTTATTAAAACGAATGTCTGCATCGACTGTGGTATAACATGGTCCCCTGAATTTGTGACGATACTGTTTGTTTCCGAGGCGTTTAATGTAAAAAGCAACCGTATTTCCAAGTGCACCACATGCTCAAGATCAGAAAAGAAAAAATCATAGCGAACTAGATCAGCAGTATTTTCCGAGATGCGGTTGTGTGTGTTCATATCATAGGTCATTCGTGCGACGTGTATTACAGCTAGTAATTTGTCGTTTTCAGAATTCGTCCATTTGAACCACTTCAACTTGTCTTCATTTCTTTCTCTGTTTCTTCTCTGAAATATTTCAGTTACTCTATTTAATTGTAACACGGTAGAATGCACTAAATAGTGTTTCTTCTCTGATAGGAAATGTACAAACGTATATATATATATATATATATATATATATATATATATATATATATACACTTGTATAGTACATACACACACATAAGTGATTCTGACCCTGTGCATCGACTTGTGTTATGATTATTCGATGTGAAATGTAAGTTGTTTATGTGTATAGGTGTGATTCCCCAGACAGAAAACTATTAAGTTGATGAGTAAATGTCTACAATTTCGAGACATTCATATACATCTGGTTTTCGATTTGATCGAGTGTTTATAAAAGTGTTGGATTGGAGCGCTTTACCAAATGTGCAAAGCTATTCATCAATTGCAAGCATAGTAAATACGTCAACAACATTATTATTATTATTATTATTATTATTATTATTATTATTATTATTATTTTAATTCTTCTTCTTATTATTATTATTATTATTATTATTATTATTATTATTATTTACAACAGAAGACACACGAATAATGAATAACTAGATGATGTCCTTAAAATTGCATTGCATACCTCCCATTGTATCAACCCTGATATCCGGGTTAAAAATATCAGTCTATACCCTATCCATAGGTTAAATAGAATATGTCCCAGGCACAATACTTAAACACTTTCGGGCAGCTTTGAGCAAGGTGTTGGGACTCAACCCAATGTTAGCAGCATAGACCCACTGTTCAATTCCATGTCTACATTTATGTATGCCTAACTTATTTTACAACCTATCAACTACTCAAACCCACGTAAACCGTGCTGGGTATGGCAAAAAAATAAGTGTTTTATGAGAGACCTATCTGCAAGCGTTTTAAGTGTGTAGTCGACCCGTAGTTTACACTACTCTAGTCAACGTATCCGAAATTCATAGTGTAAGGCCCCATCTATGGATTAAATTAAATGTATTATTACAAAATAGATTTTACAATTGTACGTCTAGAACAATATTTAGAAATAGAATCTGGTTCATTGATTACTATTATTTAGTTGAAACAATATATTTAGCGATATTAATAATAGGTTGTGTTATTATTAATATTATTATATTTTATATTAAGACATACAGTTAATTTTATATATATCATGCGGAACATTCAGTCATTTAATGCGTGTTCATGTTTGGCATTTTATTTCTAAATACGAGCAAACATTGTATTTACTGGCATGTGGGTTGGTTGTGTATGTGGATGCAAAAGCTTTGAAAATGATGGGGAATCGCTAATGTTGTATGGAAATTCTAGTGAACCTACATCTTTTGCGAGACCCTTTAAGCTATAGCTAGACTGGTTACTTCCGTCCAGACACGATCAGACTAGGATACGATAAAAAGAAATACAATTACATAGTTTATTGGTAATTTCGGGGAGGAAATTAATGTTTATTAACTCAAAGTGTGTAAGATTAAGTTGTAATTTAGTTGCACACTCACATATATATGTATTAATATAGAGATTAAGTGTTAGCCGCAGGAAGGGATTCCTTGATTTCGTAGACTTTACACTAAAGTAAAATGAAAAACATGTCATACTCAGTGTTATACATCTATTGCTCACAATACTAAATTTAAAGCAGATAATATAAATTGTACAAAAACTGGGCATGTTTAAACATGTACACATGCTAAATTATTCATTTAAATTTTCAATCTATAACTTAGCCTGATGTAACCATTTTGTCGTTGAGTATTTGACGATTTGCATATTTTAACTTCACACCTTTTTTATATTTATTATGAGTATAGCTAAAAAAATTAAAATTGTGTGAATATTAATTGAAAACACTCATCTCAAGATAGTTATTTTTTTTACTTACTTCCACTCAGAAAAAAGCAACAACATTGCAAATTTTGAAACAATATTGAGAGAATTATTTCTCATACATTAAAATACCCCATTTTTTATTAGCATTTCTGACTTGTTATTTATGATACAATCTATACACATTTGATGACGAATTAATACTACTGATGTTTAATTAATAATGTTATCCGGTGATACTATGTGATCGCATTTGTATATCTACATAATGTAGTGTAAATATTTTAGACTTCAAGAGCAGTTGGTGTTTTTTTGTTTTTATGGGTAGAGTCCAGTCGTATTTCGCTTTCGTCATAGCAACTTAAGACAATACCTATATATTGTTTATTCCGATGACTAGTAACTCGGTCAGGGTATAGTTAAGTAGCATACGTAGTCAGAATATCTGATTTCATCATATTTATTAAAACACCATAATTAAAGCAGTTTATCCGTACGCCCACATATAGGGATAACACAACAAGACAACTTATATGTCTAGAATAAGCAGGCACATGCTCACATATGAATTTGCATGAACCAATTCAATTTCAAACATGGTTATTAATAACATAGCTAGAAGTGTAAACATATACCCTGATACAAATCCTAGAGGGTTAAACCTTGTTACAGATGTCATAACGAACATTCTACACCTGCATCGAGAATTAGTCATGAGCCACTAACTGATGTGCAAGTAGGGGTTCACATATGAAGCAACCGGTTTCCACTAGACATCCACGCATGTATAAATATGAAACCAGTTTGCATTTACGCATCGCTTCACAAGAAATCACTAGACGTTTATAGATTGCCATCAAACAATCCTATGCAAAGAAAGGTTTTAAAGAGACAGGGACATTCCCGGGAGCTGATGCTTTTGACAATTCAGTGTTTTTGATTATTTTACCAGACGACGATTTTGGCAACTTTTTTCTGCTTGACTTGCTCCTCGTATTTCTTTTTCGAGGAGCCTCAAGGAATTAAGCGAACATGACCTAGATCAATACACATTTATAAAAGAAAATAAAGAAAGAGCCACGATCAATACTAACAAATGGCGTACGGCCAATTCAGACGGATAGGAAACACAAATATAAGATAACGACAACGCTTCAAATATGAAATATGAAATCTGCCTTGCAGTAAAAAAAAAACTTCAATCTTTATAACACTACTATTATTCTGAAGATCAAACGTCTTCCACTAAAATCATCTGACAATACGTGACGAGAGCCGTGTCATATAAAACCTTGTGAATAAAAATATGAATATAATGTAAGTTCTGTGAATATCTGCCAGTAATCGGAACTGCGTGTATAATTTCGTAACACCCGCTTTATTATTTTATATATTTTATAGATACAGTTTTTTTTAATTTGGTAAAATATTATCACCAGAGAAATGTTTAGATTATTGACATTATTAAACTAAGATCCCTACTGTATTATAATATACATGATAAAGTAAAGTCGAGCTCCTCCCATTTCATCAGACATTATAGCTCTGTTGAAACAATAGATGTATAGAGTTCTGATATAGTCACGTTTTACCCAAAATATTGATGTGGATCTTTAAAAATTTATGCTTATGCTTCGTTTGCTGTTAGTAATTTCTACATTTTCCGGGCGGGACTTTCGCTCTTAAAATAGACATACATACAGAGGGTTGGAGTAATTGAAACTTAAACGCTTACATTTACTTCCACAAGGCGCTATCGACTGGTACAAAGAACATGCCTAATAAGCAGTTTTATTTTATTGTTTACAAACTATAATCTCCCTCAAACATACCACTAAATCTAAGTCTGTGTGACAAAAAAAGACACATCTAAACTAACATACACAGAAGACCATTTGCGTTCAGGACTTACAGTTTGTCTTAATGTTAAGAGAGTTGTTTCAAGACAAACACTAATGTTTAATAATAATTCCGGATATTTACGCAATAAATCTTTATTTTAAAATCGCGAAAATATAATAAGACACAACCAATTAATTTTCTAAATAATCCGCATTAATAGAATTTAATTTATAAATTTAATAAAACAAATAAGTATTACTGACATATCTTTTTAAAAGAAAATACACTTAATATATTGGTCAGAAACATTTTCTCTATCAATTCGTTGCCTTATATTCATATGTTATTGATGTTATGACAAGTTTACTTCCGCGTATATATCGATTTTTTAACATTTCAAAAATGGCTATTTGTCTTGGATCATTTGAAATATGCAACTGATCTAGAAGGTGTACTTGGGTTCAGTTGTGGATTGAGGTACGAAATCGCTTGTTTGGTTTAATACAGTTAAGAATCAGCTCGGGTTTTTCAATCGCAGGTGTGCCCCTTTACTTCTTAAAGTCGTATTAGATGTATCTGCTCTTAAGGAGAACTCGACTCTGAAACTTTTTGATCCTTGGCTCTCATAAACTCCATTTTGAAGTCTATGCATTATAGCCATCGCCATTTCTCTTTCTCGTAATATCGATTTGCTCTATCGATCAAACACTTTCTAACACTTGAGTCTATTCTCTACCTGTAAAAATCTTCTATCAAACGATGTATAGAGTATTGTTGTCATATTTGAGCTGGTGAATGTCTGTCTTATATGAGAGAGCTTGATAAAGGTGCAGAAACGTATATTTAATTTGATTAGTTCCATCTTTTTGTTTTCTCTGAGCTCACTCTCTCGCAGAGGTGATGTTGTTAGACTCAGTATTTTCTATAAATACTATAATAGCATTATTCTTAAGAATGGTGTTATCTATTCTGTGCTTATTGTTTCAGAGTGTGTACTCGTTAGTCTAGTGGTCTTCAATCATATCGATGTTCTGATACCTCATTGTAATACAGCTTCCTATTCCAGTAGCTCCTTTCAGAGTACTGCCTGTTTATGAATCTCTTATACTGTTGACTGTTTTCCTCCTACCTATAGACTTTGTGTGTAAAGACTAAGGCTTTAAGGGGTCTCCTGTTACTGCGTTCGTTACATATAGTAGCTTCATATCTATTCTGGGGCGATTTCCATGAAAAAAATGAGAAACTGCATGTAGTATCGTCTTCTACTAGACTTGCCACAGAAGTTTATATTATGAATTTGGTATATTTTAGCTTACAAAATCCACATTCTCAAGAATGTCATGAAAATATTTAATTTGATAAATTATTTATTACGTGTGTGTTGCAATAATAATATTAAGAATGATGGAAACGATTGCCTTTTACTTATTCAAACATTTCTTTTGTTTATGTCTAATTATAATTAACTCTTTTTCAAATATATATGTATACACGATAAAACATCCTCATTTAAATTAGATGTGTAAACATAATAACAACTGAGAAAACTCTATTTTATTTAAGTCCCACCAGAAAGTGCATGGATCCACTTAATATAAGAGGTTTATATTAGGAGTTAATAAAAACGAAATATAATTATGTGTAACAATTATACATCTAAGTAAAACAAAGGCTATAAGTTAGAGGAGGACAATCGGCAAAAAGAGTTATATATGCTCATAGTTCTTGAAAGTAAGCTACTGAAATAAGAATGTGTGTAATCCCGATGTACTTGAACGGCAAATTGATGAAGACTTATCTCTAAACGTGCTTGAAAACACGTGAATACATTTATTGGTGAAATACCAAGCTTTTTAGTTCAATATAAATAATAGTATGAACAAGAATAATAATGTTTCAATATAATAATGATGATAGTAATAATAATATAGATGCAGAGAGGCTTATTATTTGTTCTGTGAAAAAAAGAATGCATTACAATATATTTCACAATTTACAAATTTTCAAATAGAATCAGTGTGAGATGCTAGATGGTAGAGTGGGTTGCACAACCTTTCACGGATAGATCTTGTGTATATTTACATTAATATCTACTTATCTATCAATATATCTACATCAATATATATATATATATATATATATAATATTATAATATAATATTTATTAATACATATTAAATTATTAATACCTACAGACGCTATCGTTTCAAGCTTATTGCTCTCATCAGGGCAGGAAAGTAACAATTTCAGAAAGTCGGGAAGGCGGACTAGAATCTGCAAGCATTCGCCATATCCACTCGGCCAATGGAAACTGTCACGTACTAAAGGAAAATTAAGATCTATATGTACCCAGGAGCGAGCACAGATAGAAGACTAGTCGAGAGTGTTCGACGAACGTATTAAGAACTTTGCATTAGAGCTTTTTGACAGTCTATTTTTAACATCCCCGAGAGTGCTCAATTTTAATTTCTTAAAGAGGCTTAGTATAATATATATATATATATATATATATATATATATATATATATATATATATATATATATATGGAATGAAAAAGGAAAAACCAAAAAGGCCTTTTTTTATATATTCATTAACGTTTCGTCTCTATTTGTAAGACTTCCTCAGGCATGATTATTTTAAGGAAAATGTCATGCAAGTACGTGAAAATATTGGGTTGACATGATGGGCACTACTTTTTCTCATACACGTATCATGTCAGCCCAATATGTTCACGTACATGCATGATATTTTTCTTAAAATTATCATCCGGAGGAAGTCTTACGAATAAAGACGAAAAGTTGAAGAATATATAAAAAAACATCCTTTTTGTTTTTTTATATATCATTTCCCGTTACGTCGTATAACCTTCATTTTTCTTTTCTTATATATATATATGTATATATATAAGCAAGGTTATCCGGCGTTGTTCGAGGTTGATTGTCGCATAGTGTAACATGAAACATTATATTAAGAGTAGTTTACTTTAACAGCAAACTTGATTTTATTTACTAGATATAGTAATAGCTAAACCACTTGATTATATTCACATTTGAATTAAAGATATGAATACACTTATATTTAAAGTACACTCTCTATTATGTATCAATTTTAGGCACATCCTTAAACACATTCAAACAGGTGCCATTCTGTCAAATATATATATATATATATATATATATATATATATATATATATACATATATATATATATATATATATATATTCGTTTTGTGGTATTATAAATAAAAATTTATTCCGAAGTAGATGCAAGTTTGTTTACTCCAACAAGAACAAAATGTGTCGGTCATTTTGTTATTTTTCAAATAATCATGCACATCGAGAAGCGTTTGTTTTCTCTCGTACATTTTTAATTTATTGTTTTTTGCTGAGAAAAGATGCATATGTTTGTCAGAGTCTTTACGGTAGAGTGGGAGGTAGTCAGTTATGTCAAAGTGGTGAGAGGAGATTGGGGATTTAAGGTTAGTTTCACTAAGAGCTAGAATATCCGGGGAGTTTGTCAGGAGAAAGGTTTCTACGTCGTTGATGTTGGTTCTAAGTCCCAGGATATTTGTGAATGCGAGCCTCAAGGGCGGAGGCGAAAGTGTTTTTCATCGGGTGTCCGGTTTAGGTTTGCTTTTATTTCTTTGTAATGACATGTTTGGTTTGATTATAGAGTGGGTTGGCCAAGGTGGGTACTTGTTTGGTGCCAATAAGCTCACACAACCAGTCCATTAGTCATGACCTGGTCCATGGGGGTTGTGGCCTCGGGAAAGCCCACCAGAGATAATTGCAGGGTCCCTTTCCATGCGCGACATGGCACATACAACTACCCACGGTATTATGCAACCGTCATAACTTATATTTAACAGTTTGCAAATTTTCGAATGAAATTAAAGTAGAATGCATAATGGTAGAATGTGTAACGTAACGTTTGACTAATACGTATTCTATATATTTATGTATATTCTTCTAGTCATCAATATATATATATATATATATATATATATATATATATATATATATATATATATATATATATGTATTAGGTAAATCCAATAAAATATATAAGAGGTAATTAACATATTTTATTAGTTTACATCCGGATAAAAATGAAGCTTAATATACTGGATAGAGTATTAATAGCACTATATAAAGTGTGCTAATTAAATAAGGTGCGAATCACATTTATTACAACTCAAAGTTCAAGCTAAGTACTTTATAGTCCTTTACTCATGAGTTTTTAAAGAAAACCTTTTCATCCGAGGACGATTACCGCAACGACATTACCGATGGTAATAAAATAAAACTTTGAAAATATATTTAAAAAAATACATAAAATACATAAAAGTATATAAAACATAAAATATATCGGCCCAAACACACTTCTTTGTTACACTTATACAGTTCATCCAAGTCATAAAGTTTTAAACAGCTTCAAAAAAGATGTCAAAGAAGTCGATTAAAAAACAATCCAGGTGGTGAATAGTAGTCCAAAAACGAAAAAGCTATTGAGGCGGAAAATTTGTTTATTATTGATGCAGCTGATGACAGTCAAAAGTGTATTCAAGGTGTATGTAAATTAATTAAACGATAAAAAAAACTCAAATCATATGAAACGTTCAGAAAACTCACTTGGTGTTGAATATTATAATGTCAAATTAAGGGTTCTTATGAGCTGATAGGAGTTGTGCAAACTATAACTTCCTGGTTAGATGCAAACGCCGCTAAACCCAATTCAAATAAAGTTAAGCTGACCTGATGTTTTTGGCAATTATTTTCTTTCGGGTCCGATAAAGTTAACTCAGTGAAAAGTAACATTTTACACCATCAATTTAGCGCGACAAATAAAAAAAACCCAACACACACGGCACTTCGGTTAGCCATTCTTTCATTTTATTTAATGCTATATATATATATATATATATATATATATATATATATATATATATATATATATATATATATATGAAAAACTACCCGGCGTTGCTTTATATTAAGGAGAGTTTACTGTAACAGCAACTATGCTTTTCACGGCTAGATATCTAAACTACTGAGCAAGTCAGATATGTGTTAATACTTTTAACAAAACGCTTATATAGCGATTAAATTAATAGTGCATTTCAGTTTTGCATATCCATTAGGTCCGTCTTAATCGTTTCTACATAACTTGTTTTAGTATTCCTTCTAAAACCCGAGTTCGTGAAATGTATTAAACTACAAATACTTCTCTAGATACACAATGCACACAATACTTCACGTAAACTACATATATATATATATATATATATATATATATATATATATATATATATATATATATATATATATATATATGTATATTTAAGTTGAGCTCTCTCGGGGATGTTAAAAATAGACTGTCAAAAAGCTCTAATGCAAAGGTTCGAATACTTTCGTTGAACACTCTCGACTAGTCTTCGATCTGTGTCCGCTTCTAGGTGCATATAGATCTTAATTTCCCTTAATTGCGTGACAGTTTCCGTTGGCCGAGTGGATATGGCGACTACTTGCAGATTCTAGGCTGACTCTGTTAACTGCCGGTCTGAAATTGTTACTTTCACTGCACTGATGAGAGCAATAAGCTTGAAACGCAAGCGTCTGTAGGTATTAATAATTATTCATAAATATATATATATGCTCTTTTCTATGCAAAATAAATGTTAATAGGCAGATGAATACGCTTCCTATATTTGTACAGTTGACAATCTTATTTTCCTACGCGAATGTTATATTTCTACCTCAAACATGTTCCCATGTTTGTCAAGTGCAGGCGTAGTCATATCTGTCAGCGGATTGCTTAAGCGGAAACTTTTTATCTGTTTTTTCTACAATATGCCTTACAGTAGAACAACTTCTACAACTGTTATTTTCTGTATTATGCGTCAACGTATCTCTTTTAGTAGACTATGTCCGTCGATACATATATTATAAGTTAATGTGAAGTTTGAAGAAGCATTTTGATCTCTAAATGAGAGTACATACTGAACTCATGTATGAGATAAACACAGAGAACGAGAAAATAGATGCATATGCTCATACATGAGTCTGTTGCTCAACTTGTATGTATTTATTTAGGGTGAAGGTTAAAACAAAATATGTCCAGCTTTCGTTTGTTGATCACTCGCGCAGGTTTCATGAGAAAGTATTAGCTTTTGTTTCATGAAAGGGCTAGCATTTTAAACAAGTAAGCGATCTGTATAGGTTAGTGTATTATTTATTGCGTACTTTAAGACGTATTCTTTTATTAACTAAATTAAATTAACACGCAATATATCAACATTGACTTTGGTGAATTGAAACGATACTCTTACACACACACACATATATGTATACAAATATATATATATATATATATATATATATATATACATATATATATATATATATATATATATATACATATATATATATTTATTTATATATATATATACATATATATATATATATTCATACATATATATATATATTTATACATATATATATATATATGTATATATATATGTATATATATATACATATATATATACATATATATATATTTATATATATACATTTATATGTATATATATATGTATATATATATATATGTATATATATATGTATATATATATATATGTATATATATATATATCTGTATATATGTATATATATATATATATATCTGTATATATGTGTATATATATATATATATATATATATATATATATATATATATATATACAGGTAAACCTCGGTATTTCGAACACCGATGTCTCGAATACTACACAAATCTCGCAGTCAGTTAGTGGCTACGACCGTTTTTGCTATATATGTGAATGAAAAAAAAAATCCCGATATCTCCAACACGGAAATCTGGAATACCTGGCCTATCTCGAAGTTAATTTACGGCCCCTAGTGCCAAAAACACAAGCGCTATCTCGAAGTTTATGTAGTGGCTTGCATTTGAAGACAACGACGTGTATCATAATTACCTCACTTACATTGTATAATTATCTCCCTTTGTATATTTCTCTTGCATATATAAACGAATGCTGACGAAGATCGCTCTCTTTAGAAGAAGATCTCGGAAGCGTAAACATCAAACCATGTCTCTCTTTCTTATTCATTCTACGTTCTCGCTTCGCATTGTATGTCGCCAGCCGAATATTATGTCGCCAGCCGAATATTAATAGAGTCACATAACAATTGACAAGCGAGAACATTATAAATGGCGACGAGAATTTTAAACAACTCACGTTTAAGAAAAAAAAAGAAAAAAACACTTCGAATGAAAGTCGTTACAAGGCGACGAGAATTTTAAACAACTCACGTTTAAAAAAAAAAAAAAGAAAGGAACACTTCGAATGAAAGTCGCTACAAGGCGACGAGAATATTAAACAAACCTATGTTTAAAAAAAAAAAAGAAAAAAATACGAAACGAAATACGAAGAAACGAAACGAAAAATAAACGAAACTAAAGAACAGAACACACGGAATGAATAAAGAGACAATTTTGACCAAACTTTGATGTTGCTCCGGAACTTTTCGAAGAGCCCGTGCCAAAACAAAAACGGTGAAGTTTTGCACGGAAACCTTCAGATACTGAAAAGGCAAGAAAGAAACAGGTCCCTGGCCGAAACGAAAGAGGAAAACAGACAAATGCGGGCAAACTCTGATATTGCCCAAAATCATTCAAAGAGTCCGTATCAGAGACAAAGAACAGAAGAAGGTTTTACACACACAAAAAAACAAAACTTTCAGATATTAAAGCCCAGACATAATTCTACTACATAAGAAGAGAGCTGGCAAAGTCCAAAAAAGTGCCACGTACCTTGGCAGAAAGGACAGATAGTCTCTATACAGTGCCCACGTGCAAACAACGACTAGTTGATTTAGCAGGGAATGCTATCAACACTTCGAATGAAACGAAATAACCCACGTGCAGACAACGACTAGTTGATTCAGCAGGGAATGCTATCAACACTTCGAATGAAACAAAATAAACCAAGAACACTGAAGGAAAAAAAAAAAACCTAAAAAAAAACAACGTAACTGGGATAAAAACTCCTTAAAAAAAAAAAAACAACAAAAAACGTAAACAACCAGATTTATCGGTGTAGCGCACAGTTCGAAAAAAAAAACGGAATCTAACACCTTTGATTCCCACGTGGCAGCAATGCACGAAGAAAGGGAAAAAAAGGAAAAGAAGAAAAGCAGTGACATATGCAGACAGAGAAAGAAGGAGAGAGTTTCGACGTCCAACCCAAGACAACTCTTCACGCGGACAAATTCAGACAGCTCCCCTGAAGAAGAGAGAATAGGAATCAGAAACAGATTGATTCAAAAAAGTCGAAAGTCGATTCCCCCCCCCCCTCATCCTGCAGACGACGTAAGTTGGTCTTCAATTATGTATCTTGCAAAGAAAAAAAAAAAAAAAACGATTTCCTCCTTGACTGAGACAATTGTATAATCGGTGATCCCCCTTGAAATCAGAGAATCACCATGGACATATTGCATACATAAGTGATGGGCAATAATGGACTGTATTCCCCCCACTTATCATACGTACACACGCGTACACTTAATTAAGGTGGAGAGAGGTGTAGTGTCTTGCATTTGGAGACAACGACGTGTATCATAATTACCTCACTTACATTGTATAATTATCTCCCTTTGTATATTTCTCTTGCATATATAAACGAATGCTGACGAAGGCCGCTCTCTTTAGAAGAAGGTCTCGGAAGCGTAAACATCAAACCATGTCTCTCTTTCTTATTCATTCTACGTTCTCGCTTCACATTGTATGTATAAGTATCTATTATGTCGCCAGCCGAATATTAATAGATTCACATAACAATTGACAAGCGATAACATTATAGTCTACATAATTATTCACTCTGCTGAATTAATTCCTGTAGTACAAAAATATCCCGTAATGCAAATTTTACTGAAATCAGAATTTAATATAGATCAAATTTATTTACTACAACCTTACTTTTTTTTATTTCACTTTTTTATTTTTATTGTAGACAATTAACAACCTTATTTTCAGTATACATACTGAAATTCAAAATCTTCAGTACGCATCATGTCTGATAAGCAACCTAACGAAAAACGCGGTAGCCAATCCGGGCGGATAGTTTTATTATCTGGCAATGGTGTTAAACGTAAACTTAAAGTCCACACAATTGAAACAAAGTTCCAGGCACTAGCAGAAGTGGAAAAGGCACAGAATCAAAGCCAGCGATATAAAAGAAATTCGAAGTTCCTCTCAACACCCTACCAACGTGGATAAGAAATGCGGAGAAAATTTAAGATTCCTATAGGGCCCCCAACGAAACAAATGCGCACTGTCACCTACCAAGACACAGAAAATGCAACTCTTCAGTGGTTCAAGGCAGCACGAGACAGACACCTGGCCGTATCTGCAAGCTAAAGCCAAGTAGTTTGCATCACAGCTAGGCGAAACATCATTCAAATGTTCAACTGGTTGGTTAGACAGAGTTAAAGACTGCTATGGCATAA
Source organism: Sepiola atlantica (assembly GCA_963556195.1). Taxonomy (NCBI): domain Eukaryota; kingdom Metazoa; phylum Mollusca; class Cephalopoda; order Sepiida; family Sepiolidae; genus Sepiola; species Sepiola atlantica. The sequence continues at coordinate 51,616,555 of OY744535.1, forward strand.
CTTTTAAAAAAGTATGCGGCGAATCTAAATCTGTAAACGAACACAGTAAAGACATGACAGACTGGGCCGCTGAACCCTAGACGCTTCTTAGCGAGTACAATCCAAATGATATCTTCAATGCCGATTAGACAGATTTATTTTCCCGTCTGCTACCCGACACAACTTTAGATTTTAAGGGTGTGGATTGTCATGGGGGTAAGTGTAGCAAGGACAGACTTACTGTTCTGAAATGCGCCAACTTTAGTAGAAGTGAAAGGATACGTGTGTATGTCATAGACAAAGCCTAAAAACCACGTTGCTTCAAAAACGTAAACACTCTACCCACTCAGTATGAAACTAACAAGAAAGCTTGGATAATCTCTGAACTCTTCTCTTACTGGCTGCGATCATTAGATAGACAATTTCCGCACACAAAAAGAAAGTCGCTATGATAGTGGACAATTGCCCTGCCCATCCCAAAGTCCCAGGATTGAAGGCCATTAAGCTGATCTTTTTGCCCCAAATACCACCAGCAAGACACAGCTGATTGATCAAGGTGTGATCCAGAATTTGAAAGTTCATTATCGGAAGCTTGTTATACTGCAGCAACTGAAGTCCTGAGAAAACACGACAGAACCTGCCGTAAGTAGTGTGCTGGATGTCTTACGTCTGTTGAGTAAAGCCTGGGCCCAATGCAACTGAAAAAACTAGCAAACTGCTTTCGGATTACCAACTTCCTCAGAGAGCAGCCAGCTAACCCCTACAGTGAAGTAGACGATGACGAAGATGATCCTGAGGACGACATTCCCCTTGCAACCCTGAGATTCGAGTGGCCTTCGAAGAACATGCCAGCGTGGATCAGGTACTTATAACGTCAGAAGCTGTTAGTGAAAATGCCATAGTCAACTCCATCCTTGAGGCCAGGAAAAAAGACAACGAAGAAGGTGACGGGGAAAACGAAGATGTTCAAGATCAGCTAGCTGCTCGTAGACCATCAACAACAGAAATCCAACGGCCGATTGAAGTAATCGTCCATGGATAGAAACGACAGAAAACTGAGCGACCTAATCCCAGGACTGTAGAAGTTCGAGAGATGAGTGGAAAACGGAGGATTACAGAAGAATACTTTCAAAGCAGCAAAGTGTTATTACCCCCTACTTTACAACTGACTGTCCTCTGGAACGTGTTTAACATCTACAATATCTACATCTACTACACAATATTGGTGTCAATTTCAAACTTCGATTTCTCGAACCCTCGGATACCTCGAAGTTTATTTTCAGTCCCATCAAGTTCGAGCTATAGAAGCTTACCTGTATATAGAAATACAAATATATATATATATATATATATATATATATATATATATATATATATATATATATATATATATATGTGTGTGTGTGTAAATATAAAGCTGAGAATTC
>OY744535.1:51627960-51700460 GCA_963556195.1 Sepiola atlantica
AGAAAGAGCTGAACCAATTTTATCTGAGAATACTAGTCTTATGGTGCTAATCCATGGAAGTGTCACATAATCAGGGCATTTGTAGATGACAAAATATTTTCCACTTTAAATGCGACGATTCTCTCTTTAATGCATCTTTCAAAGATATGCAAGAGATAATACACTAACAAAATATAAATACGTATATGATGAGTAACATTTTAAATAAAAAGATAAAAATGAAAAATATTCATGTTGAAAGGAAATAGTTTTACTAAAATTCGCATTATTAAAATACAAGTAGCAACTTGAATACACGACTCTACATTTAAAAACTGTCATAGCTGTAAATTAGAGATGAGCAACGATTGTGACACACGCGTCCTATATGAATTCAATAAACACCATATTCGTGTTAAATGACAGTGGATATCGAAATTAATATGCAGTAAGGGAATTGTCAAAAATCAAAATCATTTAAATTCCTTAAAATGTGTGTTCGTTTTTTTTTTCTGAAATGCCCAGTACAAATCACTAACACCTAATTAGCATTTATATTTTTTGTTATAACATTATTTTTTTTAATTTTCCAAACATGCCGTGGGAGTCTTCCTTTACATTAAGGCCAAAATCAGCTTTTCATATCAATTAGCAATGATTTATTCTCACAAGCGTGTAACTTTTGAAATACTCCGGAAATTAACACACTAGTGAGTGCTAAATATTAATCAAAATACACTGCTCCTCTTTATATCTCTATTTCAGGATTTTGATAGAAACATCCACGCTTGCATACAACACGGACATGAACACACGCATACTGTTAGATATTACCAAATTGTTAGAGTATGTTAGGAAAGTAAATAAGGGAATAGAAATATCCGGCATTCAGTGATGATGGATGATTAGAAAAAGAAGTATGTTTATTTTAATAATATTATTACTTGAATCAAAATGTAATCCACTATGTTCTGTAACCATAAGACATTCTATTTCACTACAATTGTATTTCTTAATAATAGATCTAGTGCGAAAGCACACAGTTAAGAGAGAGGGAGAGAAAGTGAGACATATATATCTGAACACAGAGAAAAGATTTAAATTGTAACGACCATTAACATTTTATTAATTAATCGATATTTATACAAATGCTGTCTATCTTAAGTTTGCATGTTAAAGAGTTTAGATTTACTTAACAAAAATGATTATTTCATTTCTTTAATTTTGACTAACTTGATTTTGAAATGAATTGAAACGTAAAATACTATCATACAACGGCGGGTGGGGACATCTAACGAAGGCTGTATCGAGGGATAAAAACAACGAGGGATTTAAAAACGGGGTGAAAAGAGGGAGTATAGAAATAAAATAGCGTTATGGTATATGCACATCGGAGGAATAATCTTTGCGACTGATCCCATCTAGTCCTAATAGACATTTCCTTTGTTTACAAAGAAAGGGGCATTTAAGACAAACGTCGATAGTCTCCAAGACTTTTAGATGGTATAATGATTGAGCATGACTGAGAATGTTGAAGAAGTCCATCAAGTTTTTTTAAGTAAATGGTCTGTAATGGAAGACCGTATGTGTTATTTTGAACGTCCGTTGACTGAAAGGTTTCATTCCTAATCTTACTCGACATGTGCTGTTGGACTCTACTATCCAATCTTAACATTGCCCTTCCTTCGTAGTCAGCAATGCAACTACATTTAAAATGATAATTTACCTTATTTTTCTGGTGGGGGGGTTAAACGTCTTAACGAGAGGACGCCAATACATGTTTTGTAGAACACACAACACGCACATTCGAAGAAAAATAGCGATTTCCAACTATATATATATATATATATATATATATATATATATATATATATATATATATACATATATTTGTAGATACAAAATTTCAGCATACACTTTAATAACAGTGGCGAAGTAGCTATACTTACTGAGAACAAATAGACGTTTATTACTCATGGAAAATACATAAACACAGGTTGAGGTGATAAGCAATCTTTTTTTTTTCAGATTAAAAAAAAGGAGTTTACTTCTATTTTTTGTTAATATTTACTGAAGTAACATAGTTAAAAGAACATACATTAATGAATGGAGGTAAGCAAATTCCTGTTTTGTTTTTATGTCTACCGATACGTCTTTCGGTCGACTCTTTTTTTCAAGGTAATCGTCAACTAATATATAGGGGTGAAAATACGAATGATACCGTTGTAAAATGAACCATAAAAGCAATTGGCGAATGAGGGTTAAAATGTTATGAGGTAGGTAGGTAGTTCAACGGGCACCCATCAGTTCACAACTGTTGATGTGCTCCTGCTTGCATAGAGACGGTTGACGAAAATTAATAGCAACCGCTTCGATAATCTTGAAATAGTTTCTCGAACGACCCCGTTCAAGACAGAACGTGCCTCATCAGAATAGCATCTAATGCGCAATTGGTAACTGATCTCCAATGGCCGACTCATGACCGTGTAAACGCCCGGATGTCGGTCACTCCCTGTACCTATCTATCGAGATGGGGATGGTACGCCATACATAGTCAGCCTCGCACTGACCACGAAAATTATAAACAACTAAATTGTATTTAATGGTGAGGATGATATCCTTACGAAAAGAAGGAAACCACTTTGAGTCCTAAACACCGTTCGCACGTTCTTCGCTAAATGACAGCGAAAAAGAGCTGAAGAAATTTTATCTGAGAAAACTTGGCTTGTGGTGCCAATCCATAGTAATATCACATAAATAGGGCATTTGTAGGAGACACAATATGTTCTACTTTAAATGCGGCGATGTTATCTCTAATGTCTGGCAGAGGTATATAAGATATCACCATTGCTAAAAACATTCAATTAATTATTTTAAGTTCTCATCTATTTTCGAATTAGGGCATATCAACATCGCCTCATGTCCCAATGTTTTAAACAGATCATTTTTTTCTGATTTTGGGGGATAATTAATCCCAGCTTATATACGGACCTGTACATGTGCACTTTCTGTAAACGTTGGTTAAAAGAATTAATCGGTTATCTCGACTTAAACGTCTAACAATACTAACGAGTTATTAACCCCTCTACCCGTGTAAATTACAGTCCATAGTGAAGTAGATTTAACTGCTGAAGAAAATTGTCAGCCTCTATGTTCAATTGAAATGTTGAAAAAGTATTGTCCACATAACAGAAATAAACATATTACTATTCTCCTCTCCTGCTTTTATTTTATTTGACTTCAGTAATACAAGCCTCCCTGTTCTCGGCATTTTTACACTGTTTTAAGTTTTTTAAGCAAAAATAATGTTTTCTAAATGAGGGTACGTTCCTTAGAGCTAATACGGCTCATGCTTGCTTCGGAAGGGGTCCTTTACTTATTCGAAAAAAAAAATCAAAAAAAAATCAATAAATAAAAAAGTTATGAATTTTTAAAAATAGGACCCTTATTTTTGCCCACCCTGTATATATATATATATATATATATATATATATATATATATATAGTAATCCAGGTAGAGTAAAAATCCACAGGGTAGAAATCCAAAGGGAATCAAACCGGGCTTACAAAAGAGTGCTCAATAAAGATATAGAGCTGTATTGTGAATGTTTTTATTCGAACATGTACAAGGTCTGCTACACTGGCATGTCGATGCTATCGATCTACAGCTATCGAGAGCTGAGGTCTCATCAGGCAGGAAGTGTTTTTTCTTGATCCTACCGGTCGGTGAAGTCCAGGAAGAATGGAGTCCAGCAAAGAAGAAAAAGAGGAAGAAATAAAAATCATGTGACCAATTCAAATATATATATATATATATATATATATATATATATATATATATATATATATATATATATATATATGCCGTTAGAAAAGTTTAATTTACAGTAATTCATAATTTCATTTTTACCTAACGCTGAGCTGGGGTAGAGAGGGGCCGGGGGAAGGGAAAGAAAGGGAAAGAGAAGCGAAAGAAAGGGAGGTATGGAGGATGTTAGGGTGTGTGTCTGTAGCCATTTGAGAAGTTGTCGTATCTGATGTGTCTAGCTAGGATTCATGTCACTGCGACCGATATTTGGCAGGTGTTGTTCCGTGTTCGGAAAAACAACTAAAGTAAAGTCACGTAACTGCATAAATAAAAATGAATGCCCTTTGCAACAAAATTGTTTAATAACAAAAACTATTTACCAAGGAACAATCTCGACTAAGGAAACCCCAGATATAAAAAAAATACTACATAGGTATGGCAGGTAATACCTTCAAAGAAAGATACACCGGTCATAAATGTTCTTTCAACAACCAAAACTACCAAAATATAACTTCATTCTCAAATTACCACTGGGAACTAACTAATAAAAATAAATCACCAACTGTAATCTGGAACACTTTCAGAAAAACTAGCACCTGTACCTCCCTAAACTCACCATGCTATTTATGCCTTGGCGAAAAATTTGAAATCATTAAATTTACCGATAGAGGAAAGCTCTTGAACAAATAACAGGAAACATCGATCAATTGTAGGCATAACAGATCACATCTCCTTAGTAATTTGTACAATACCCCCTAAATAATACCATTAAAACAAAAATCCCAATACCCACCAACCCCCTAAAATTAACACTTATAAACATCTCCAAACCAGATAACTTTAACCCTCAACTACAAGTATAATATAATTACCCCCCCCCCCTTTTTTGGAATAAATATTAGAACACCTTCAAGTAGAAATTTTGGGATATATATGTGCGGGTGTACTATGAAGATGTATGTACATGCATATGCGTGAAAATATGAAATATGTAACTTTTTCTATGTATGTGTATGTGCTTGTATATGTATGTATGTGTGTGTGTACCAGCTCTGCGTTGGGTAAAAATAAAATTATGAATTACTGTAAATTAAACTTTTCTAACGGCATAAATATATATTTTTTAAATTGGTCACATGATTTTTATTTCTTCTTCTTCTTCTACTTTGCTGGACTCCATTCTTCCTGGACTTCACCGACCGGGTCGGATCAAGAAAAACAATTACTGCTTGATGAGACATCAGCTCTCGATAGCTGTAGATCGATAACATCGACATGCCAGTGTAGCAGACCTTGTACATGTTCGAATAAAAACATTCACTATATATATATACGAAAAAAGGCGTATTAGTGGGTTCCCCCACGTGTGAGTTGATATTTTCTTTGATTTTTGTTTGGTTTCACTAGAAAATGAACCACTGTATAGTGTAGGTATTTTCCAGCCACTTTAGCCAAGAAATCTTTATTTTGTGAATGTTTCTGATGATTTTGTAATGTTGCAGAGACAATATTGACATAGAAATATTGTTTGGTACAAGCCTAATGAAACGGATTGTACAAATATATCTCATAGAAATGTTATGTTTTTTTAAATGTGAAAAAATCAAAATCAAAATAATAAAATTAATATGAACCTGGCTCATATATATATATATATATATATATATATATATATATATATATATATATATATATATATATATATATATATATATATATAAAAAGGGAGAGAGATAGATAGATAGATATTTATATGTGTATACACTTTAATAACAGGGAGACGTTTATTAAAAAATCAAAATAAAATAGAATATTTCTTTTTTTATAAGTACTAATTATTTTTAACTACGGACACACGTGGTTCATGCTTACGAAATCTTTAGTGTAGGTGATTATAATTACTGCACGTAGAACAATTGGAATGTAATTGCAATATTATCTTTTACTCTGAAGCCCGCCATTAAACCTCTAGACTATCATCAATTGACATGGGAAAAGAAGGGAACTTAAATATTTAATGATGTCGAATCGGCGGTCATATAGAGAAAGTTAGTAATACAGTGTTCAACAGCACAGACCGGTGCATCGTGTTACGCATATAATTGTTAGAGTATTATAAATTCTCCGTGAGGGCCAATCATTATACACAAGGGTAACACAGTATACACGTGACCGAATTTATTACTCTGACAATGATGATAATATTATTGTATACTTTAAGGGTTGCTAGAAAAAAGGAACAATGTTTCAGAATCATCTAGGGAGATTGCAATAGCATGGATATTGGCTGAGTTACTAGCCATTACATCAGTGGTTGAATGATTCATCGCATTTGCTTATATCAGGTCATGTAAAACGTATACATTCTGGTGCTGGTGATCTAAAACACCAGAGGCCGTGATATAGAGACAACTGTATTCTTATGAACAGTATTGTAAAGGTCGCTATCGCGAAACATGGCATAATCGGATCGTTTTGATTTGAGAAGTATGTTGAGATAACATTTCCAGTCAATAAATTATGCCATATCGACGAGGTGCATATTTATATCTTGTAACTGTCTAATTTTATAGCAAAGAATATTTAATACACATTATGACACTCAATATCTATATTTATAAAGTTCAGTGCGTGTAGTTTCTTTCTCTCTCTCTCTCTCTCTCTCTATCTCTCTCTCTTTCTCTCTCTCTCTCTCTCTCTCTCTCTATATATATATATATATGTGTGTGGGTATATATATATGTCTGGTTTTTTTTCTGTGTGTATCATGGGTAAACTAATTAACGGATCATCATATATAATTAAATACATACCGTTAGTTACATTGACAATTTTGTTCATTAAAATATTAACATTAACTGGGTGCATATATATATACATGCATTTTTAGATTGCTTACTAGCTTAACCCGTCGCCCGGCGTTGCCCTGAAGAACTATAAAAGCATGTATTTAATAGGTGACATCGGACAATTGTAATGTTCGGTTTGGAATTGTGGAACCGGGATAAAAGGAAGAAAGGAATGAAGGAATACATGAAGGAAGGAGACACGGTTTTACGAGTATTTCCGCCCACCCAATGGTACCGGTATTTTTTCAGAATGTTTCTTTTCGATTAAACACCTGCTCTATCTATGATAATATACATTTTAAAAATTGAGGTGGCTTACAAAGCCCTATAAAAACTTCTGCCGGCTGTTATTATTGTATAGACATTCCATCGTTTTTGTCATAAAAAAGAAAAATGAGCACAACTGAACAACACAGATATAATAAAGGTGGCCTGCACCATGTAGGTTTGAATAGAACTGATTAAATTTACAATAGTTTTAGTACTACGTATTACATTGATTTAGTAGTTAATATACTACGTATTACAGTGATTTAATAGTTAATATACTACGTATTACATTGATTTAATAGTGAATGTACTACGTAGGACATTTATTTCTTTAAAAGTAACTAGATGATAACATTTAATTAAGAAAACCCCAGAGTTCTCTTTTCTTTCGTCTCTCGTGTTGGCAAAAATATAACAACGTAAACAAAGTTGTGTGAGTCGACTGTAGTCGAACGCTTAACCTCTCGGTGATGAACTACGTTCGTAAAAATTGCCCACGAAAGCGAGTACAACATGTATTGAAAAATAGGTCACTTAAACGAAGCCTGTAAGCTGGCAAGCGTGTTATGTTACTATCCTCTAGAAAGCGACCAAATGTAGGGTCCACCAGCCACACGCTTGTGTCATTCTATACGAAGAAATTGATATTTGTCCAATGTTTAGATATCATTCGTGTGAAAGGTGACAGATTCCGAAACTTTCAAATGCGGTCAGGTATCTTGGCGTTTATTGAAATTCAAATGTCGAGTCGCTGAATAAGGTGTACCCGTCATGTTGAATATTGGAATACTGCAAGAAAATATGCATGTTAATTGCAAACTCTAAATACCGAAATGGGTATAGATGTATACGGCATAGGAATAATAAACTTAACCCGATATCCTCGAAAATCAGCGGACTTAGTGTGAGCGTCTATTAAATGTGTGCGTAACGTTCTGTATTATGTAGTAAATTAAATCAGAGAAATAGATAATATTAACGGACACTTTTTTGAAATGTAGACGTTGTTTATTAGTTCCAGGTGTCAACGGCGGGAGTGACAATACTAAAGTGTTAGAGGGAAATGTATTTGTTACCAATTATATGGAACATGTTTTGAGGAGAGTCGAATATGGTAAACCAAAAGTAATATATAGTGTTAGCTGAATGAATATAATAACAAATGTAGTAAAACACGCTCGAGTGAATAAGAGTATATGGTGGTGAGTTTAGTAGCCTGTGTTTCGTGCGATTATTATTTCTTTATTTCAAAAAAGTGCAGGAGAAAAAATCGTCTTAAGTTCATATATTAGATATATAAACTTTATAAGCATAATACGCGCTGTACGACCAGTAATATAAACTCCTTGAAGAGACCCCTTAAGCACCACATTCTTATTTACTAAAGCAGATTAAAGAAAAAATATATAGGCTAATAACCCTTATGACTAAACTTAAAGATTTAAATTAAATTGTCTTTAAATGAAATTAAAGTTAATGTTCTTTTCATTGGTGGCTAGTCAATGTATTGTGCATTTAATGCACATCTTAAACATTTGAATTTTTACATGGAATGTTGTGAGCATATTATATTTGCTGAACCTGAAAAAAATCTCCAAGGACACTGACATTTGGAGAATATTTAATGATTGATGTCATAAATATTTATCTAATTTTACAAACGTCGGAGTTATGTTAATTTCTCACGAAAAATGTCTATATTATCCTAGACTTGTTTGCATGATACTAAATTAAAGTAAATGCAGCCAACTTTACGAACACTTAGTCCATTGCAGCTATATATATATATATATATATATATATATATATATATATATATATATATATGTCAGGTATAGATTATTTTGTTTTAAATGTTTATGTGTTCATATTATTTTACATTAATTGACACAATTTTCCTGCCTAGCTTTCGTAAAACAAACATTTCCAAGTAAAAAGATAACTGACTTACGTGTAATGTCACAGTGAGTTAATATACTTATTTGTGTGTAGAAATATTATTCTCAGCACTTTCTTTAAAATTTCAATGTTTTGAAGTGTTCTATTACTTTTAATTCTTGAGCTATTCGTTTACAATCTCGTTTACTATAAAACGACTATTGGTCTGCTATACAAACACACTATCCTATTACCATATATCTGTCTAAATATTAGTTGCCCTTTTATTTTGAGTGAAAACACCAAATATGGAAATATTAAAAGAAAATTCCGGTTTCATCATGATCCAGCAAACAGCAGAATTGTTACTGGTTACACAAGTGTAAAGACTATGTTACAGTGTATATATTTATACTAAATGTAGAGGGGAATTTATTATGTCGGGGTTAGTGTTAGAATAGAACCATAATAGCGTCCGGGACTCAACTAAATACATGTTGCTTATTTTATTCAAATAATTTCAAGGTTTGTTGAATTATATCATTATATTATTGTTATACTTACAAAGATAAGTAAATTTACATAAACATGAATTTAAGGAAAAAAGCCTCCTGAAAGGGTGTCTATAGTTATTGTAAAAATTATGTGGAAAGTAAAAATCAATTTTGTCAATAACGCAATTAATGGCAAGTTAACCAGTGAAACTAATTTTGTAAAAGTGTAAAGCGAGTATATTAAGGTACTTTAAACGGTTATGTGTGTGTAAATAGTTTTACCAAGGCTATATATTATGTGCTGTTTGTATTTTAATGTTTATTATTAATTTTTGGAAGAGTTTTCGTTAAAGTTTTATGTGTGTAGGGGTGATGCTGTCTATATTTGAAAATATAATGTGGAGGCTGCCAATGATATATATGATAAAGAATGAGGATACGTATGTTTTTATTCCTTTTTTACTAAATATTCACCATTTTTAGGGTCCAAATCCACTCAAGGATAAGTGTTAATGAGCTTGTCAGATAGACAGTGAGACACCACCGTGATGATTGGTAACGATGGCTTACATCGGACAGAATTAAATGAGGAGGACGGCTCAACTAGAAGTTGTTTACTTTTTACTTTGAAACGAACATGTTCTAGTCAGCTGAGAACCAGTTACGCGGTCTCATGTACCAGAGAAAGGTACTAGTTCTCAAGAATGAAACTTCGCTTATGGGCGCTCCGTTAATTTTGAATTCATGTTGTGTTTCGCATATACAATTTTGAAATATTGTCCGATAGCCTCTTGTATAGGAAATGTAGTAAGAATGCTCACTCTCACGCCCGGGTCTACTTTAACTGTTCGCATGGAATCCTTACTTATTAGACAAATTTATTTTCTGATCACAATTATTATTAAGGATTTTACTATGAATATACTCTGCTGGCACCCATACGTTTTCAACCTAAATGCTTTCCAGTTACACTATTTGTTTGGGTCCGTTTTAATTGATTATTCCAAATACTTTCTTAAAAATTCTCGATTGATGGAATAAGTGATTATCAGAATCATTGTATAAAATTCATGTCAGTCTTTCCAGTATATTATAATTGTTGGATAACAGCACCTCACATTATTCATGTTGTAAACCTTAATATTTCATAGCTACTGTTGCATTTGCTCAAAAATATAGGCTTTATGTGAAATAAGCGTGCGCGACACAATAAACACATATGCCAATATATTGCATGCTATACATTCCCATGTATTCTCAGTTACTTCACACCTAGTGTAGAGTCCGTTTCCGCCTGTTCACTCGCACAGCACTAGGCAGCAGATCGATCAATTATCGGCATGGTGATGATTACTTCTAAAGCTGTTGGTTTTTGACATACCGTCCGAACGTGTGATTCAGTCAAAACTGACGACAACTTCTTACATTCGCCGCTTAATGCAATAGTTACCCCGCGTGACAGAGAACATTGTTGAGCGATATTGACTTTAATTGGTTCCTGAGTTTAAACACTTACTTTCAACGGTTCCGAAGTGTCAACTGTGCATACATCATTTCAGTCTTAGGTTCTATTATCACACATGAATTGAGTTTTTTATTCAACTGGTCTGGTTAAAAAAACAGACCAGTTAGATAAAAAAGAACAGAGTTTACTGGTGTTTATCGGTGTATTAAAAATCCTAAGGTGTGTTTTGATCACTCTCAGACGCTTTCGATGTTCGTAGTCGATATCACGATTTATGAAGTAGTTATTTTTGTAGTATTGTTTGCATTAGTCAAGATATATATATATGTATATATATGTATATATATATAATGATTATTTTGATATCATTTAGTATAATCGTCATTACTGAATGTGTTTTTAAATAAACAGCAGATCGTTCGCAGAGTCGAGGATATAGGGTATATCCTTTTCGAAAGGTATTGTTAAAAATGATGCTATAGCATCGACAGAAATGGGGTCACGTATGTAGGCGGTACCAAACTTCGACAAAGTAATATACAGCTTACGTTTACTTACAATTTTGTATGAGTAAATAAATATATGGTATAAATGTATTTATATTTGATATCAGAAGCATCTAGAAAACATCTGCTAATGAAATAGATTCTTGAAATATTAATCGTTGATATATATTGATTTAAGCAACTAGGCAAACACAGTAACTACGATGTGCTCTTACCATTTGGCGGTATATGAAAATATTTATATTTATATATATATATATATATATATATATATATATATATATGTATATATATATATATCTATATATATACATATATCACACACATATATATATGTATATATATATATATACATATATCATACATATATGTATATATGTATATATATATATATATATATATATATATATATATATATATACATATATATCAAAGATGTGGGTATTTAAATAGAAGCTTAAACTAATGAATTAATTTGAAATCAGAAGCCTTTTATGTTCACCCTTTTTTTACTTAATTCCCATTGTTTTCGGATTACAAGTTCATCCTTAGAGATGACAAGATTTTGCCATGTTTCAAAAATATATATCATTACTTTGGTAATGTTTCGCGTATAGTTTTGGTGATTGCTAAATCCAAATCCCGGGTGTAAGGACTAGTGTGCATAAACAATTCTGGTATTTTAAAAAGTTTAATTAGCACTATTGCAACAACTGAGAATTCAAGTGTTTTTGGACTTAAATCGGAATATATTCAGAAGAAAATGTTATCTGTATAGCTGACTAGTATCGTTTCCTACGTAAATACAAATTATTTCTTTTATTAATGCCCGTGTCTTGTTATCTCTCCTTTGGCGTGTGTTTTCAGTGGTTACACAATTAAAGCCCTGTTTCATATCCATATGTATGTATATATATATATATATATATATATATATATATATATATATATATATATATATATATATATATATATATATATATGTTTTGAGGTACAAAACTTGTAAATACCTTTAAAAAGAATACGCGGAAATCTCTCTAAGGCCCTTTCGACTATCATCTCGTCAGGAGAAAATCGATAGTTTTTATTAATAATAACGGCGAAAGAAAAAGCAAAATGGGGAAATTGAGTGTGCCAAAATTAACGATAAAGCGATTAAAATTCAATTCAAGTATTTCGTTAAAAGTCGATTAAAATGTACTACGTTAGGAGATTAAAAAAAATTGGGAGGGAGTTCAAAGTTCCCCAAAGAGATTAAGCGTTTTTTACAAATTCCTTCTCAAATAAAATGAGGTGGGAATGCATGTTCGGATGGTATCACGATAACAGAGCAGGTACTAAAATACGCTCACAAAAATAGAGAAAGTAATACCTGGGCGACATCGCCATAAAAAAGAATAGGTAATGCTTGTCAGTATGGTATCATGGTAACAGATAATATACTACACTACTCCAATCGCCCAACATAGTTTAGGGTTGTTAATTTTTTTTATCGTGTTTTTTTACTAAAACTGTGTCTAATTAAAAATGTTGATAACAGGATGTATTTATTGAGTGAACAAACTTTGAATAAAAAAGACTTACAATGTAATCAAAACATTTTATGTATTTTATGTGTAAGACGATGTATAATTATAATTTGTTGCTCTTTTATCTTGTACGCAAGTGCTTAAAACAATAAATAAACATTTGCGTCGCTAGAAAAGGAAGAGAGTGGGGGAGGGGTGAGAGAGAAGCGGAAGAATAGGACGAAGAGACAGCGAGAACGCCAAATTGTTTTTTTAATTGTTTTTAAAGAGCCTCCTCAGATTGAGACAGAGTGAGAGAGAGGTCACCCCCTCTCATCGCTATATCAGATTAATTTAAATTATCTCTCTTGATAATGATCATTTTTACGAATAGTTTTTGTTGCAATTTATTATTTTTATTATTGAATTACTTTAATTAATTACTGTTAATATCGACACAATATTGGATATATATAGGAAACTGTTGTGGTTGCAAGGTTGAACAATAATTAATGAGGAATACAATGAAGACGCAAACAACAAGGAGAATGCAATAATAAGTGTATTAAAGAAAAGGTATAGTTACAGTATGTACAAATGAAGGTGTCGAGTCAGAGAGTCTTGGTGGGAGGACATGTACGCTCTTCGGCGTCACTTCCGGTGGCATTTAGGTAACACACACTAAGGCCAACCTAGGCTTGCCATTTATAGTGTAACGTTATTCGTATATGCAAATGAGTGGTTGCCACCACAACAGAAACATAACACAAAATTAAATAGCAATCAACAGTAATTCATAATATACAGTTTTGAAAATAAATTATGAAAATTAGAATGTTTTTGTGGTCTTAATTTAATAAAAATACAACTGTGTTGATGATAATATAAGATGGATGAATAATAAAATACTTCCGCAGTTATTAATTTACATAAATATAATTGTATGTAAGTATATTCCTTTGAATTAAGTTACACAGAGACGCCCGCGTTTCATCCGCGAAGGGTATCGTCAGGCTAAGTGCATTACTTTTTGTGTTACTACTTGTTTTTTATAATACACGTGATGTTTGCGATAGCAGGCTAACTAAACGGACTCGTTGATATTCGCTCACACAGTTTTATGTTTCCATTAGTTAATGGCTTAGCTTCTTTTAAACAAAGGTTCGGCTTACATTTACGTCATATATGTTTCTGTTGTTTTTTTATGTGAGTAGTGGGCCTTATTTGTGAGTGTGTGGAATAGACATGTTACCTTGTTTTAACACGTGCGTGATTGAAATAGTTTCATTTCTATTTATTTTGTTATTAATTGCTATATTTGGAGTTGTTTTAGTTTAGCTTTTTTAATTTATTTATTTTATTTTATGTTTTATTGTTTTGATATGTCTTTCTATCCGATAGTAACATTTATTCTTTCTGTATACAGTTGGTTGCAACTTGATTTCTACAATTTACTATGTTTTGGGGATTTTAAAAGTTTATAGCTTTAGACTTCAATCACGCACGTGTTAAAGTAAGGTGCTCTGTTAATTCGACACAGTCACAAAACGAGGACGCCACACTCATTCAACACTAAACAAAAAAATGTCAAGTAAAGATCAGCCGCAAATATATATTCATATTTTACTACCTATTCATATTTAGCTATTGAACACTCCTAAAGTAACTATTGAAAATATATTGTTACTATACTATATAGACTTGTCATGTTATATGTGTATGCATGAAATAATATATATATATATATATAATATATGTGTTGTATTTGTGTCTGTTGAGTCATCTGTTTTCTCGAAAACCAATGCTATATTTGTAATCACAGTTTGTATGTGAGAACCAACACACTATTATATTATTTCACATTGTGATTAAGTTCACCTGGATTTCATTATTTGTGGCAAATGTGTCAGTTTACATTTTTACATATTGATGTCGATTTTTAGATGAATCAAACATCTCTGTTCATCTTCATGTATAAATTCACAGTTGTGACACCAAAGATAAATAACATGTAATGTTATCTTCTATTTGATGCATATAATCGCTATTTTTTTAGATATTGCTTAATAATAATAGATACAGATTCATTTTTGATCGTATTTTATATATTTTTATTTTATTTTTGTTTGCCTCCTTGCCAGATCTGTAAGACGTGACACAGAGTCGAAAAGTGGGATTGAAAACTCAACCCTCTATAGGATGAGCACGCTGGACTACAAAAATAATGTCTGAGCATCCTCATCAGCATTCCCCGGTTGGGGCGCATCAGGCGATCAGCAATAAGCTAACACATGCTCAAAATGTGAGAAGGTATAGCTTGGGAGGGCGGACCTTCTAGAAGTGCGTAGGACAAAATCTAAGACCGGCAGAATCAATGTCCAGAATAAAAGACGGTCCTTGTATAATGGGTGTAGCATCCAACCGAACAGATACTACACTTAGAACACAGCCAAAAGGCCGATAAATAAATATTGTATTTCATATATTAACATTTCCTGTAACTAAATTTTAGAGTTAACTTAATGAAGTGTGTTAGTGTTTTTCTTTACGGGTATTTTCGTCGATATTTTTAATGAAAAGTATAACAGAAAAGTATAATCGTGTTTATAAACAATTTCTTTGGATTCGGTGATTCATAACCTGTCCATTGCAACACGTACGATTTCGCAATTAAAAAAAATATAACGTATTTTTAAACATTAAAAAATCAATTTTAGTGTGTTAGTGTTTTTCTTTACCGGTATTTTCGTCGATATTTTTAATGAAACTATAACAGAAAAGTATAATCGTGTTTACAAACAATTTCATTGAATTGATACGTTGTCCATTGCAACACGTACGATTTCGCAATTAAAAAAATATCACATAAAAAATCGATGTTTTTATCATTAACTGTGGACTTTATCCATAACATTTAATTACTAGATAAACAAAATGAAAACATATAGTATTATGAAGCAAAATGGCATATATAAATTATGAATTAAGTTCACACTAGATATGTAATAGATGAAGCATTGTGTTATTTAAAAGTGTACATATATACTTTAATGCGTGAAAAGTTATTAAGCAAACAGTTCGCTCTTTAATGACGACTATACAATATTAGTGTATGTATTTTAACATATTATGTCAGTAGAGGGTGTCCTGCTCATTCGGAACGGCTACTTTAAAACAGAATATACATGATTAATAATACAATCAAAGATTGAATTTCTATAAATATAACCACAGTAGTGATTTTCGGCCTGATACTTTTTGCTATTAAAATAATTTCTACTCCAGCTGGTTACTCCATTCTGGTGTCACCGTTTCTACTTTGCAGTTGATACGACTCGCATCTCGTATTGCGTTACGTTTTTATCACATACAGTTGCAAGTTGTCGAACTGTGATTGGATGGAAAAAATGTTAAAATGATTTGCGCATAATAATCGATCTAATTACATACGGAACGTGAATACAATTTATATTCAACAAAAGCCTTCCCTGAATCAGTAAGAGTTTAGCACTGAGACTTCCATTTAATTCTGCCGTCAGAGATACAGTTCTTCGTATGGCATGTTAAGTACAAGAGAGCTTTTAACTGCTGTTAAGTTGTGAACATCTACCGCTATTATATAAACTGGCCCCAGCCGGAAGTCAGATTTGACGTTAATGGAAGCTAATTGATTATTTAGTATATGTTTACAAGTTAGCTCACGTTAATGTAATTTATTATTTGTTGTAATAAGTTTGCTAAATGCATCCTGAAAATACCTTTTTGTCAACTCCTTCATTCAGTCGTCTTTTTCTCATTTTAGATTAACGTTTCATCATACTGTCATAATAGAGGCTACTCTCTGCGTTCATTTCTCATTTATTGTGTTATATTAAATCAACAATGCTAATTGTAAAAACCTAACAACCAAATAGAAGTCATCCTCTTTAACTTATTCCATCAGTTATTTCTGTGATTAAAGATTGACTTTTAAAATTTAATTCGATAAAAGAGTAACGCAAAACTGATATATAAATTGACTGATACGTTTCTGTTTATATAGATATTATATATAAGGAATGCAGATGTTTGCCCATGAATCTAGCGTTATTTATCATAACAATCTTATAATCTCTGACTGTAAATCTGATGTGTAATACACATAGATACAGTATCTAGTCATAGTTAACGGTATACACTCCCCGCACCTTTTGATATTACACATCTCGAAAAGGTTAAATGGCCGTTTGTTGATCATCGAAGCAATTAACGCACTGAAATAACTCACTGTTTGCTTCCAATTTTAATATGCGCCATTGTCTGTACCTGTTCTTTCGTATCCAAAGAGGATCTCTAGGGGAACAATTTCCGACATATTTGCATCGATATTGAGATGAATTCTTTCAATATGTACGTATTGTATCAAAGAGTGAATAGAGTCAACGCCAGCTTAGAACAAATATCATCGTTGAGTTTAGGTTTAATTTACTCCATGTACATTATGACTCTTCTTATTTTATTACTGTGAAACTTAGAAGAAAACGTGATATTCTACGCTCCTTATTAGAACTCGCATCAACCGCATTATACCATTAACTGATATTCTTCAAAATGTTGCTTTTTATGTGACACATTAAGTGTTCGTTGTGGTAGAGTGCTTATTTAAATCTATAGAATGATTATTTTTGTTTCTCTTTGTGTCGCGACCCGTTGATCACTTACACGTTTCAAAACTATTTGACGGAATTGAATCAAATGGCACATGGAAAAGGGTTTGCATGACTGGCGTGTTATATGTTAACAGTTAACTAATAGTACTGATCTAAATATTATAATCCTGCAAGTGATATATTATACGTGTTAAGAAAAATCAGAATAAAACATAATTAATGCGAAAATTAAAGTAAAGAATGTAAACAAAAATATATTTTAAAAACCGAGCAAAAGGATATCTAATGAAACTGTCTTAGTTTTATATAACGGTATCTATTTCGGAAATGGTTTCTGTTAAAAATCCATACTCGATAGGTGCATTTAAACAGTTCTAAATATGTTTACTTAATTGTCTTTTTTCTATATATATGCAATAGTTTATATATATATATATATATATATATATATATATATATATATATATATATATATATATATATATATATACAATAGCTTTGTCGATATTAACAGTAAGTATTTAAAGTCATTTAATCAAAAAGTGATACATTACGAAAAGATTCATGAAAATAGTTGTTCTTGATTTTTTAAAGGCAGATCATTTAAAGTAAATTGTCATCACGTATTTGTAAGACTGATTTCATAGAGAATGGAACAGCTTTCTATTTATCTTTCTCTTACTCTCTCACACACACACTCGCTCAGGCAAATTGTATTTCTTTATTGTTTTCATTACTTTTGAAAAGATTGCCGACTTGTAGCCTGCAGTATATAACTGATGATGATATAATAATATCTTTTCGTTTCTTTTTGCCAGTTTTACGGGGAACCAGTGCATTGCGCTTCGTGCAATTCTGTAAGCGTACCTATTATAAACAATTTGAAATCATTTTAAACTTCTTTAATACGATGTAATAATTATTAAGCTAATTTAATTATATAAGATATAGCCTAAGAGATGTACTGAGTTACATCGAAGCACTAATTTCTATAACAGAATATTTAGCCATAATATGGCATTGAAATTCGTAGGCGAATGATTAAATGTGAAATAATTGAGTTAAACCAAAAAAAGCAGTCGAAACAACAGGACACACAGAACTTCCAAATCAAAAGCTGATAAGACCCTTGCGAAACGCAAACCAATAAAGATGTTTATATTCCCTATAAAGGACTAATCACATCAAAGGAGATAAACTATGTAAACGATGAGGAATTTACTGATGTAAAATTAATTGATGCTTTATGTTAAATACATTTTGAAATAATTAATTGAAATAAATTGTGTGTCAGCATATATCTTATGTGCAATGATATATCGACAGCTATTATAACCACGACCAACTAAATTAAAAACGTCATATATTTCATATTGGGGGACATTAAAGTCCTAAACCATGTGTTGATTGTAAATGTATAGCTGAAAATTACATCATTAATTCATGAGATTAGAGCATTTATGTTCGGGTATGAGATGAATAATGTAGATTGTTTGACAGTTTAAATTCCACATGAGAGAAAATTAATGTGCTTTAACAGACTTCTTAAGGGATAATTTACATAATCAATTATAGGTATAATTTATAAGATTGGCAGGACCAAATCGACAACGAAAATAAATTATTCGTGTGGAGAACTTAATTTGCATGAACAATTTTCAGAGAAATTATTACATGTTGCCAATTAAAAATAAGAAAAAGCACAAGAGAGTGCACTTAGCATATCCGGGGAACATAATTACATGCCAACAAATACGATGACGTTCTACTTTTTTTATATTGGCGATCATAATGAACTCTCATTATAAAATAAAGCCAACGTCATCATGGCTCGATCAGTCATAAGAAAACAGAAAATGCAATAGGAATTGTTATTGGGAAGTTAATGCACAACCCAGTCTCGAGTAAATGTTCCCAAATCAAAGAACTGAATCTTTTCAAATCCACCTAAAGACCGATTGAGAAAACACACGAAGACGGCGACCGATATAACAATAGAAACACTGAAGATAATTATTTAAAAACCACATCAATAATAATAACACAGAAGGTCAAATTCAAACTATTATAACCAACATAATCATCCGTCATATTATTCAACTTGTCTATTTTCTTTGCATTTTTACTATTGTTACCCACCCGGCGAAGGGCTATTTGAAGTTTGTGTTGCCGACTGGAAACAGCGAATTACAAAAGTTTAAAACATAACTGCGCAAATATCTTTTTTTCAGATCTTTTAAGAACATATATATTGAGCAAGCAGCTCGTCGTGGGATAGACCTACATTTACTGCTGACTCCCACATAATAGTTTCTAC
This sequence comes from Sepiola atlantica, assembly GCA_963556195.1. Classification (NCBI taxonomy): domain Eukaryota; kingdom Metazoa; phylum Mollusca; class Cephalopoda; order Sepiida; family Sepiolidae; genus Sepiola; species Sepiola atlantica. The sequence continues at coordinate 51,647,684 of OY744535.1, forward strand.
GAAAAAAGTGCCTAGTTAGATATTTGGACATGTTGTGACGTTCAATTCATTTTAAATAACCCTGAATAATATCCGATGACTGCCACATTTCTATATGTAATAACATAAATTAGTAATATATAAGAAACTTATTAAAACAATCTGCCATTTCCGAAGATGCTGATCATTACTTTTTAGCGGAGTCTGCATATATAGTAAGGAACAGAAAAAGTTGCATCATTATTACGAAATGTTACCATTGTCAATGCTTTGTAATATAAATATATATATATATATATATATATATATATATATATATATATATATATATATATATATATAAATATAAATATATATATATATATATATATATATTATAAATATGTATATATATATATTATAAATATATATATATATAAATATAAATATAAATATATATATATATATATATATATATATATATATATATATATATATATATATATATATATATATATATATATATATATATATATATACAGGGTGTCTCAAAAAATGTACTCACTCGTAGAATGACCAGAAAACTTTTATTTATGACCATAGAGTGAAATGAAATAGCATCGAATACATGAGACAGATGTAATTGAAGAATCATGTTCGCAAATGTTCAAACTGATGACCATTATTGTTCAAACAAAGCTGATAACGCGCACCAAGGGATTCGCAAACGTCTCGTCATTCTAAGAGTGAGTCCATTGTTTTGAGACACCCTGTATATATACTATTTTTTAAGTAAATATCAATTATTTCTACACACAGGCACCGATGTTCTATGCTTACGCAATCTTCACTGTAGGGGATGTTAATTCACTTCGGTCGGATGGCACGAACCCAGTTTCTTTACAAATCACCACTGATTTTCAGTCGGGTGTCTTTCCCCTCAGCCGGCGTCCATTCGCATGACAATTCGGAGGGGTTTTAATCTATAAACGCTAAATCGGCGGTCGCGTATAGCGAGCAGTGGAGAAAGTGATTCCACAATAATCGGAATCTCGCTTTTAAGACATAGCGTTACTGCTCGTTTATGCATACTCTCAGAGTGCGCCAATCCTAGTAAATGGGGTTATAATTTTATTTTAAAAGTAAATGTTATTTATTCTTACCTACATACATCGACGTGTCATGCTTACACAATCGTCAGTGTAGGGGATGTGTATTCACGTCGGTCGGAGGGCACAAACCCGGGTTTTTTTTTAACAAATCGCAATTAGATGGATATTTAATTCATATTTTGGTTTTCCTTATTTCAAATTGATTTTAATTTTGATTTTGATTCTTAACGGCCCCAACCACGTGACTTTCCAAATTTAAATTTTAAATGTCTTTTCATTTCTCTCCATTTCATTCTTTCCAAATATGATCAAGGGTTGAGATCGGATTCTTACTCTGCCGGATGAGATCTCAATTTATAATAGCTGTTCATCGGTAACATCGACATGCCAGTGTCGCAGATGTTGTACATGTCTGTGTGAATAAAAAAATCATATATATATATATATATATATATATATATATATATATATATATATATATATATATATATATGAAACAGTTTTTCATGGTAAACAACTGATGATCCCTTAAAATAGTGTTAGAAACTAACTAATATAATAACTGTAAAAAATAAATTGACTTACATGAGTGATTTTCCACTGGAAGACTTGAGACTATAAGATTTTTTTTATATATATATATATACATTTTTTTTATTTTTTTTATATAGTTTTAATGGTTGAGAAACTTCCGAGACTATATACATATATATATATATATATATATATATATATATATATATATTGAATTGGAACACTTCATATTTGTAAGCATCATGTAAGAATTTAAAGTAATAAATAAAGCAGACGCCGTCAACGCATGTTTAGATGTGAGATTTATTAATAAAATGTAAACATATTTGTAATATGTATACTATACTTTTATTTATGTTTGATTCATTGTCGCTGTGTTCTTCTTACATTTCACTAGATATCCCTGGTTTACCCTGAGTACTGTCACAATCTTGGTGGTCTAGATATTTATCCGTTAGGATGTAAAATTAACATAGGTGTTAACGGGATTTAATTTGTTTAAATATGGTGTACGCCAATGTAGACGGGATGTGTATTACATTGGAATAGTTCATATTTTAATAAGCATCTTTTCAAGAATTTTGAATAATAAATTAGGCAGACGCCCTCAAAGCATGTTTAGATGCTGGATTTATTAATACAATCAAAACAGATTTTTAATATTAATAATAGTTTATTTTTCTTTTCATGTTGACTAATTTCTTCTTACTAATAATTTTGTCAGATATCACTTGCTTCCCCAGAGTATCGTAACCATCTTGGTGATATTAATAGTAGTCCGTCATGATTTAAAATGGACAGAGGATTTAACGGGATGTGCCTTTGTGTACAAAATAAACCTCGCGCTATCAAAAACCAGACGACAAATGTAGCAAATCGTTCACGCAAAACGCCAATATATTCTTGCAGATATAACCGTAACCAAAGTAATCTGCATACTACGTTATCTCCTTGCACACTCATTAAAAAATTAGGTCGTACGTTGGATAAAAAATGTTCTTCCAAAATCAAATAAGACGCTATAAATACAAATCTGTCTCGTTGTCGACTTTAAATTGACATTTATTTTAATCATTTATATAAAGTTAGCTGAACAGTGTTTAAAGGTAAATGATGCTATTAATTAGTAAACTATTTTAATTTGTACAATAAATAGATTAATTTAAAATTTAGCTGACAAGTGTTTTAAGGAAACATGAAACCATAGTCAATACGTCATCAAATGGTGAATCCACACGTTATCTGCAAGTAAATGATAAATGTTGCGGTTCTTCTTCTTTCTTGTGAATCAGATGATTCTGGTGTTGGCATTAGTCACCCTGATGTTTTTCTAGTTATAAATATTTCTGGAAAGCTATCAGGTACTTACGGGAAGGACCACGAGAAGGTTGCTAACATCCTTAAGTGAAAGTGGTACTGTGGAACCGACTGAATTCGAACTTGGAACACCCAGGTCTTCAGTCAGTGTCGATATCAACTTAACTACCGTCACCTCCCAATTGATCCCGTTGACATTTATTAATTGCTATTGTGATGTATAGAGACACATATTTCCAGATGATAGAACACAAGATTGTTAGTGCAATGCTAATTTAATTGTTGCCAAACCCAATTCCGCTGACAGACAAGTTTCCGGATACTTCCATAAAAAACTCCCCATTTTTTTGCTGATGCACATCCAACCATTTTTATTATCCTATGCCATTATATTAGGTTTATTTTCATTTTGGCTTGAGTAAGTTTTGTAAATATCCAACACAGATTTGTATTGGCTGATTTGTTTTTATTTTATATATGCTATGCAAGGAAACGACCAGTACGTGCTTGTTTAAAAAAAACTCCGATAATTCAATGCCTATATATCATTCGTAAATGGGATTGTTTGGACAGGCATCTGAAATAGCTGCGGGGGTTCTACTCTCGAAGATTATTTCCATGACGCATTATCAGTGCAACGACGGGGAATACTTTGGAATTAATAAAACTGACATACGAATATGCTAATCATGATGTACGCATCCGTGAGGCCACACCGAGTTTTCTAAATTGTCGATGTTATGAATGAATATCAAATGAAATGCTACGAAAGAGAATTCCGGTGTTAATATCATTGTAATTCTATCGTAGAGGTTGCCAAGTATATTATTGCTTTTATTTGCTTCCATATTTATAACAGGTCTGTGTGATTAGTTTGCGACTCCCTGTCGACTCGAACACACTCGAGTGTCTCGTAGATCGTGTTCGTCCGTCCATTGCCGGTGTAAATATAACTGAATTCTACAATTTAAAACGTACATGTAATGTATACAATGCAATATGTATTTAGGAATTGTACAACTCATACTGTTACAGAATTGCATTTCCGTCCCTTGAATGGCTGTAATGATGCAGCTGGAACTTTTATTTGATCTGGGCACGGGCAGATGACTGCAGATGAGTAATATATACAAAAGCAGACAAAGTGAGACTGTCACTAGAACCCTTAGTTACATATATTAGCATCGCTAACCACCCCTAACGCAAAAATAACAAAGATACTAATTTAAATGTTGTATATATTTGTGTGCGCGAGTATGTTCGCGTGTGCGCGTATGTCTCAATTCTCTGTAAAATACAATATATTAGAAGCAACGAAATAGTTATGACGACCACATTTGTATATGTTCAGTTTTAAAATCGTACACACGCACAAATCAGGTTGCGTATTATATTCACAGATATAAACAGACATAGAACGATTTCGATTTGAAATGCAGCATTGTTTGCTGAAAAATCATTTGTTCTTAACCGTAATTTAGGATGAAATGGACGCATGCGCGTTGATCTGAAAAAACATGAGTAACTATTTTCTTTGCCAATCAATATAAAGAGGTCAGTCGCCTCGATTCAATTTTAAGAAAAAGAATGAATACTACACAAAGTGGAAGCTATTCAGTTTTTAATAAATGTTTCAGAGTAATTCATTTGTTATCAAAAACAAGAAACATTTTGATAAAATGCGAAAGACCGCTCGAATTATCAAAATTAAATTCTATATTAAGACTCGTAATAAATATGCTATCTTTTTCATATTATTAATTTAAACATTAATAAAACGTTGATTATTTTTAGCCACGAAAACCTATATGTGATATTTCTATGTATATGATACACTTACAAAATAATTACTCGGCCATTATAACACTAGGGCATAACTGGCAGGGTGGGTAATGTTGGATTTATTTGAATTGCTTTTGTTTTATTCAAAGTGGGGGATCCTATTCGGAGAAATGTTAGATAACTCGGATACTTGTGGAATTATAGCTATAAGGATTTAGCATAAATCAATAAATGTTTCCCTAATTTGAGTTTCAGAGCTTTTAAGCGGCAACGATAAGAACCATCTCGGATATGAAAATTTAGATATTTCAGATGTGCATTTAATTTTATCGAAACTTATTCGACAAGATTTCCAAAATGTTGATTTTTTCATATAGACTTTTACATCTTCGCCTGACATTGTACTCATTTTCTTCAATCAAAACCGAGTAATTAATCAGGATTCGATACATAAACTATATTGATTCAACTTAAGGAGAAGTGATAGACAATGGGAGCAAAATTGTTCGGCAACGAAGCGTTGAAATTAAAGTTTGAAATATAACTGTTTTTCCGGGTTCGAGTCCGACGACCGGTGTGAATTATACTTCTCTTCACTTACGATTCCCGTAAGGATTAACTGTACACCTAAGTAGATTAACACAAATATGTATAATAATTTACTTGCCACCCCCAAACAAGACTGGGCTCTCTAGCGAATAGTATAAACACAACAGTTATCGTGGCTTCGATGCGATGTTTATTTCAAAAGCCAATCTCTTTAGTACAGCTGTCTTTAAGTAGGATAATTCACTCGCTTATTTACCGAGTTATTGCAAGCGACCGTGTTGGCAAAGACGTTGGAATTTTAGTGTTATATATTAACCGGTGTTAATAATTCATCTCTACACTGACGATTTTCGGAAGGATGAAACGTATACATATCTAAGTGACTCCAGCCATAATATGGCATCTGTGTGATGAACAAAAATACCATATACTAAGAGCCATTATTGACCTAAATACAAACTATTTGAATATTAGAGATGAAATCTTTAAAGGATGCATCCACAGGAGTCAACCACTACTTATAAATTGGACTTACCGATACACATAAAGTATATGCAACACCCCGATGCCCAATACATACCCCCATAATTGCCTCACTAAATAACCACTTCCACTCCGGAAAATCCTCCCAAATATCACCCCTCATAAATATAAATAAACGAATATGAATACATATATTAATCGGTTCATATCGACACCACTACTTAAGACCAATAATTTACACCACGTAAATATGTAATAATAACTTTTTCAATAATAAACTTTCCAGATATTAAGAGGGTAACCCCCCCATTTTACATTATTATTACTTCCATAAGTATCCACTATATATTAGTTAAAATGTCAACGCCCTATATATCATCAAAAGATTCAATCTTGCCGAACAAATCATTGCTCTTATCTCTAAACCAGACTTAACCAGTATACCTATATTATTACTCCCATAAACTTTCACTAAAAATTAGTTAAAAATGTGACTCGCCGAATACAACATTATTCAATAATCCTGCAGATTTGCTGCCCTCAGACTGATTCACTAGCTGCTAGGACCGGACTCGGATTAAATCGTTATTTAAAGCCATTTTGGATTGATTTAAGGTCGTTTAATCTGAGCCTTAAATTTGAATTTAATGTGGTTTTTACCTCTTTATTATTTTTTCATAAGTATAACATTTAAACATATTTTCTCTCCTTAGCATTCTCTAGATGAAACACATTATTAACTCTCAAAAGAGTAACGGCCAAATATACGCCCCTCATAAACATAGACTCACGGGATTTGTACATAATTTTTTAATTTATTTTTTTATATTTTTAAATATTTCCCATTTTTAAATCTCAGCTGCTACATCTTCTGTTTTGTCAAACCTTATTAACCCTCCCTAACACTTATTTGTAACAAATATACATAACACTTTAAGCAAATAACGCATCCAAAGGTGACACGTGACTTCGCATTTCTGAAAAAGATGACATCATAAGCTAAAGAGAGCCTGATAATTAAACCTGCTGAGCTGAAAATCCACGGTACTAATGTTGTATTATTTGTTCTATACCAAAATAAATATATATATATATATATATATATATATATATATATATATATATATTTGGGAAAGTTCATTTTTAAGCATCTTTTGAATTTTAAACATAAAGATAGAGGCAAAATGCCTTCATAAGAAACCATGTGTTAGATGCAGATATTTTTTATTAGATCAATATAAAAGATCAACACATTTTTTTTCTTCTTCATCTTTACTTTTCTATGTAATATTTCGCTAGATATCACAAGCCTCGACAGAGCTTTAAACAAATAAATGGTATTAACCTTTTTTTCGTAATAATCCTTCCTCGTCTTGTAGAAGTGTGGTCCGATGTTGTGGACTAACGGTGCAAACGTCTGTTTTAAATTGAACTTAAATCGCGCATGGTCGCAGGTAATTATAAATTTGGGAAAGTTCATTTTTTAAGCATTTTTTGAATTTTAAACATAAAGATAGAGACACAATGCCTTCATAAGAAACCATGTGTTCGATTTAAATATTTTTTTCGTAAATCAAAATAAGAAACCAAAACATTTTTTTTCTTCATCTTGATTTTTTTATCTAATATTTGGCTTGATATAAGAACCCTCGAAAGAGCTTTAGACACATAACACGTATTAACCTTTGTTTTGTTCGTAATCTTCCTTCCTGGTCTTGTAGAAGTGTCGTCCGATTTTGTGGACTAACGGTGCAAATGTCTGTTTTAAATTGAACTTAATTCGCGCATGGTCGCTGGTAGTTATAAATTTGGGAAAGTTCATTTGTTTAAGCATCTTTTGAATTTTAAACATAAAGATAGAGGCAAAATGCCTTCGTAAGAAACCATGTGTTAGATGCAGATCCTTTGTTATTACATCAAAATGAAAAATAATAACATTTTAAGTAATCATTGTATATACCAACGAAATTGTTGAACATAGATGGAGAAAATAGTTCCATGAAATTAGAAATAAATTACATCAAATAATAATTAATTAGACAGTGTTTAAAAATAGATATTACAATTAGCTTATCTAATATATGTATTTAGATCGTTCGTCTCTATATAGAATATATTTAATGTATCTGCTGTATTTCTGATTAAAAACAGTAACCAGTTTTTATGTAAATATTGGAGTGATAAATAGATTAATTTGCATTAACTAATGTATTTATATATATATATATATATATATATATATATATACATATATATATACATATATATAAATATATATATATAAATATATATATATATAGAGAGAGAGAGAGAGAGAGCGAGAGAGAGAGAGAGTGAGAGTGATAGAGAGAGAAGGAGAGTAACAGTGAATTACTACTTCAACTGAATGAAGAACAATGAAAGGAAATATATAAAATGTTCAGTTCTAGTGGTGAGAAAAAACAAGAAAACACATATCAAGTCAGACAACAACACCCTACCTACATTACAACATTTACATAAATTTAGTACTTCATTTTTTACAACTTCACTTTACATTGCAAATGTTTAGTTTTTTTTGTTCATTGAATAAATGTTTCAAAATCTACATTATGTGTATGCTTTAAAGTATACTGGAATTATTTTCAATTTCAACAATGTATTAATAAAAGAAGTATTCGATTATACGCCGTTTGACTAATTATATTCAAATGTTTACACAAAATAAACGTTCATGTTACGTACCTGTCGATTGACGGGTATTCTTCTATCTATGTACAAAGTAGATATCCTGTTTACATTCATACATTTCTGTTACATTATATGTAACCATCTAACCTAACTGAAAAAGATATGACCGCGGGAAATGTATTACTTAAAAGAAAAGCTTAAAAAACTCTGGAGAGACGGAATCAACAACTCAATAACATATTCGAGCCATAGCTGGCAACACTCTATAATATCACTGGTATTTAACAACGGCCTATTTTTCGTTAAATGACTAGCGGCCGGCCAGTCGTAATGAACGTCTTTAACTAGTTCATGCACCTTGCTTCGAACTTACCTACTCGACTCAGACTCTGCAATTTTATTGTTTCTGCAATTCGTTCTGTGTATGAAAAGGAAAGTGGTATCTGATGATTAATAATCTGCCTTAAACCAACAGACACTTGTATTTTCTTTGGACGATATTCTATAATTGAATTCCTGTGTTCTGCTGATTGGTTCGTTAAGTATTCCACCTGATTTTCCCAACCAGACTATTGTTTTGTTCAAATCATAAACGTGCAATCAATGATTGTTGTTGGTATCCGTCTGTCTTAGGAGACAAAAGAGCTCTACGACTCGGGGTAGTCCGTTGTTGAATTGCAACGTATTCTATGATTATGAATGCCTATCTCGGAATGCCAAGATCTGTTACAGTTTCCACAAATGTTACTAGCGTTTGGTCCTGATAGCTCTCTTTCAGCTCTCTGCGGTTTCTTCTCCCTCCCATCTATCCACTGATGTGCTCACAATTCTTCACTTTTGTTGGAGTATGTCCCCACATCACTTATTAAGTGGCTGATGTCGTCCGCCACGGTATCCAAGTATTCTGGGTCGACTCCACCTGTCTTTAAGTAGTGTAGGACAACCCCTCTTGCTGGTCTGCAACTATTAGGAGCTGGTCGAAAAGAATATTTTTGTAATCTTCCCACTATCTATTCGCCTGATATAGCCAAGCCACTAGAGTAAAGTTCTGGTGGGCAAAGTGAATATTCTTGCGATGTCTACATGATACAGATGGTATTGTTTGAGGCGGTTCAAACACATAATAATTTAAACTGAACTAGCAGGGAAACCCGGCATTTCTTGAGGGTAAATGATTTACCTTATCGCAGTGTACGCGCAACCATACCAAGATATTAACGTTTTATTATTATGTATTACATCATATTATATACAACCATTGAGATCGGACATTAAGAGGACAACAGCATTGTGTGAATAGGATCAATTCTTGTAAAGAATATTAATTTAAATACATAAGTACAAATTTCAAGTCTTTCTAGAACTCGATAGATATTCGACTTTTCCAGAGAACCAAAGAAGAAAGATGTATACTGCTACATTAATAGTTGATTTTATATCATTATTTTTATTCTAATTTTTAATGTATATAATTTGCCTATATATATATACATATATATATATATATATATATATATATAAATATATATATATATACATATATATATATATATATATATATTTAATTTAATATATATATATATATATAAATGTATATACATATATATATATATATGATTTCATGGAGATAAAGTCATAATACACACATATATATATATATATATATAAATATATATATATATATATATAAATATATATATATATATATATATATATATATGTGGGTATATATATATATATATATATATATATATGTATATGTGCATGTATGTATTAATATTCAAAGAGTCATATTTATGATAAAAATATTATCACATACCTAAATTGAAATAGTTCAATAGTGTGAAGCGGGAGCTATGGTATGCAATGGTTTTATTGGGTATAAACCATGTCAAACGTAAGGAACGACACACTAATTTCATTTTACAAAACAAAATGCTTTGTTTATTTCTACTATGCTATCGTTTCGGCTTAGTACAAACATATTTATAAAATGCCGAAATATCATACGCATGTATATATGCTCGTATATCAAACATAGAAAGGCAAGGCGAGCCAAGCTTGGATTACAATCCGCACTAATCATCATCATCATCATCATCATCATCATCATCATCATCATCATCATCATCATCATCATCATCATCACCGTCACCATCATCACCATTGACTTTTTATTTCTAATGGAACTGTTAAAATAGTGAATGATGATGAAGATCAGTACGTGGTGTAATCCAGTCTTTGCTTGTTTTGTTTTAGGGGATAATTAAATGTACTTAAAAATGGCATCTGTAAAAACAAGAAGTTTTTTTTTTTAAGATAACACGGTCATCTAAAATGAATTATTTGTTCTTGGCTGTTTGTAGTAAGGAAATTAAGATTAGAATATTTTGCTTTATAATTTATGTCAAAATCTCAGATAGCTACCGAATCCTCAATTCAGGAATTCGCATATTTATTTTACATACGCTTTAAATATTAATCTCGTCAGCCGAAAATTATTATTTTAGCAATCTTCTGTCATCATGTGCTTCTTTTATTTATATCATTATCTATATGAAGAAGCGTAATGGCGATGAAACATTTATGAAATATCCAGATGATTGGCAGGCAGTAACGATGATCATCTCATCTTATTAATCTTAATGTGCACATATTGTTGACGTGTGCGTAAAATAATAAAAGGGAACAATCCCGATATTTGTCTTAGCTTGTAAGTTTTTTACGATCAATTGGAAAAAATAAACTTCAGACGCTTACGTCATCAAAATAAAAGTAGGAGATGATACGGTTTTTTTTTGCCGATTAATGTATTATGTGATTTTTTATTAAAATGGTGAAAATAATGCGTTTAGTAGTTATGTAAATACGTCCAAGCAACTATATGTAAAACTGTGTCCGTCAGTCGGTAACACGCAGATTGAATACATTATTTTGTAGATGTTTTTAAGAAAGTCACCTAAGTGGTTGCCACCAAGTCGTCGTGTCAGAGATAGGTTTTTTAATTGTATTTTATTTAGTACTAACGGAAACCGTCGCCCGGCGTTGCACTGGAGAAAGTACTACCTATTGCATAAAAAGGAAACGGCCTATTGTTCTACCCCCCTCTACCGTGTTGGTGAATGTTTTAAATTTAAAAAAATAAAAATTGGTAGAATAGAATGGGATCGAACGCTGGAACTGGCGATCATGAAACCACCCTTCATAACGACTGCGCCACGGTTTCGAGATAAAAGTGAATTTGAAAATAGGCGAATTAAGCTAAGCTTGTTTATTGGCAGCTGCTGCCGACAAATATGAAGTTAAAAAATGACACGGTTTAGGTCATTTATTTGGGCAAGTTTTCTATAATATGCGTGTTAAAGGTGTATGATTTTGAAAATGTAAATGTATCGGGGTCTACCAGTATCTTGGTGCTTATTGAATTAAATAGCAAGTCGATTCGATCAAGAAATTGTAGCCGCCATGTTGAATGCTTAAATGGTGCAAGAACTGTGTTCGTTAATTTCATTCGCTGAAATCCGGAATGAATTTTAATATAGAAGTCATAGGTAGAATTAGAAATAACGTAATCTGATATTCGCGGAATATCATCGGAGTGAATGGGAGCGGTTATTAAGTCTTTGCGTGTTGTTTTATATCATGTAGTAAATTAATACCAGGCAAATAATAAATAAGGAAGGACTGTTTTGTGAAAAGTAAACTGTGTTTATTAGTTCCCGGTGTCGATGAGTGGAGTGACAGTACATAATTGTTAGGGAGGAAAGTGTTTGCTACCACCTATATGAAGTTGGTGTGTCGGAGAGTCGGAGATGGCGGGCCAAATGTAATATTTAGTGTTAGCTGGAACAAAATAAGAAGAAATTTACTAAAACACGCTCGAGTGAATAAGTGTGATATAGAGGTGAGTTTAGTAGTCTGTGATGCATGTGGTTATTTTCCTATACTCCGAGAAGGTACAGGGGAAAAATCGTCTCTACTTTATATATTAGATATATAGGTTAGGTTTGGGATAATATGTGTCTTATATATCACGCTTACAATTGAAATAACAGGATTCAAAATAAAATTATCCCGATTTCTCACGTTAAATAGGAAACCGGTTTGATTATCAGACGTGAATAACACAACTATTTTCAGTGTTCATTTACCATTACATTTTTAAACTAATACTAGCTGGATTGTTAAACTTAACTTTGAATCCAACGTTGGATTTTGAAATAGTGTAATGTGTGCGTAACGCTTTAATTAGAAAAAATAATATCTTAATTGTTTGTTTACGTTCAAGATTGAGAAAATTGTTTGACATTTTGTTTTAGCTACAACGGAACGGCTGATATTAAAATAGTTGAATCACGATCGATTCGGATCGAGTGATAACACTTTACGAATACCAGGTGTTGTTATTTTTATTAAGAATATCGATAGCTTATAAATACAAAGAAAAAAAAACAAAAGTGCAAAGTAAGCAAAAAAGTATCATATACGTGCAGCACTGTTCATAATTCATGTATTCCTGTAAATAAATCTTTTATTCTAGTAATGGCGAAATATAGACCCTATGATCCATTACATATAAGCTTATCTCCAATTCGATGTAAGACTGACTTTCTGTCTGATTAATGTTCTCGCGAATGTTTCCTTAATCTTTCCAACCATCATGGTTTATTTGCCCCTTTTCCCCCATGCGCCTAATTGTTTAATAAAAATACTTCGTCTATTAATTAGTCGTCTATAATGACTGCAAATATAGTATACACTAAGGCAGTGCGAACGTGTTTCTAGCCACATGGATATTTACTTTGACTCATCCGGTATGTATACAAGACTGCACACGCGTGTTATTCTATTTCTGTCATTTTTCTTACAGTATGTTTCTTATATTCTCTTATGTATAATTGCATGGGTGGGCATTTACATTCGTGAGTTCTAAATTGATTCTATATAAAACTATGTAATTGTTTGAACTTATTCGTATACACTCGATCGTTTCTAATATATATATATATATATATATATATATATATATATATATCACTAAATAAACTATATATGTGGTGTATAATGTAATCAAGTCATTGGCGTGGACGAACAAATTTACCATCATTTAAAAAATATCGGTTTATATTGATTGTTGTAAAATGTCACAAAATAAAAAGTTATTTTCTGAGTTGGTAATTTTGTTGTAAGTTTGCTTGGAAATACGTTTTCGACGCAATATCAAGGAGAGGTGTTTAAGTTTGCAGGTCCGCAGTATTCTTATTTTCCGTATATACCCCTGTCACACACCCTTCTCACTCAACAGATGCACTGTCTCTTCATTTTCTATTGTCATTCAGATCATAAGCAGCGAATTCCAATCAAAACTGAATATTCCTACATTCCGCATTTTCTCACAACTACATACTTATATGCATTCTTGTCTAACACCTGCATCACATTTCTTTAACCTTAACCATTCCATGGTTTTGTATTTTACACTGTAAGATCGAATGCTATAAATGTGATTTAATTAATTACCAAAAAAAACTAACGCAACTAAGAACACAATATCACACATCTGTATAATAGTATTCAAATAAAAGTGTACACAGGGGAGACCATCATAATTATAAAACTTGGTCTAGTAATATAACAACCTATAGCTTATTCGGCGATGTATATTTGTCGGTTCTACAAAGTAAAGGATGTAAACAAAATGAAAATAGATTACAAATGATATACAACATGTGTTGAGGCATGTCAATTTTTACGCTGGAGTTAAAGTATTGACATATTGGCTTTGTCTTCCTAGGTACAATTAGAGTGTGCTTCACATTAAAAGGCTAACGAATATGTGGACATGATTCCAATAGACTGAAAACAGAAAATAACAAAACACTAATCACGGGGGTCATTTTACATTCTTAACTGTAAAAAATAATATTTTTGGGCGACAGGTTTTAACAGAAAAGTAGTACCACGTGTGTTTTATAGTCACGTAGTATACTGGAACTGCTCTGCTCATAGTTAAAATGCCCCAGAGGAGGTAACACCGGGATTTCTTCATGGCGAACAAGTCACAACATTGCATTTTTTGTTGTTGTAATCCTCAACTTAACTTGTCGTCTTTAATAGCCCAATACTACTTTGATGTAATACACCTGCCAACTAATTTAATGCTTTCTACTGTTCTTTGAGAATTCGCATCTCTGATATACTTTACTCGTTAGAAGGATTACTTAACGGATCCAACCATTGCTAGTAAAAATAGTGCTTAAAAATCTGACAGAACATGAGCACGGCTCTCGAAAACCTCATTAATTTAGTTTAACATGATCACTTCGCAACATGCATTTTATTTATGATAACCGTGTGTAGGTTTAAAATTCATGAAAAAATCTAACCATCATTAATTAAACAAATAGTCACTTAAAATTATGTTAATTGTTCGTTCGCTAAACGTTTGCGTGCATAGAAATGTTTAATTTGAAATCCATCGTGTCGTCATTCTGGAACAATCATTTTTATCATATTATAGGAGTTATAAATCTATTGATCCAATTGAGAAATACAAGTGTAATTATTAAGATACTCTCGCATTGTTATTTATTGTAATGACAGCTTAAGGAGGGCTATTTTGTTTTGAAAATAAAATATTTTCATCACATAAAGTTTAAACCAATATTGGTGCAATTTGATTCATAGGTCATTCATTTTTAAATTACAAATATATTTTTGGAAGCTTTTCAAATTGGTTAGATATAAAAAAGAGATATTTGAAATTGAACATCGTATGAAAACAATATTTAATACGCCTACTTTATGTGAGGTCTCAGGAAAAGCACGTTAAGATAGAATATACATGGTTGAAAATCAGCGAAATTATATGACAATGTCATAATAGTATAAATATACATGATGTAAACTCACATGATATCAGGTTTTACTTAAACAATATCGGATGTTTACAAAAATGAGCTTTTGAGTTGAATGTGTGTATAATGAATTATATTTTAGAGGACATTGTATGGATATGAACACTTTCTAATCGCTATAAACATTGCTATACACCAAAACTAGAAGAAATACAAATAGGCATGTAATATTAAGTAAACTCTTTAATAACAGAATGCAGATTATATACAATTATGAAACACAAACTATATCCCAGGTAAAATGTGAGAATGTTTAGGGCAAAATTCATGTTTTTTTAATGTAATTATTTTTGTGTAAAATATATGTTATGCGTCTAATAAACTCTTTTGAATATAGTCTAAACGAAACGCGATGTAAAATAAAATCGGTCACTATACAATATGTGCATAATCGTTTAATATAATGAGATTTGTAACTAACAGTATGTTAATTTGAAATAATACTACTAGTGTTTTGTTTTTGGCAACATTCATTTTCAGTAAATATATTTCATATAACCTACAGTTTTTGTTCTTTTTTTGCTTCAGGATAAAATGCATTTAAACATTTCTTACACAATACGGTTACGGATTGAAATGTGTGTTATGTATAAGTAAACACTATTTCCATTAGCATTACTGTTTTTTCTGTCTTTAGATTAACCAAGTTTTTAGGGAAATGGCAGTATACTGAAATCATATGGCCTTAATAGACTTAAAATGAAAATTCATGTACACTAAATGTACAAAAGCAATGAAATCTCCAAATGTTTACAATTTTATTGTCATTAAGGATATGCGAGCACAACAAGGCTATGTAATTTACTGGTAGGAATTTTCTTCAGCGCACCTCACACACTTCATCCAATCATGCATAGACATTTATACTGTAGTGATGAGATAATGAAATGGTTTGGTTGGTATGTAGTCATACCCTTAATTAATGACAATAAAAGTGTAAAATTCTGGGAATTTCCTTGCTTTCGTACATTTAGTGTATTTGAATTTTCATCTTAACCCTTTTAAGGGCAGATGATTTCAGTATACTGGCATATCATGGAATATGTATATATATATATATATATATATATATATATATATATATATATATATATATATATATATATGTAAACTTGCCCGTGGTTTTTAATGTGTTGGGTATTATTAATGAGAAATTGCGGGTTTAGCCTAAACAACGCTTATATTTTGTTTTAAATACATATTTGTTCATTTAAACTCAGCACAGTATCGACTTGGTAAGTTGTCGCCAGGAATATTTATACTTTTTCCTTTTTTGTGTCAGGAAACTAATTCAGTTTTGCTACGTTGCCTTTATCGTTGATGTCTTTGTCATGAGGGGGCGCGGGCGTGCGTATAAGTATTAGAAGTTGGTCGTCGTTTGCAAATGGTTGTGTATTATGGATAAGAAATTCTGTTTTGAAGTCACACACCGCATATATTTCGTATTAAATAAATATTTATTTAGATTTAATTAAGTATCGATAATAGGTCTTCGACATAAATAATAACATTTTTTAAACTTTTTTTTTCGTGACATGATATCACGAGGAAATCTACGCTTTCTCGTTACAACCGTTAACCGTTACATTCCCTCTGTGAAGTTTGAGTGACAATAAACCTACATTATATTACAATACTACACGTGCCCATCGCTTTGTTTTATATGATGCTACCATTCCCCGTGTTTTCATCCTCTTACATCCAACAATATTTATGAAACTGTGTAAAATACTAGACGTTATACTTTATATCTGTCAAGGCAGACCATTAATGGAATTCATCTGAGTTTTCTCTACAATTTTTCATCGGTGCTAATTTCAAATGAATTATGGTTAAGCAGTGCCATTTAGTTATGTAGGTATGTTTCCGCCCTGAACCAGTTTTCTGTATATTTCGGTTGTTTTTACATTTTTATTGTCGTCTCTATAGTGTCAATCCTCCCTCTGATTATTAGTATCTAAAAAATGTCTCTAGAGCTCAGGCATTTGAGGTAGTCCCTACATTATTGCTTCCCGTTGAGGTTATTCTTTTACACAATTTCGTGGGAAAATCTAGCTCCCCCCAAAGTACAATTCTGAATCAAGAACAGTCTTTATTTTTTACATTTTTATACATGTAAAGTGTAATGTATGCATTTCTTAATTAGTTCTTACTCATGTAGAGTTCTCACACGAGACAGTGCAAGTTATTCCTCACTAACAAAAGCAGGTGTTTTTTTCGGATTCTTAGTGTCAATAAGTCGCTCCATATTTCAAGAATATTTCAAATTTTTATACGCTTATTTTATCATTACCATGAATTTTAATGAACAGTCGCATAATATTAAGACACTATGTAGCCTTCAAGTAGAGGTTTAGATGATTATCTTTCTTCCTTTATATGTCTATATTCCCAGACACCTCAAGACAATTTTATGCGGTATCGCGTTTTCTTCCGATTATGAATCTATTCTGATAGCTTATTCTTCATAGGTGTCCTAATCGTACATAATATTTATAAGTCTAGTTTACGTACTGATATTATATTTAAACTGACCTACAATCACCTAGCTATGTGAGTTCGTTTCCGCCCCCGAAGATGTTTCCTAACAGTTAGGCTGTTTTATTTTATTTTATTTTATTTATATGGCATAAATCCACACTTTCCTTCACATTTCTTCTGGTACACTTTAACAATTTTTTTTCTAACTGTCGATACTACTCTCCACATTAAATTTATAACAGTAGCTTGCTGTATGTTTCGTATCACCTCCAGTTATCTTACACTATCCATTTGTTCAACAGTACTTAGATAACTTTCGGAAAAAAGGAAAAACAAATCTAAGAGAAAATTGTAACACACTAGTATTAACACAGTTTTACACAGAGATAGAAATGCATATATATATGTATATATATATATATATATATATATATATATATATATATATATATATATATATATAAGGTTAATCCAACAAAATATATAAGAGGGAACTAATATCTTTAATTAATGAACATCCGGATGAAACTGAAGCTCAATATACTGGATAGATCATTTATAGCATTAGTTCAAGTGACAGAATAAAATAAGGTGCGAATCAAATTTTATTAGAATTCAATGTTCAGGCAATACATCTTAAAGTCCTTAACTCATGAGTTTTAAAAGAAAATTCTTCTCCTCAGAGGACCATTACCGCAATGACATTACTGCAGATAATAAAATTAAACTTTGAAAATATATAAAATATATATATAAAAATACATAAAACATCAAATATCTCAGCCCAAAACATACTTTTTTGTTAAAGCTATACAGTTCATCCAAGTCATAAGATTTAAAACATATTCAGGAAAGATATCAAGGAATGTGATTGAAAAATGATCCAGGTGGTGAGTGGTAGTCAAAAAACGAAAATGTTATCCAGGCGGGAAATCTGTTTGCAATCGATGCTGTAAATGACAGTGAAAAATGTATCCAAGGTGTATGCAACATTTGATTCGCAGCTTATTTTATTCTTTCACTTTATCTAATGCTACATATAACTATATATATATATATATATATATATATATATATATATATATATATATATATATATATATATATTCTTGATTTAGGCACTGTCGTGCTGCGACAGCAAAATATAGTAGTTTCCTTATTGTTGACTATTATCGCGCCTGATACTCTTGCTAGTATTTGTGTATTTTCTTGTACGCCCATGCCCGTGGGATTCGATTTTTTTTCAGTTTGAAATAATGTTTGCGTTCTGTTCATGTATCATACACCTCTATTCTAAAAGTGATATATTTCACACAACTAGGAGAATATGGAAAAATGTAGGATTTACACAATGGTACACACGGGTAGACGTGTACATAATACGACGAACCTAAAGTATACTTGAAGTATATGAGTAAATATATATAAAACATCCTATAACCGCTAAACTAGCGGCAGATGTTGAAAAAATAGATATTGAATATCTGATGAAAAAAAAACGAGGAAGGATATCACCATCAGGACCTCTATTGGGAATGTGCGGAGAGTACTGAAACATATAATGAGGTTTAGTAGAACTAGAATTGTAGAGAAAACTAATGATCGGTAATCAGCAAGCACTACAAGGTAAACCTTTTCCGCGAATCTTCCAAGTGAGTTTAAATGATGATAAAAAAAGCGGAAAGTACTGGATATCTGGATACAGATGTTTAGTGTATGTCAAGGCCTCATCTATTTCGCAATTTGAATATGTTCTGTGTATGAATCCAGATTGTATATTGATTTCAGTTTTACCCAGTGTTGTCATGGCGCCTAAGTTATTCAGTAGTAATTGTAATGTTATCTTCTATAGGTTGTATATACCATATGATGTGCACAGCTAATACTCTAGATAATTGAAGATAATTGAAGATATGAAAACATTTAATAATAAAAAGCTTACAAAATAATTGATTCGTCAGGAAAACACTAATTGCGTAATCTAAATTCTTTTGATTAAAAGGTTTAATTAACATAACACAAACCGTGGCAGGTATATTACATGTAAATATTTTGAGATTATTTTTAATAGTTTTGGGGTTCAATAGTTGCAAACAGATATTAACACATAAAATATATTTCATACCTTATTTTTCTATGTTAGATCGCCTATTTGTTGAGCTTCTCGGATTTCATTAATTTGAATAAAAAGGTCTAGAATTGTAAAATGTCCTTACATCTAACATGTGTATTTAGACAAGTTTTTGAAACATCGATATGAATCTGTTTGAACTACATGTGTGTATATATGTTGTTATTAGTTGTGTGATTGTCGCTAAAAAAAACATTATCTTATTACAAACCTCATATATTCTAAAGTGATTTTCTAAAAATAATACAGTGAAATAGGTAATTTTTTGTAATTTCCAAACATTAAATATTATTGGGATCTATACAACACACACCCACACACATGCATATATATATATATATATATATATATATATATATATATATATATATATATATATATATATATATATATATATTATACATGAAGTGTAGTGGAAAATTTTTAAAAAGTCATCGACTAAAGAATCTATTTTATTTTCTTAATTATATTTGAATTATACATTGAATCATGAAACAGGAATTATTTGTGAATGGTTCATTCACAAATAATTCCCGTTTTATATATATATATATATATATATATATATATATATATATATATATATATATAATATTTGTTGGAAACAAAATAAGTACAACATTAGTACCGTTGGTTTGAAGCTCAGAAAGACTTAACCATGCGCCTCTCTTCAGCTTATGTTATGGTGACAACATAAGTTGAAGAGAGCCGGGTGGCTAATTCCTTCTAGGGTTAAAACCGACGGTACTTATGCTGTACTACTTTTTCTGTGACAATAAATTTAAAAAATATTACGTTTTTAATTTTTATTCTCAATTCATCGAGCACTCTGTTGGCATTTTTCCTACTATAATACAAAAAAGGTATATATATATATATATATATATATATATATATATATATATATATATATATATATATATATTAGCTTGATTCATAAATAATGCCCGTCTTTGCAATTCCCAAATGCATTTGTACACCTTAGCTTAGTGCATTCTTACTCGATGCAATAATGTTTGCCTTCAACTCCGGTTGTGAGAAAAGAAAACTGAGTGTCTATCGATCTTCTTTACAATGCCTTTTCTGATTTCGAAAGGTCCTACACCGTGGCATCCTCGTTAGCAGTACTCCCTGTGATAATATTGCGTAATGGTGCATAGTCTGAAAACGTGTTAAAGCTGTCTAATTGCTCTGCAACTTCCCCGAGGTATGTCCAATCTCTTCTCAACCGAGACGCAAACAACTTTTATGTTTTGTGTTTGTTGTGTAACGTTGTGCATTTAGTTACTGCATGGGATAGTTTTAATCGGATGACAAACTGTTCTCTGATGCTCAGACATCTCATTAGTTTGTGTGAGCCCACCATAGCTTTTGAGTGAGCGCATTAGTGTTTGCTCGATACAAGATCAGAGCCAAGACTAGCCCAGTATTGGCTACTGCGTCTGATTAAGTGTAACCAAAATGAGAACTTTTGATGTTGTGCAGGGTTGTAATCTTTAAAGGCATATATCTCTTGGAGATATAGGCGAGCCAACTTTAGATAAGTTGGATGACAAGTGGCGTCGAATATTAGCAGACAAGCAAAAACGGCACTGAACGCAGCTCCCAAACCTCAATTCGATTTGAAATGATTCGCATTGTATGGAAATTGACGTTACATGACTGGCTGTACACACAGTCTGCAGCATGAAGACGACATCACAAATTAGTCGATCAAACCTTTAACAGCAGTGGCCCACTCATTACCTCTTGTTTAGCAACGAACCAGTAGAGTTTGAGCAAATGCATAAGTCTTCACATCGCAAAAATGCCTTACTTTTTTGTTTATAGTCTTTTTTCGTAATATCAGATCAACAGAAAAATCGATGCGTTATACTGTGATATCGTCCCAGAGAAACACGAGCGCCTCTTTTTACTGGCCAAGCAGAATCATCCTTCTTTGAGGCAAAAGCAATATCCTTTCATTTACGTGAACACTTGTTCCAGCTTCAACAATGACTTTGACACCTCTTTCGATACTTGCACGGTTGACACCTGCAGCGCACTTTTCTCTACTGGTTGCTGAATTCATGTTTGACCCTGAAAATATACTAGAATATATGTGTAAAAGTATATGGTGATTAGTATGGCGCTAGTGAATTGTTTGTGAAGGCAGTTTTATATGGGATAACACGTGGTCTCTTTGATTCTTTTCAGTTGTTTTCTAAGGAATCTTACACCCTATAAAACAATTCCATTTATATACGGATGTAAGGGGCCCGATTAATTGAAGAAAGCAATAATTCACCATTAGTACTCATATAAAAATAAGCACCCATATGCTTGTTTGTGACACTAGGTAGGGGCAATAAGAGTGTAAGGGGTACGGGTACCAATTTGATTTGTATAAGAGGTTTAGGGGTCGGGTACCACTAGATATGGTATAAGGGTTTATTAGGTATCACTAATAACCATTTTCATATGAAAGATTGACCCTTCAAACAAGTAATATTCTAGATTTACTGATTTATCATGAAAACTCACCGAGTTAGTGCGTCACATGTAAAGTGAAAATGACTTGTAAACGAAAGTAGTCATATTCTAAATTTACAACTTTCCATTACTCGAACCTTGTCTAATTTTGTGTATGTTGTGGACAATGCCTAGTCTAACATTGAACCACCAATCAAAATGTTGCAATTTTTGGTAGTGGTACTCTGGCAGTATGTTGGCCAGTCTAACTTGTCGATCTGTTTTGACATAATGGCCATATATGCGGCATATTTAAATCACTCAATATGCAGCAATATTTTTTTGGGTTAAACTCCCACGATATCACCGGTAAAATATGCAGATTAAGTCCTTCCATATTAAGGTTTATAAATGAATAATGATAGTGTAATACAAGAAAGAAAACGGCACTGACAAATGGAAATAGATATTTCATCAAAATTTACACTACTCAACAAAAAACTGACTTTGTGATAATTTACAAAAAATCGCTTTAATTCTATCAACAAAATCGGCAATTATCTCTAAATCGACCAAATAAAGACATATATATATATATATATATATATATATATATATATATATATATGTGTGTGTGTGTGTGTGTGTGCGTGTATGCATACAAGGATATGTATATGGATACAGGTTTTCGGTGATACGAGCACACTATGCAAATAAGCGAAATTGAGTGAGTCTCCGTGTATGTAAATGTTTAGAAATCTTATACATATTCGTAAGTAGGTGAATCTAAATAGAGTGTAATTGCCGAAAGAAATACATAAATGGTTAAGTTAGAGATCGATTGCCTGTTTACTTAATTACTTAAAATCGTTTTTTCAAACATACTTCGATTCCAAAATTAAGAAATATTTTAGCATAACTTAATATAGTTTAAGTATATTGAAAACATACATTAGTGAAATCAGCTTTAGGAAAATAATAGAGTGTATATATCCTGTGTATAAATATACTTAGTATACATTTTCTGTCCAAAGCAATAGAAAACATATGCTCTTTTAATGTTCGCACTTATATTAATATAACATTTTAGAATTTCCTCCATAGTTTCACTTCATACATGATGTTTATTTTTACTAAAAATCACTTACCTTAGATTTTTCTATTTATAGTTAACGATTTCTTTTTCTGAACTCATTTAACACAGCAATAAATTACCTACTTCATATTTACGTTTTCTTCCCCATAACCACTTGAAGTCGTTTCCGCTGGAGTCAAGAATAGTGAAGGTGTTTTACCCTTTCGGTGTTGTGTGACGCGTATATGTCGTATACGAGGCCTGTCTAAAAAGCATCCGCCCTATGCATGGACAAATAGTTCAAATACCTAACGGGGTTCGGACCCTACTCATTTTCAAACTATACACCTTGTGAGTGCACACACTTAGCACACTGATCCATCCACTGTCGGAAACACCTCTGGGAGATTTATTTTGGAATAGTGTTCATCTTCTATTTGCGCAACAACCAGAGGTCGCAAGAACCCATGTCTGGAGATTACAGATATAGGCGAACGACTTGAATTCCATGTTTGCCCAATAAATGCTGGATCAATTGCGATGAATGTGCGGGGGCGTTGTCGGGATGCAGTTTCCAGTTTTTCGCCGTCCACATGTCTGGTGTTTAGCGCCGAACTGCGTCATGAAGACGCCGAATAACATATTGATAGTACTCCTTTGTGTGTGTGTGTGTGTGTGTCCTTCCTGTGCGTATTCGTGATGCACACTTCCACGGATATCAAATAAATGTATCAGCATCACTTTTATTTTGCTTCGCACCTGTTCCGCATTTTCTGGGCTTGGAGACTCGGGATGCTTCAATTGCGACGACTGTCTTTTAGTTTCTGGGTCGTACTCGTACACGCATGACTCATCTTCAGTTATAACGGTATTCAGAAACCCAACGATCAGTGTTGGCTATTTCCAGAAGGTCCTGTGCGACTTGAAAACGGAGGTCCACTTGTTCCTGCGACAACAACTTGGGAGCAAATTTCGCAGCCACTCTGTGCATGTTAAAATCTTCACGTAAAATTTCATGTGCGGAATTTTTACTAACTCCGACCTCTTGGACGATCTCTCGCCCTGTTGAACAACGATTTTCCATCACCAAATGTTGCACCCTCCCAACAACAGCTGCGCACCGAGCAGTGTGGGAACCTTCTAGTACACTGGTCACTCTCCGTATATGCGGCCATATTTGAATCGGCTGAGCAACTACTTAATTTGTGTTACACCCATCGCATCATCTCCAACCACCTGTTGAATCTTACGAATTGTTCTGCTTGTAAACTCACCAACCTTTTTACAAAATGTGATGTCGTAACTTTGCTCAACACGTTCAGTCATCTTGAGAGAATCGTTAATCCAAGAACACGTTGTGTAGCACCCCAGTCAGCGTTCGACAGGCAACGACTATCAGGCAGTTGCGCCGCCCTATTGTCTGTATTTTGGACGAAACAAATAATGGATGGATCTTTTCTAACAAGGCTCGTATATTGGTACGACATATACAGACATATTTCTCTTTATTATAGATTAAAGGATATATATTTCAAAATGTGAGCTCATCCCTGCTTGCTAACCGCTGTGCACATACCGAGTATCTTTAGTGGAATAGCAGTTATGTCCATTGACAAATTCAAAAATGCCTTGTGCAGACATATTCCGTAAAATACACTTAAAAAATTCAATAATTCGATACATAAATTATAGAGTCAAAATGCTTACTCGATCCCCAATTGCAACACTAATAACAATAATGAATGCCTTAGAAGCTCAAATAACCGTATTCCTTGTTCCACATTTGCCATTGCAGATATTTACAATCGGATAAATCTACAGTTATACAAATTCCGCATGACGCCTGTCATGTTTTTTTTATTGAAATTGAAAGAAAGACAACTGTTTAGAAATATGCGACAAAACAAATGTGCCATAAGGTGACATTTTGTATCGTCAAAAACATATTAGATTCGTCCAATAATATCGTTGACAGCTTATGCCTGTTTTTCATCATTGATACACATTTCGAATAGAATTTCCATCATAAAAGGCGGAGATCTGGGCGCATCTCGAATATATACATGTTTATTTCCTTTCCACGTATGTTTTGATAATTTGTTTATTATTATAGAGTAACGGTTCAACGGTGTCTATTGGAAAATGTTTTATATCTCGTGTACGCTTTCACTGTAATTTATTTTTTCGTTTTGTATGAGTGAGTTTTATCGCTAAAAGAGTAAGTTTTCTAAAGTGAATTATTGTCTCATTATGAGACAAGTGTGAGGTATAATTGCCTCAGACGTTTTAGGTATTCATTGATTAAATGCGTTCACTGACCACTATTAGAATATTCCATGAAAAATGACAGTATACTGAAATCATATGCCCTTAATAGAATTAAGATGACCATTCATATACACTAAATGTACAAAAGCAAGGAACTCTCCAAATGTTTACACTTTTATTGTCATTAAGGGTATGACTACATATCAACCAAACCATTCCATTATCATATCACTACAGTATACATTTCTATGCATGAGTGGATGAAGTGTGTGAGGTGCGCTGAAGTACAATTCTAACCAGTAAAATACATAGCCTTGTTGTGCTCGCATACCCTTAATGACAATAAAAGTGTAAAAATTTGGGAATTACCTTGATTTTGTACATTTAGTGTATATGAATTTTCATCTTAACCCTATTAAGGCCATATGATTTCAGTATACTGGCATTTTTCATGAAATGTCACTACTTTTGTAAATGCTATGCCTCAATACAATGCCTTCTCATAACTGATATGGTTGGTAGTTTGACTAATCAACATATATGGTAAACTGAAATTAAAATGCCGTCAACTAGAGACTAGTATCTCTATATTTGCAAAAAATCAGCTGAATCCATCAAATAGTTGATTAGATATAGAATAAAGTGTATGAATACTGCTCATTTTAAAGGTTTTTTTGTATTTTATAGAAAAACTAAGGTATATGGTAAACCTAAATTAAAATTCCATCAACTAAACCCTAGAACCTCTATCTCTGCCAAAAATCAGCTGAATCCATCAAATAGTTGATGAGATACAGGGTGGCACATACATACGTGCGTACGTACGTACGTACTTAGTACACACATATAACATTATTTAATGATTGCACTTTCTTGATCTCTCGGTTGCCTTGACTAATGATGCTGAACTTCTACACACTTATAGAACCTATCAAATGAAAATGTTGTGCAAGGTTTTAACTAATTTGGTTTATTGGTTCTTGAGTTATGATTGATCAAAGAAATGAGATTTCGAGCAAAGGCCATTCGTGTGGTCTATTAAGAGATAGAGCGCTCTCAGGCTTCCCTTCATTATTGCGTCAATCTGTTGCGTTTCGGTTTGACCTGTGAAACAAGCAAATTGAATAGATACATATTAACTATATAATTCTGAATAATCATTTTCGTTAGTATGTTACGTTTAAGTTGTATATAGCATTTCATGTTTGTTTGTAATGTTTCCCTTTCGAATTACATGTTCATTGTGCCTTACGCTTAAATTAGAACTATTTCGTTTGCTATTTGTTACTTATTTTTGTAAATTGCATTTTCTCTGCCCGTCCCTCTTACATTTAAACGTACGTAGATATGTGTGTGTATTCAATACGAAAGTTATTAAAATGTATCTCTTATTTTAAGGTGGGATTAGTGCATAATTTAGATATTCAGATTTAATGACAAAATAATAGAAATATTATTCGACAAAGTGTGTAAACTGTGACACTGTGAATTCTGTATGTAATACCTATAAATATGATGTGTATGTTTATACCGTCAAACTTCTCATTTGTAAATGAACTGTTAAACGTTTAATGAATATATCATAGACACATAAATATTTTAAAAAAATTAGATGCATACATTAGCCAACTATAATTGGTTATGTTAAACATTTTGGATATGAAGACAACGTTTTATATATTTTCGTGTGTCATGTGTCATATATATATATATGTGTCGTGTGTAATATATATATATATATATATATATATATATATATATATATATATATATTAATTTTATACGCACATAAAAGTAATCCATGGACACGTGTTTCTGGCTCACAGCCGTCATCAGCATGGCTAACTAAGACAAGGATCGAACCTTTTATATTGATGTATATAGTCCAGCGTCTTCACAACTGGACCAAAATGTCCTGTCTACAAATATGTACGATTTTTATTGCCTAAATATTTAATGTATTTTTATGTAATTATTTGCATTGGTGATTGCAGCGTTCGTTGTTTTTTTGCTTACTAATTTTAGAATCGATTGTAAAATATTATGAACTTTTTTAATTGTATTATGTAAAGAAACTCCTATGAAATATTTGTTTTGTTTTTCCTTTCGTATGGTTTAAAGGACTTTTGTATTTTTGATATCCTTTGTTGTACTGTTGAGTTTATTAAACTTTTAAAGTACGTAACTTTACATTTGTTTATTATCTTTTCATTAATATATATATATATATATATATATATATATATATAGGTTATATTTTTGAAAAACATATTTCATTAAATACGACAAAACCTTTGTGTCTTCATATGGGTATCTTATGCTTTATTCGCTTTCTTTTTCAAGCCAGAATTTACGTAAGTATCTGCAATATACTCGTATAGTTTTGTGCAGGCATGATGTACATATATATATATATATATATATATATATATATATATATATATATATATATATATATATATATATGCATGCGGAATGATAATTACATGCATATCGTATCTACATATATATGCAATATATGAAACATTATTATCATATATATAATATATACTAAGAGTACGAATGCACAACGCGATACACGCAATTGTAAATTGAGAAATTAAACGAGCAAAGGACAAACATATCAGACTTCGAGAATCGAGCTTGCGTGTCATAATCAAAAGCAGTCTGAGTTCTCGATGTTCCGAAACGAAATTAGTTTGTTTCGTTGCAGCTAGCTTTTCAAAGTAATGTTTTTAAATGTAATACCTCTGCTTTCAGAATGTACTTACGTACTCACTAACATTTATCTCTCCTTTCAGAGCAGGGATGTGTTGCTTGCTTGTTATTCGCAGAGTCTTTACCCGTGAGCGTATGTCGATGAAGACGACCAGATACTTAGAGTTAATTGTCATTTAATGACCTCTAAGTCTCTAAATGGGCTCTTAAAATTTATGTTACAAAAACGGCGTGATCGTTATTTCCGTTCATGTTTATCGTCTCCGATTTATGTTGGTGACTGAATGTATATTTTCATATGAAACGTAACCTTCCGTCCAGTGTTTGTGAAACACTTTTATAACCAAACAAATGCTGATGAAATATTACCAAGATTCAAATGTTATTTAATAACAAATTATACTAAGAGAAGACTACAATTAATATGTAGATCAAAGTAAAAATGCGAAAATAGGTATTTTTATCGAGTTACGAGTTCATAGTAGGTGTTTCCTGGTTTTCTCGAGCAATATATAGTAATAGATATATATCATTACATCTTGATATTTAATTATAGATAAAGATACAAATGTACATAATTATTTTTAATAAATAAATACATATGGGCGTTTTACTGCTATTGAGGCCAAACCACCAAATCTGCAACCGATTTTTTTTCATTGACGCGGTAAATTCCAATCCAGTGTTTGTAATGTTATTATGAAGCCAGTATATACATGCACTCAAACTGAGTGTATTTTATGAACTAATTGAAAATGTGTGTGTATGTTCATTCTCCATCACCTCGTCGATCGTATTCGGCATCTGGACCCTCATTACAGTCACTCTGTTGTAAAGTATTCACTATTTGAATACTATTCACCTGCTTCAAATCTCGATTTAGATGAAATAATTAATAGGAATAAGATTTTAACATACTATTAATTGATCAAAATCTGAAAAGATAAAAATACTTGTATAATTAGCAAGGATGCGACGATAACTAAAGGAAACAATACTTAGAGTAGGTTCACCATTTCTCGTATAAGCTAGTGTGGGGAAGCTATACAGAATATATCTTATTTGGGCTTCAAATACTATGTTATTTTCAATAATTGGTCAGGGTTTACTTGTAGCAGTAAGTATCCTCATGGCAAGTGGTCCTGACAAACCCTTGTACAAAGAAGCTTTAGCAACTCGGTGACAGTGTTTAGTACCTATTCAAGTGGTATTATATATGCGTGCGGCTGTTTGTATCTAAATGGATCAATGCGAAAGTTATTTTCATTGATCACACGTGTATTACATACACAATAGGATTTATGTTATAAGTTAATAATACAACATTTTACTCGGGGTAGCACAGTGGCTAAGGGGTTAACGACGCTTACTGAGGCACTTGGTATGTCGGGTTCGAATCGAGTTCGTTCCACAGAAACACTTTCATCAAAGCCACACTTTCCGTGTGTCTCACTTCCTAGATAGGAAGTAAATAAAATACATAATTATTATAATGCGTTTTCCTTGCCTCATACACAGAAATAGTATAATCAGACTGCAGATAAATCTTGCGTCTCGATGATTAATTATTGTTGGTGTATTATTAAATACTCTTTTGACAAGTAACGTTATATACTGGTCTGTGAACTATCTACTGTTCAATTGTACTCATTTTCTGTGCCATAGAAAGCACATCCGTGAGATCTAATAGGAATCGCTATAAGCGTGACACCTGAAATCGTCCAAGTTAACAGATTAACAGATAAAACATTGACAATCGCCGGTCAACATCTGTGTTCTTGTCGCCGGTTTCTTATTCTTTCAAAAAAGTTTCCTAACAGATGTTAGAGATAATAATTCGCGTAAACTTTGTACTTTCTGTCTAGCGTTTTTCATTTAGTGACATTTTATCTGTTGGCAATACGATATAATCAAAGACAGACTGAGACTGTGTCGCGCAGAGTAAATGGTCAACAAAACGAAAGTGATTAAGACCGAATCTGTCTAGCTTCCTTTTAACATATCTCTCTTCAGGGAACTGGGTTGAAAATGCCACGACACATTTTAGTCAATGTTCAACTCAGGGGAGCATGTTTTTTTTAACTCTATAATTCGTACAATCATAGAGGAACACTTTCTGCAAATATATGATATCAAGTAGATCACAACAATTCTAATAATGGTTTCATTTTGATAACATTTAGAGTAGGTATTATCATAATTAGCAACATTATTTTTTTTATAATAAAGCAAAGAGTTGTCATAGATTTATAAATGTATTTGTGAGAAGAACGACTTCAGTTATTCTCAATTAGGCAACTCTTTAATTCTCACAATAGAAAGATAATATTTGCAAACAACTAAAAGGCTATAGTAATGAATGCAGTAATAGGTCACCCGAACATGAACACCCCTTATTTCTTGTAACTAACTTTAGACCACGGAACTGAATTGTATACGGGTTACGGTGCAATTTTCTATTAAAATCACACGATCTAGTGTGTCTCTTTTATTCATTAACCTTAGACATAAGCTGTACGTTGACAAGTTTACGTCAGTCTTTTTTGCATGGTTATGAATAATTGTTGCCAATCGTTTCGTTTGACCTACTTGTTAGTGCGATTGACGACATACGCATTACTACTGTCTACTGATCGTATCAAACAATTCAATGAAGTTCACCTTTAAAAAATGGTGTACTTGAAAATCGCGGTATTACTCACAGATCTTCGTTTAGGCATTCCCACTTCCTTCTGACGGGGGACGAATTTATTGGCATTTAGCTAAGTGAGTTTAAATCCGTGAGGATGTGACGACTGTTATGAGCATGATATTCTTAAGCGAAAATACGTTTAATTATACCTAACCTGGCACACGCTAGGAAGTAAGTGTAGTATCTGTTCCGATGGATACTGCACCCCTATAGACCGATGTCGTCTTGTCCTTCGGGACTTGATTCCACCTGTCTGTGGGTTTGTCCTGTGCAGTTCTAGGAGGTCCACCCTCCCAGGCTTTGCCTCCCCTCTTTGGGGAGGAGTAAGTTAATTGCTTTCTGCTTGAGGCGCCCCTACCGGGGAATGCCGACGGGGCTGCCCAGGCAATTTTTAATGGCCAGAGTGCTCACCTTCTCGGGCGCTGGCTTTTCAAACCCCACTAACTCGACCCGAGCTGTGGTCACATCTTACTTGTGGGAGTAAGACAAAACTGGCCTTGTGCCTAACTCCTGCAGAGGAGTAAATAAATATACCTAAGACAATGAACTTGCCCGAGCAAGATTTGTCCGATCTTTTTTATTTTCCTTGCATTGCCCCCCTGGCTTAGGGTTACTATCACGATACAAATAAACAGCGTTGTAGTGTTATTTCGAATTTACACACTTTACAAATGGAATCCGGGGCGTCCTCCCACGCATTACCACCTATTTACGCATTACCACCTGTTTGTTGCTTGTCAGCTGTGCCGCTTTTATGACAGATTATAACATTTTTGTGCGAAAATGAGGTGTATATGTCCCTTAGAGAATCCTTCTTACTTATAATGCTCACGGGGAACGTTATATCTTTTTCATGTTGCCAACCAGGCTTCGAGCTATTCTTAGGATTAAAAGCAATACAGCGTTTTCTTTTTATTACTTTAGAGTCATCATAACTTTTTAAATAACGACAGCAAATCTTGATGGATATAATCATTACTTTTGGAGGGGATGTACTGCTTAACAGCTGCATTGTCATCCGTGAGAAAGTGCCGACAGGACGGACCATGACAATATCGGTCGATATGTATTTTCATTTATTTACTTCCTTCTGGACCTAAACTTAGATTTATGAACGGCATGCGCTTTTTCTTTCATATTAAATAGTACCTTCTTTCCAGTGTTTATGCATAGCCACACTAACTTACAAATTTCTTTAAAATACAACCATTGTCTCTACGTCATTACGTAGGTGCGAATATGCGTATTCTTAGTTATAAAATAATATAACATCTGATGAGTTTTTATTTATTACAAGCTGACCCGGGTCCCAGAGTTGCCATGGAAATTAGAATAATTCCAGAAGTTCCTTACCAAATCTTTAACTATTGAATTATATTAACGTGATTGCTCTACTATATTCCGCTCAGTCTGCGTGAGTATTTCAACTTACACGAAGCGCCGACATTTAGAAATTGAATAAAGCTGTCATATCTTATACACATGAACGTACGTAACAATTCGTTTGATTACGTTTGCCGTTTTCATAGCATACTAATTATTATTTAACTTTTTCTTTACATTATTACGCAATTTTAACATTTTTTTCACATCTAAATTGTTGGTTTTATAACGTTTCTGCAATTCTCCGCTCCAGCCTACGTCAGGTGTTGTTTGTTGTAGTCAGTTATTAACAGGTTCACCGGAAGTAATACAAATATGAGCTTAAATATTAGTGCAATCTTTCATCAATAAATAAATAAAGTTCCATTATATTCTCATGATGAAATTCTAGCTAATTGACTAAGTAGAGAAATGTGTTTAAAAAATTAGAGCGTCTAATTTCCATTATATTAAAACTACAAATACACCATTATGGTGAATCTCATCGTTTTTTGATATTTCGATCAGTTTTAAACACTAAAAAAATATTATTGGCGCTGGGACACACTCCTTAATTCTCCGTTGCTTTCAGTCCTCGTGACACATGGCCGTGAGGTCTAGGCCGTTGGTTCGAAAGTTGCAAGTTATCTGGAGGTGCTACGTTCAATCCTGGGCGAATGCAGTGAAACTAACATTTAGCAACAGCAACAATACGGCGATAAGCAGCAGTAGCAGCAGCAGCAGAAAAGCCAAAAAACAGAATCCGAGCGTGGTACCCTACCTGACAATAAAAGGATTGCGTTCGAGAGTCCAGAAAGACGATTCCCGAGTTCGATACAGGAAACCTGGTGAAGGTCGGAGGGCAGGACGGCCGAAACGTTGTGAGCATGGCAGCCAAGATGGGGAAGTCAGTCCGAACACTGAAATGCAATAATAAAAAACTCCTCATATCAAATATGCAGACAAATACTATATACATTTTTGTCTTGGTATCTGGTAAGAAAATATACTATAACATAGTTTACTGGTAAATTAAGGAGAGGAAAATAAATGTTCATAACTATTTTTACTAACTTAACTTTTGACATGTGAATGAGAACTTAGATGGAATATTCGAATAGTTATGTATTTCATATAGAGATGAAGTGTTAGCCTAAGGAATGTGCTCCCTGATTTCTTAGACCTTTAACCTGACATGTTGATATATGACAAGATGGAAACGTAGCCATCTAAGTTCAGGTCATTGTCAGAAATAATGATGGCGTAAACAGAGCTGAGTAAGACAAACAAACTAAACACCAATGACGTATGTACGACATGAAAAAGAAACTGGAGCTTTAGGAAAACATCTATCATTACAGTAGTCATAGGAGTAACTGGACTCAGAAAAGATCATTTTCAACGATTACAAGGCAAATATACCCGGTTAGGTAATTGTCAAATATACCCGGTTAGGAAATTGTCATGGAAAGTTAGATACCCTAAAAAATTAGTTCGGTTTTACTCTTTAAAACAGCGTGTGAATGCCTGGCATCCGGTAAGATACCCAGCAAAAACAAATGTATAAGAAACTTGCATATATGTTAATGTATAAATATATCATATATATTTATTTATATATATATATATATATATATATATATATACATATATATATATACATATATATATATATACATATATATATACATATATGTATATATATATATATATATATATATATATATATATGTATATACATATAGTTATATACATATATATATATGTATATATATATATGAATCTGATGTAGGTGTGTATATGTATAAATGTGTGTGCATATATATATATATATATATAATACGATAATAAATATATGAGTGTGTAAAAGTATGCACTTTCGTACATAACAGAAATGATGACAATAATTTATCTATGAAAAATTAAACTACTGACGTAGTTAAATGATTTTCTATCAATATTAATGTAGACACTGGCTAGCATAAGAAATCACTTGCTGCAGAACTATACATATATATATATATATCTCTATATATATATAAATATATATATATATATATATGTATGCATATATATATATAAAAATATGTATATATATATATATGTATATACATGTATGCATATATATATATACATATATATACATATATATATATTTATATATATATATATTCATATATATATATATATATATATATATATATATATATATATATATATATATATGTGTGTGTATAATTTTTACGTACATAAAAGTAATCCATTGCTACTTGTTATGACTATCAGCAGTCATTAGCATGGACACCCTAGAAAAAGATCGATTCTTGCCAAATGTATCAATTCTGATTACGGCTGATAATCAGAAACACGTGTCCATGGATTACGTTAGTCTAGCTAAATATCAATACATATATATATATATATATATATATATATACATTTTAATAAATAAATAATTATTATTGTTTAACTTACAGACACCTGTGTGTCTTACTTAGCCAGTCATTAGTGTAGTTGATTGCGATTACTACTGATCGAAATATTCGTACCCATTTATATTCATTCCTTAAAGTGTGTACATGCAATATCTCATCGTCTTTAGAACGTTAGTAATTGCGCCAAATGCATTGAATACTACTATTTGGAAAACTCTTAAATATTTGATTCCGTTTCCATTTTCAAAATAACGTCTGTATTGAAAAAAGAAAGATTTCTCGTGTTTATATTTCTCTATTCTCTGGAGTTATCTCAATATTTACGGCCATAGCAAATAAATAGTTGGCAGTAAGGATTTATTCTGTAAAACGCAGTTATAAATCTTGATGTAGATACTTAATATTACACCAATCTCTCGAAAAGTGGCTGAGTAAATCAGAAAGACAAAATTCAAATGAGATGTATTTTAATATATTTCCATTACATTTGCACCGTCAAAGACCATTGAATCGTCTCACTATCTCTCAAAGAAATTACACATAGTTTCAGGTTAATACGTATTCTAATACATAAGATTAACAATTCAGATATTAAAATCTATGTCAAATTAGAAAACATTAATTACAACAGGTGAGAGCAGCCAATAGACCGGTATTTTCCGGGCCTTCGGGTCTTGATTTACGCCGGTCTATCGATTGTCCGTCCTGTGCAGTTCAAGGAGGAACACCCTCCCAGGCTTTGCTGCCTCACCCTTTGGGACGGGGTTAGTTTATTGCTAATCGTCTGAGGCGCCCATACCGGAGAATGCCGACGGGGTTGCCTAGGCAATTTTTAAATAGCCAGAGTTCTCAAATTCTCGGCCGCGTGTTTTTCTCCCACTTTCCCGACCTTGTGTCACATCTTACCTTGTGGGAGGTAGATAAATAGAGGTATGTCTTATTTTCTGTGTTTGTCTGTGTTAACAACTGGTTTTGCTTTCCAAACAAAGAATTCGATTATTAAACATACTAATCTGTATTCAATCTCACGTGGAATTTCGCAATTATCGTTTTAAAACACTTTTTGTTCCTTTTGCTTTTCCAAGAAATGTGCATAGTTTCAAGCTTTTCACACTCGTGGTCAGCAGGTTAATCGCTTTTCTGTCACTCAAATATTTAAACAAACATAACCTAACTTCATTGTTCGTTTCAATCAATGAGGTTTTGAATGATTGAAATGTTAAGTTATTGGAATGTTTTCTTGGTCAAATGTTTTAAACTCGAGTGTATTTTCTGTTTTTAAATCGTGGCTGAAAAGCCGTCTACTAATTCAACTACGCCTCCATTTTCATCTCGATAAAAACCTATTGCCAAAACAATGAATAATCTAATGTCAACATTTAGCAAGCAAAAACATCTGTTCTTCCGATGAAGCCATTTACCTATGAAAATAGTATTTTGAACTTTAGTTAAGGAACCGATCTACAGAAAAGAAGACACCTTTAAAGCTATTCTAGGACGGATGCAAAAGTGATAGGTCGGATATTACTAGACTAACAGAAAAAACATATATTTTGATTTAAGATACAGGTTATTTAATTAATATGGAATTATTCACTTTATAATTCTCTTCAGCCTCATATTAACACTAGTAAAACCATCATTATATGTCGTTCTTTATAAAATAATCAGGAAATCCTCCATTACTTTTTATTCAAATAACGCATTACTCTAGTTACATACGGGACATTATCTGGCAGCTTTTTTATTTATCAATTAAACTCGGTAAATAAATAAAGATAAAGAAATCACATGGACTGTTCTATATGAATATAACCGTTGTGAAAAATGTTTATAGCTGTTAGAAAACTTTAAACTGATCAATCAGTAGGCGTTCAAAAAGTGTTGTGATACAATTTTTTTTTAAAATCTGACCTCAGAAGTAAAACTAATTAAGTTTTAAATACTCACGTAAATATTCTATATAAGTGTATCAAGGACTCGTCGCGTTTCCATTACATTCAGATATAAAAAGTATTTCTGTAAAGACACGCTTAACTTTTAACAGCATGTTTTTTAGGTGTTTACAATCAGTTTCGCTTTAATGGCATTGCACCTGCTCATAACACTTTTAACATCCGGTGACATATTTATTTACCAAATAAATCTTCCTGTTCACCTAATATTGTCCTGTCTAACGTTTTGTGGTGAAAAAAATAAAATAGATGATCGGATTTCTCGGG
This sequence comes from Sepiola atlantica, assembly GCA_963556195.1. Taxonomy (NCBI): domain Eukaryota; kingdom Metazoa; phylum Mollusca; class Cephalopoda; order Sepiida; family Sepiolidae; genus Sepiola; species Sepiola atlantica. Next base: position 51,684,841 of record OY744535.1, read on the forward strand.
TTTAAGACGCCGATGCTTTGAAGGTAAACTTGACGTATACACACATTTGCAAATGTTATATGCAAAATTATATCATTCGTCAAAGTTGTTTTTTAATGAAAATAGTTTGCTTTTCAGAATGTAAACATGTTATGGTAGTTTCATTTTATCTTGATTATGTTTCTCTTAAACAAAAATGGACGTAAACACTACGAACAGAACAAATGCAATTGTTGCAGATGGCTATGGTTATATGTTTTTATTCGCAAGAAAAAAATGCTTGATTATGGAACATTAGGACTTGTTTACATATAAACCAATCGCACAGCATATATACGTTTCATTTACTTTTCAACCAACCAGTTGTATATATATATATATATATATATATATATATATATATATATATATATATATATATATATATATATATATAACATATATTTATGGCAATTAAGCTACACAGAGGCTCCCGAGTTTCATCACCGGAGGGACTCCTAAGGCTAAAATGTATTTTAGGCTAAAATGTATTTTAGTCTGAAGATTCCACCCAAAGATGAAACGCGTCAGCCTCTGTGTAGCTTAATTGTAATGAATATATTTTCATAGATTACTACCTAGCTCTACTTACATATCGAGCACCGTTAAAGTAAATACTGAAAATTAATACATAAGATATTATATCTCCTTATAAAATTTCATGTAGATACATGAAATAATTATATATATATATATGTATATACATATATATATATATATATATATATATATATATATATATATATATATATATATATATATATATATATATATATATATATATATATATATATATATAATTTACACGCACCAGTGTGTGGATAATATGCTTAAGATCTACATTTACCCAAATCGTGGCCAATTCTTTGGCGTGTAATTAATTCAGGTTTACTCCAAACTTACTGCAGTTTTTTGCACTAGAATTGATTAGTTCCAAGCAGTTTTTAAACATAAAGAAATTAAAATTTGATCCAGTAGAAAAAAAAAATTATTCAAAATATGTGTGGTCATCAATGATTAAGATAACGCCCCCTTCTCCATCATTTACTTTGAATAACCATATTTGTTTAACTTAAAACAAATATTTATTTTATTATACCCCAAATGTAGCAAACAGCACAAGCAATTTAATCATATAGATGTATTGAATGGAGTTTAAGATATAGAAGGGTTGAGCAGCTTAAATAGACAAAAATGCCAATTGATAATGGTCTTTACGTCCTTTAAAAATTATGAATATAATTGGTGAATATGGAAATTAGACAGATAGAACCTGATGAGCTGATTCGAAATATGGGAATGTTTAAAAGATTGGGGCAATAGAAACGGAGCTGTGGGACTTTTAGTTGAACAATGAGAAAAAAGTAATTATTGAGTTTTGAAGCTAAACCTTTCAGGAAAAAAGGCTAAAAAAACGCAAAATTAAAACTGAAGCAACACATTTAGAAGAAACAAAGTCCCCCAAAAGTCCAAATTTAAAATTCAGTGTATTAATGACGAAACTGAAGAAAACGTGGCTATATTTAAGATATTAACTCATGAGTATGTAGAAGATGTAAACCCTCAACTATCTGTGTCTTTTTTCTATTAATTTCTTATTGTTTTCTCAGCGGTGGTTAAATTGAAACTGTGGGTAATATATATACATTTGCAGGAACATGTAAAAAAGATGTGACTAATTATTGCACTAAATAAATGATACTTTCTACAGTATACATATTCAATTTTATATCGTACTGGAAAACTTTAATGATTATTTGAACATGTCATATTTATATAATTGTTAATAAATTTGTAAATGGTTAACCTCAGACCTCCAACAAACACAAGAGTATCCTTTACTTAGGCGATTACATATTTGGAAAGAAAAACGATTATTTCAGAATTTAGAGTGTTACTACTAAATTTAACGTAACATTTTCATCCATTTCTGGTCGATCGCTATCGTTTAAAGAGCATATGATAATTTATGTGTTAAGTGATATAACTTGTGCTTTTTTTGAGGAGCAATGAAAAATCAATAATTTTACCACTATGCCTAAGTCCATGGTAAAACAATCCACTTCTAAAAAATAATTTAAGTCTATTAATTACCTTTAAACTAGGTGGAAACCCCCCAAAATATGACTAGAACGGTTATAACTTTTCTTGGCCTTTTCGCTAGGAGCAAAATGTAGTATCAATTTTGCATAATTTTTAATTTCTTATGCAAAGTATAGTAGTTGTTCTGACCTATCACTTCATCTTTGCTGTCCTCGTTCAATAAAGGAGAAGTCCTTTTAAACCAAAGCAGTTTTTACAATCTAGAGTTTCCGGGTTTAGAGATCTGGATTTTCCACGAATTAAAAACTGACCGTTTGTTTTGTTCGGTTCAACGGACAATTTGGCAAAGGGAAATTTGCCAATAGAAAATCCTGCAAAGGAAAATTCGTCAATATTTTCAAATGGGGGGTAAATTTCGTAATTATGAAATACATATCGATTTAATATACATTTTGGAACAGTTCTTGCGGGGGATATAGTTGTAAATACGGGGCTACCCCCCCCTCCCCAACAACAAACAATAACACTTCTAGTATCATAATTGTTGGTACTTGTGCCGTTTATGGGCCGGGTTATTTTTTCAGATAAGATTTTGAAGTTTAATTCAATTTAACGATATCATTTTTTTTATTAAATTGTGAGGTGAAAGTACAGAAGCGAATGGTAGAATGGCTTGTTTTATAATGTTATAATTTCAACACGGTCAGTAAACTATACAAGTACCATGTTTTCTAATTGGTATATTAATAAGAAATTGTAAATTACAATAATATTACCACATTAAATGCATCATAATGCATTTTGGTGATATTTGTAATAATAAATACATTACTTCGAGTTCGACATTTGAAAGGAATTTGAGAAATATATAAATTATCGAATAGAAAGTCATTTAAACTTGTTTTTTTTAATCCTTAGCAAATCTTCATGTATTAAATGCCCCTACGTCAGAGACAATATTTAGAACTAAATGTGTGACAGGGATATAGTTGTAAAACAAGGCTTTACCCTACACCCTCAAAAAATGAAAATAAATATTTTAGAATATTTATGGTTCCTTAATATTAGAACGGTACGCGCCAAAATGTGTTTGTTGATTTTGGGGCACCACGTGCTACACGGCGTCCTTTGATAATTCAATTGATTTACATCAATTTAGGTGTTGTTTCCGCATGGAATGTATATTCATCCGCGTAAGAAATTCATTTTTTAAATCTTGAAAACAAAACAAAAGTGGAGTAATTGAGAAACAGGAAGTGGTCTAAGTGTAACTAACAATTAATTTCAAATGTATAGTAGGGCAAAAGTATAATAAACAATGGAACACACGTGATGTTCACAGTCACACCCATTCCACGTTGCGACGTACTCGAGGTTTTACGTACAAACAATTATTCACTTTCTAGTTTCACTTTCGAAAACTAAAATTTATTTTTCACAATTAAAGTTCATAATTTTTGTTATAAACACAAACTAGAAAGGTTAACGCTAAACATACTCATCGATATTTAAATCATTTTAATATTATTGTTTAAATCAGATAAGGAAATAACATCTTATTGAGACCAAATAAAACTGTAAAATAACTTTTTAATAAAAAATATATAAACTTTTTATATATATTCGAATAAAACTATGAATAATTAGGTGGAATTATAAAATCCATCTGACAGATGGTTTTCTAATAATGTGCTATTACTAATCAATATCGTTTATATGAAATTCAAAAATACGAGATGAAATTAATAAAATGAAATATTATAGCGATTAGGATCTTTCCTTCATAGTTTTGACTCGGTAAACATATTTTTACTATTCTGATTACATGGACAGTTATCACAAAAGCATTTTTGGATACTCATTAAACTTTTAGTAAAATGTACGTAGATTTTCTGTAATTCACTGAGTTTTTTTTGTAAATGATAAAACAGAAACCACCAATTTATCCAGGCCGAGGCCACCTGTGGACAAGTGTTAATGTGATTTTTATTCATCCCCCACTTGGAGATTAGACACAAGTGTCATGTGGGTTTGATGGAAGCGTTTTCAGTGGAATGACTTGGCTTTGAACCTGGCACACCAAGCTTATCAGTCCGCGTCGATACCAACTAAGCCACTATGCCACGTCGATACCAACTAAGCCAACTAAGCCACTGTTTTTTTAGATATTTGACATTGTTTTTTAGAAAAAGTGAGCTTTTTATTTCAAAAGATTAAAAATAAAAGATTTATTAAAATTTCAAAATGTACTCAATTTCTATATTTTGTTAGCCATAGTGATGATATTTTTAATTCTAATTTTCTTTTGAAATGTACAAATGTTTTTTTTAGATTAACTTTACTTTTCGGATATAATCAAAGTTACCGTAAACAATTAAATCGATATAATAAAAATTAGTTAAAAATGATACCGTAGGTATACCCCACGTCCATTATTGCCCGTACCTACATTCAACAGTATACATATTATTTTTAAATTGTACTAGTGGACTTTAAAGGATCTTTGAAAATGTTAAATTTAGATAATAGTTGAAACATTTGTAGATGAGTACCCTCAGCCCCCAACCCCGTTAAAATATGAGACTATTCTTTTTACGCGATTACATGTTGGGAAAAATAACGATTATTTCAGAATTTGCAATTTTGCATGAACATTTAACGTGGAATTATCACCCATTTCTGGTCGATCGCTCTCTGGATAGCGTTTTCAGAGCATCTATCCCTATTTATTTGTTAAAGGAGATAACATGGGTGTTGTTACTTTTTTTGGGGGGGATTAACAAATATATTAATACTACAACTAACGTTATGTCCAGGTGGAAACACCCACCCCCAAAAAGTAAACTTCCTTAACTCTATCAATTACCTTAAGTCTAGGTGGCACCCCCAAAAAAAATTAACCAGAACGGTTGCATACTTTATTTACTTTTTTGCTAAGAGAAATATCGTAGCATCAATTTTATATAGTTTTGACTTTTTATGAAAATAAATATTGCAAAGTGTTGTATCTGCTCTGATCCTACACTTCATCTTCAGTGAAGGAGAAATCCGTCTAGACTGAGGCAATATTTATGTGTACTAAAATCAAGAGTTCCCCGTTTTAAGAATCTGTATTTTCCACACATTAAAACACTACTTTGTGTCTAACTGTTAGCCGGACAGGATGTAAGTAAATAGGGTCTAGAACGTTTGCATGTCATTCAAAGGCCATCTGGTCGGAAAGTGGGTGATCATTTTACGTTAGATTTTTATGTAAAACTGATACTCTAATCTAAATTTTGAAATAATTGTGTTTTTGTTGACCCATGTTTTTCAGAGTATTAATACATAATGACCTCACAAAAGTTAAAACTCATTTTTCGGAGGTGAGGGCATGATTTTGCTTAAAGTCCTCACCAACAGTAATACCAAAAAGTTTATAATATTGAAATGTGCTATCGCATTAGATTTTAGATTTTATTGTATGTGAATTCGATTATTGGGAAAATGTTTAAAAATCTCAAAATATTACCAATTTAAATGTACAACGTTCTTATTTTCATGTGGTTCTTAAATTAAAAAAATATCCAACTTTGTTAAACCAATTACAATAAATGGTATTGATTTTTCTCAAAAGTTACGATGTTCATTATTTGAAAATAGCATTCCACACTTATTAAATGTTTTATTTATATCTGAAATGGCGTTGAATGATTGCAAAAGCAATGTAATATGCTAATATATTTCTCACAGAATTTTGAAAGTCTAAACTGCTTCAAAAAAGGCCAAATTCGCAAAAGTTAGATGTAAATAGGCCGATCTAGCAACCCTGTTTTATATTGAACTCGTTTACTTTTCACCAATAGCAAACGGATACTTTTATTTTAATACAGTAAACACAATTACTTTCCTAAACTTGACACATCAATTTGTCCGACTAATCCATGACAATTAGTTCTCCAAATTCGAAACTACAAATATTCCCCCAGATTCGAAACAACCCAGTCCTATGAATTCGAAACAACAATTTGTCCCCCGAATTCGAAAAAACAAATAGTCCCACGAATTTGAAACAACCCAGTCCTTTGAATTCCAAACTACAATTTGCCCGCTGAAATTCAGAACAACAATTAGTCCCCCAAATTAAAAAAAACAAACCGTCCTCCATATTCGAAACAACAATTAGAAACCCACATTTGAAGCAACACTTTAAATCAACTTTACTCCTGTATTTTTGCTCCATTTCGATTCCGTATTTTAAAAAAATAAGCAGTTCTATTTCAAATGATGAGAACATTAGAAAAATTAATATAAATGTAATTGGAGGACGAAACATTGAAGAAAAATAAACATGCCGAATCCCAATGTTAATATAAGAAACAAATGAATTTACTAGAAGAATAGATTGAACAAATTTACTAAGTTGTTGCTCAAAAAGCTATTATCATTCACAAATCGATAACATCGTATTTAGTTTACAAAAAACGAAAACAATAACGGAAGTCATTACAAGAAAGGGCTTAACAAAGTTTATGAAGCATACAATTTTGGTGTGGGAATTAAACATGTTATGCTGCAAGCAATTTAAACTATACAGCAAAAACTGTTAATCTTGTCAAAAATGTTCAAAGCAATGGACTGTTGGAAGTTTATTGAGGGAATAATTAGTAGCACACTTTCACTAATGATCACGTTTTCTTTAGGTGGAAACAGTAGACTATGTCCCATTGTTGTTTTGGGATGCCATCATTCCGAAACTACTGAATATCAAACAAATGAATGTGAATGCAAAAATGCTGGCCAAAATAATTATAAAATAATTATACAAAATGAAATTGACCAATACATTGATGATGAATTTGTAATGGACGGATTCGTTTTTGTGACACTAATGAAAGGTGTCCTGATGTAAGAACTACACTTTTGGAAACAGGAAAAATATATGAAGCAATTATGGAAAGTTTACCTGATTTGACTGTGAGAGAAATTCGCATACAATTAAAAAATATTGACGAATGCAATGTCATTTATAATGATTGTGTATGTTGTTGTGGCCAACCTGACTGCACTGATTAACTTGAACTCATTCAAAAAATTGTGAAACATACCTAAAATGAAGAGTTGTATGCATTTGCTTGCATTTGTATGATATTGCAATTTTGAAAGGAAACTGGCTTGTTCAACAAGGTAATTGTAAATGCACAATTAATCAAAGCAGTTCTGAGATTATTAGAAATTTACTTGAGAGAGGAAATGGCGTTGACTATTCTGAACCAGGCATTGTCAACAAATTTGGTCCCGTTTAAAAAATCTTATACATAAATGTAAAAAATAAAAAGTAATTCTTGTGACATGTGACAGTGATTTGAAAATAAAATGACTGAAGTGTATGAATAAATTTCCTGAACTCATTAAAGAACATCATACTTTACCATCTATATGTGCATCGATTGCCAATCTAATTTGAAAATAGGCAAACGTAATTCGCTGGACTCAATCAATGGTCTAGAAGGTGAAACAATTCCTAAAGAATGAAAACATTTGAATATTTATGAACAAATATTGATACAAAGAAAACAATTTAATGTTATAACACTTTCGCCTTAAGGATTAAAAAGACCCCATGTTGCATGCCATCAAAGGAATTGAAACCCATCTGCCACTTCCTTAGGATAACACAATCAATCATGTCATGGATTCATTACCATCCAAAGAATACACAATTTTTGATTTTTTTGTTTATCAACATTCAAAATATTTTAGAATGTACTTTATTGGGTTTAAGAGAACACTGAAATTTACAACGACATTAAAATTGATGAAAGTAATGATCTCAATGACATTGTCTTGTGTACTGGACAGAACTGCTGATCATTTGTTGACACAATTTATCAAGAAAATTGCTGAGAAATTTTATGAGCATAAGACTGTTAACAAATAGCCATCTTTACAAATTGGATTTAGTTTGCTTTCCCATTTGTTTTCTGCCGGAAAATATGGAATGTTTCAAGATACAAAATATGATAATGGCAGATCTCATATGTTAGACAGAAAAAGACTTAGGCATTCTGACTTTAGATTTAGAAGAAACATCCAATATCTGGTTTACAAGTGGTTCGAATGCTGGAACTGCTGCCATGATAAAGTCAATGAACACAGTAAAATTACTGTGGCAGCATGTAACCAACGATTACAAAACTATGCCACAGCTTAAGAAAGCCAGTTTTAAATGATAATTGCAAATCATAGAGTTTCAAAACAGTTTTGAAATAGAAAGGCATCTGATATTCACGCTATGGATGACACATTTTGCCCCGCGAATCTGTTTATAACATGATCGTGTGCTGAATTGTGTGGCTCTTATTTGAAATAATATCTGATAAAATAAAATAGTGGCATTGTAAATCTCAGCACAGTTAATATTAACATACTTTATGTAAATGATGATGTTACTCTTAGTGAATTATTTTTCTATAGGCCGAATTCTCTCATTAATGAAGTAATTTTGGCGAAAAAATAATCCAATTTTTGTTAAAGTTTCACATTATTTCTAGTGAATTCAGTATCAACAAAGAGGTGACCTACACACTCATATAGAATTATGGTGTAAGCAGGCAGCAATTTATTAGAAAGAGCATGAACAAATAAATCAGCAATTGTTTGAGAAACATTTCACATGCCGAAGTCTTTGTTCTGTATCTAGTCCCAGATTGCCCAATTTGGTGTCTTGATTTCAGATGACATCTTGCAGCAAAACTTGTTGGAATTTTCTTTGGCAAAGAGAAAAATTGTTGCAAACAAATGCAGATTTGGATTTCCGTGACATGATGCACTATAATAATTTGTTATCGTTACCTCCATATTAAATTGCAACGATGGATGCCAGTCACAAAGAAGACGAAGACAGTATTCATTTTAGAAAACAATCGGTTTACCGAAAATCGATCGAAAATGTTGGATAACGATTGACCAAGAAGCCTACCCATGGATATCCCATGAATTTACTGATACATTATATTTTTAAAACTAAAAGAAACTGATTAACTAGCAAGCTACATCAGTTCAAGAAAACTACGTCTAGAAAAGTGTGGAGATTTAAAGGGACCACGGTAAAGATAATCTGCGCATATAGCAATGGTGTCATTCACTGTTTCAGTGGTAAACAGACTATTAATGTCAACGGAGGCCAATAACTCGGTATTCTTTGAGAGAGATCATTTGTGTATATAAAACACACACTTAAAAGGAATCAGAGATGCAGTATGCCAGATAAAGAGTTAGTACGACCTTAACAATATCAACTAACAATTTTCCAAGTGTATGTTGTGCAGAACCTACCATGGATAGAATGGGACGTAAAAGAATGGTGGGGTTATGAAACTTGGCAAAGCCGTACATTGTAGGTATTTGAGGGCCGATATGTCTTATTCTTTAGTCGATCTATTTAGAAATGAACTTGTTTTTATAAAGTTGTAGATACTGTTACTAGATTTGCATTTCCATTCTAAACTTGTTTTCCGTCATCAGTAAACAAATGAAAATAATCCTATTGTGTACTAATACTATAGATCACTTAGTATTTCAAACCGGACTCGATTCGAAACTTTGTGAAATTACCAATATTTGTTTGCCAATAGTCATCCCATCAATAGCATTGCACGAATTGGAGCTATACTACATGGTGATAAAAATGTGGTATCTATTTGACACATCTATGGTTAGCTCTCAACGGCCTTGATCTTATCAAAATGAGTTCTTCTTCTACTCAGCGCTGTTTTCTAGCAACTATGCTGAGCGTAGTTTACACAACTCAAACATCTTCCTCTTCTTCTTTTCGTGAGCATTTTTTGCAAACCATTTAAAAGAATTATGTTGTTTATACATTCTTATGCCAGTGTACAGTGGACTACGTTGCACAATATACCTAATTATTTGATATGAGAATAGCTAAACACACGCAACGTGATATTTGTTTACGCAAGGTTTCTAGATCATCCGTTAACTGTCAAGCACATGAATCTGCCATCGATTGCTACATGATTGGTACAACTATTTGTTCTAACCAGTATTCTGATGGGTGGTGTCTGTTTGACAAAAAGGTCAAGTCAAACTAGCATGTCAATAGTATTGACGCCTTAGTTATTAACAATTCCTAACCTAGCCTGTGTAGACAAAAGATTTTGAAATATAGGTTGGAGATCTGCCATGATGCAACCTAAATAGATTTGCCTCCTTTTTTGTCTTTCAATTGTTTTTTCCAACTAAAGCAATTATTCCCCTAATTTCTTCTTCAATGCTCTTAGTTTATAATCTATTAGTCTTATGTTTCCTCCATGAGGGTTAGACAATACATCCTTAAGGACAATTTTACCAATTTTCTTTTTGCTCCACCTGTCCGTTACATTTCTTAAAAATGCATTCCCAACTGAGATTTATCTAACCATTTGTGGTGTACTCGGAATATATATATATATATATATATATATATATAAATTGTACATATATATATATATATATATATATATGGGTGTATACATATATATATATATATATATATATATATATATATGTGTATATATATAGAGAGAGATAGGGGGATGCGGGAGAAAACAGATAGATAGATAGATAGCTAGTGAGAGGGAAAGAGATATAGTGGAATAGAGAGATACATACATATAGATGTATGATGTTGTTCCACCTGTCCGTTTCATTGATTAAAAATACTTTCCTATCTGAGATGTATCTAACCATGTTATTGTACTCGGAATCTACTTGCATATATATATATATATATATATATATATATATATATATATATATATATATATATATATACAAATAGAGAAAGGGGATGCGAGAGAAAGAAAGATATATAGATAGATAGATTGATACAGGGAAAGAGTAATAGTGGAACTAGAGATACAATTTATTGCAAATGTTGTTTTTGTCGTTCGTCTTTACTGTTCTAATCATTCTAAACAACTGGTTGTATTACAACTCTTTTTATTGAATATTTTATTTTTTATTGTTTTCAACGTAGTAACATAAGTGATGTTTTTTCCTAATAATTGTTGTTTTTTATCCTTTGATGTTGTGTTATAATGCGTAATTTCTAATATATATGGTATGATATTATATATTAACCCTTTTTCATATTTATGTGTGCGCTACAATTTGCCTTGATGTAAAAACTCGTATTTCTATAACATTGCTGTGTTCTATTGTACACAGTTTAACGTGTAGATATAAGTTACTTCTGCCATTCTGTTTGGCCTTGACCAGATCCAGAAGAAAATAATTAAATGCATAATGTGTAAACAGTGAAGTAACTTGAACGCTACAAAAGAGAGAACTGTCAGCAGTAGTAACAATTAAGTAAAGTAGAGTGGTTGTTCATTTTAATCTAAAACAATCACACGAATTAAAGACACATAACAAGTTACTTTTCGTAGAAAATATATTATGTATATTTTCATAGTATCTGCTATATAAACGCATACGTAATGATGCGTTAAGAATAGTTGCTCTAATTAGCGTTCGCGTGAATATCGACAAGGGCTATTCACAAATAACAAGTATCAAATTCACAAAATAACAAAAAGCACGAAAACGACAGAACTATTACTACTACTACTACTACTACTACTCCTACTACTACTACTATTAATATTGATAAAATATAATTACTAATAGTAATAATAAAGATAAGAATAAGGACAATAGTAGTAATACTAATAACAATAATAATAATTATTATGATACCAATAGTAATAATACTCATAGGAATAGTTATATTAATAATAATAACAATAATAATAATAATAATAATAATAGTGATCATTGTAGAAGTAATACTTGTAATAATGATAATTGTAAAAAAATAGCAGTAATAATAATAATAAACATAGTAATAGTAAAAGTAGTAATAGTATTAGTAATAATAGTGGGAGTAATGATAACACAATATAAGATATTAATAGTTATAATAACAATAATAACAAATACTATACTGTTTTACCTGTAGGACTTACAAATATTTAAAATAGTACATTGCTAACCAATAAATTATTGGTTATTTAGGTGCTAGCAACAGGTTAAAATTGATAGGAATCGATTAACTAAAATGCTTATGATTTAAAGCTATTAATATATTTTTTAAAAATTTACAGTTAGTTCTCATCATGCACATTATTTGATGATGACTTAAAACCTTAGCTTTATTTAAATGGTTTGATAAATGTACGGTATAACAAGGGAGGCGCGAGAGTGCACTATCCCTTAATAGACACAAAAACGGCCTATGCTGGAAATCTCATTTCTTTGATCAATCACAACTCAAAAACCAATCAACCAAATTAGTTAAAACTGTGCACAATTTTTTTTTGATAGTTTCTATAAGTGTGTAGAATTTCAGCATCATTAGTCAATGCAACACAGAGATCCAAAAAGTTCGATCATGAAATCATGTTGTCCTTGTGTACGTACGTACGTATGCGCTACCCTGTATCTCATCAACTATTTGATGGATTCAGCTAATTTTTTGGCAGCGATAGAGGTTCTCGGGTATAGTTGATGCCATTTAAATTTCAGTTCACCATATACCTTAGTTTTCCAGAAAATTCCAAAAAACCTTTAAAATGACCATTGTATTGATCAAACACAGACACACTGACACCATCGCACACACAGAAACAATGACACCAACGCACACACAGACACACCGCATCAACCCTTTTAACTGTCTTACGCATACTCACACACACACAAGCTTGAATCCACTTTCAATGTCGGCTGCTTAAACTTAGCCATTTTTATAGTTCCGACATTTCTCACTGAAAACAAATGATGATTGACTGCATTTAATAACTTTCAATGAAATGTAATTTATTTAATTGAGTGAGGAAGTTTTTATTGCGATTTCAATTTCTCACAACGAAATTCAACGAAATATCGACCTACATATCTGTCTCTCTATCTATATATCTGTTGATTATATATATATATATATATATATATATATATATATATATATATATATATACATATTATAATAGAATTAGAATAATAAAACAATTTTTTAAAACATAACTTAATCCCATAATCAAGTTACATTTTAGCATTGGGTTAAGATGAAAATTCATATACACTAAACACTAAATGTACAAAAGCAAAGAAATTCCCAAATCTTTACACTGTTATTTTCATTTAGGGTATGCGAGCACAACAGGGCTATGTAGTTTACTGGTATGAATTTTTCTCATAAAAATATAAACATTGTTACCATTTTAGCACTGTTAATATAAGCATTGCCAATAAACATTTTTACTGGTATTTTACTTACCGTTATAGTATCCTTATCAATCACGCCCAAGTTGAACAATTATTCATACAACACTAGCATCATTGTTATGTATTAAGAAAAATGAAGGTATTCTTGTTTTATATAAGTCAATGTTGTGTTTCACACTTTAATTTATCAGAATTAACAATTTTCAGCATTTTTTTTAATATACAAACAATTTTTACTGTATTTGTTCAACAATACAATACATTTTTTTACAATTCAGATTGAAGTTCCTCAAACACAAATTTTAAACCTTATAAATAAAAAAATGTGAACTGTAAAACCTTGGTATTTCTCATTTCACTGAAATTCTGGTTTTCTCTGAACTAAAAAGAGTACCCTAAGACACTAATATGACAAATATGGGCAATAGAATGGAACTTTATTTTGTTTCTTAATTTGTACCCTTGCCTAAGTGTTCAACACGTAGCCTACAGCTAAAGTCTAAGTTCTGATAGGATCGACCTAGGCCCAGTCGATATTAGGTAGCATCCATAAGACCATCAGATCGATAAGAACGGTTATCAATAAAAGAAGACGATGAGTTTCAGCCGAATTCCCTTCAGAAAAGCCCAATAGATTTTGTATAAACGATTAATTCTTGTTCGATGTTTTGCGCTGAAGAAAAATTCCTACCAGTAAAATACATAGCCCTGTTGTGCTCGCATACCCTTAATAGCAATAACAGTGTAAACATTTGGGAATTTCTTTGCTTTTGTACATTTAGTGTTTAGTGTATATGAATTTTCATCTCAATCCTATTAAGGGCATATGATTTCACTATACTGGCATTTTTTATGGAATATTGATTGTACTTAAGTCTCCTTTAGCATTTATTCATAGAAATATATATATATATATATATATATATATATATATATATATATATATATATATATATATATATATATATATATATCATGCTACTTGTCTGTTACCTGATTTATTTTATTACTCTCCCCAAGCCTGTTCAGTCTAACGTATGTCTTAATGAAGCAAAAAAGCCGCTCGGGAAGAGTAAATGAGCATTGCTACGGATATGGAGGGAAACTAGGGGTTTATAAGAAAATATTTGGGGGTCAGCGGAATGTGGACTATATTTGGCCCACACGAACTTTGATTGGATTTAAATCTTTTTTTTTTGCTGTTTGTTTTTTAACATCCGATTTTCTGCTACTTCCAATGCGAATTCGAACTTTTACTTGTTATTCTTATTCAGTTTTAGAAGAAATGTGGTAGCATCCTAAAAATAGTTAATTGACATAAGACTGTAATATTGTTTATGCAATTTTATCAATGTTTTACTTTTTATTGAGCACTTTTGAAAATATTGGTTTTATATTCATTTGAGTAGAATATTTGTGTTTGATCAATAAATATGTGTATATATATAAATATATATATATATATATATATATATATATATATATATATATATATATATATATATATATATATATATATATATATATATATATTTATATATATACATATTAACTTAAAATAAAAATATTAAATAATAAATAGTTTGTAAGCATGTAAAAAAAACATCCAAAAAATATATGTTATTGCTGTTTATTCTTTTGGAACAAGTTTACATATTATTTATTATGTCAATATATTTTAAATGTGTATAATATATGAGGTTGATGGTCCAACCTATTGAGTTTATACTACGTCTGAAATATTCACTAGTATCTAACAGACTTGAATTGCATCAGATGTTATATTCACTGATTTTAGGTAACACATATATATAGTATAACTGTTTATTTATACAAACATTACTGGTTACATATACGCATACATGTTTCGGTTGTACTCTTCACAAAGAGTCAACCTCTTCAGACCAAGGAATACAAAGAAATAAGATGAATTTGGAAACTTTCGAATTAAGTAAATCTTATTTGGAGATGTGATATGTTTATAATTTTCACCGGTCAAGCTCAGTATCGGATTACATTCTTTACTTGTTAACTCTTTCAATTAGTTTCTATATCTTTCATCATTTTTATTAATTACCGTTCCTTCTATTTCTTCCTTTTTTCTATGTTTTATCACACACTATGCATGGATTCCATTTAATATACACGCATACATTTTCAAGCATAAATATCTGATCCTCATAAAAAATATAAAATACACACGTGCCCACCAATTTTTAGATACACAAGTACTCGCATAAACACACACATACATATATATATATATATATATATATATATATATATATATA
>OY744535.1:51702960-51712960 GCA_963556195.1 Sepiola atlantica
AAAAGACACACATTTAGTTCGAAATGTTATATATTTTCTCGAGTATGATATACATATTCACAACATGAGAAAGATCGATCTCAAGACGGTCGGATGTACATCAGCTGAAACATTGTTAAACTAACCTAAATAACATCGATAATCCAAATGATATAAATAAGATACATTCTTATATTTTGCCGTCCTAGTAGTCAGAGGGTTGAGATCAAGATGGCGAGAATATTATGCAAATATATGGAACGTACAAGAACGTTAGGAGGGATATTGAACACAAAAAAGTAACAACGATACCAATAACTGTTTGCCCGGTTCAAAGAAAGTGCAATCGAGGTGTGTTTTAATAAAGCAGACTTCTATTTCAAATGCATAGTAACCAGTCACATCCAGAGGATACAACTAAAGTTACAAAAGAAACTAACAATATATAAATGCTAAACAGCTGTTGCAAAACTTAAA
This sequence comes from Sepiola atlantica, assembly GCA_963556195.1. NCBI lineage: Eukaryota > Metazoa > Mollusca > Cephalopoda > Sepiida > Sepiolidae > Sepiola > Sepiola atlantica. The sequence continues at coordinate 51,703,417 of OY744535.1, forward strand.
TTGATTTTTGATGTATAGAGAACCAATGGAGTGCTGGAATGTGAATTTGCTCGTTTTCAGTCAGACTTCAGGAAATATCACCTAGTGTTGACAGTGAGCGCCTCTTGTAATAACTCGTTTTATAATTCATACTGAGTAAATAATAAGAATACAAATAATAATAAGAAAACAAAGAAGAAGTAGATGAAAAAGAACAATAGTGTCTATAATGATATAAAAATGTAACAATTCAATAAGCAAAACAGAATTATAAGTTATATTGATCTATTGGTAACATTGATTGAATTTTGAATGTTCGACAGACAAATATTGTTTTTAGTGAAACAAATAAAAATGTGAGCTCAACAAATTATGGCTCGTTGATTTTGTTCTTCTTAATTTGATTTGAACTTGCTGTCTTCAACATTTAGTTCGTATCTTGTTTTTAACACGATTTCATTTTAATAAGACTAAACGCATCAGACAGCAGAATGCTTTTTGTCGAATCATTGTTTTAATATAGGCGAAAGGTTACGTTCTTTAAATGATGTATACGCAGTTTTCTTACTATCACAGAACCACTTACTCTTTTGTTTGCCGTGTTTCTACTAAGCAGCTAACATAACGTGGATTCTCAAAAAAGAATAGCTTTCTAATATAACTAACAAGTATTGCTAAGAATTGCGACATAATTACATACCAAATAGTATTTATTTTGTTGAGACGAGTGGAGATAAAACATGAAGAGAATAATTCTACATTTTTATTACATTCTTGCTGGAAGAATCAACCGCCATGTTTGTTATACCGGTTACTATAAACACGCATATATATATATATATATATATATATATATATATATATATATATATATATATATATATATATATATATGTATACATATATGTATATATATATATATGTATATGTATATGTATATATATATATGTATATATATATATGTATATATATGTATATATATGTATATATATATATATATATATATATTTACATATACACACATATATATATGTATATATATATGTATATATACGTATATATATATATGTATATATATATATATATTTACATATACACATATATATATATATATATGTATATATATATATATATATGTATATATATATATGTATATATATATATATATATATATATATATATATATATATATATGTGTGTGTGTTCATATACAAATATACATTTATCTACATACTTTTTTATATTATCCGAAAATGTTACATTAATGTGTGACTGCCATAAAACCCTGGAATAGCCCGGATATAGAGGATCATCTTTACTTAAATTTATATGCGACACTAATGCTCAACTCTACACACACACATATTTTTGTTGATGTGTTCTATTGCTGCCAGGATTTTCTGGGTATCCACACGTAATCGCCTGAATTGCCGTTAGATTACCGAAGTTAAGCAACATTGAGTCTGGACAGTACTAAATTGAGTACCATTTGGGAGGACAAAGAACTGTATGTTGCCTGGAGATAATATGGGCACTGCCAGGTTCTATCACGCACACATAAATGTTAGGACAGATAGAGTATCTGCCTGACTCCTCGAGGAAGTCCCCGGGCGTTATAGAAAGACAACAACGACAACAACAACAACAAAACTTTGCGTCAGTCATTTGAACCCAATAAACCAAAGAGGAATTGTTATTTATCAGTCGAAAATGCAAGACTGCGGATTACACAGGAACTACATGTAGGGATTAAGTATTTGCTTCAATGTCATATAACTTGGAAGCAAAGCGTTTCCGACCCTAGCTTTGTGATAACTTTTTCATTATTTGTTAAATTATGCCATTAAATTTACAAACACTATAGAAATAAAATAAAGTGTGGACATTTATTTATGGCAATGAACCAAAGAATCGTCAGACTATATATATATATATATATATATATATATATATATATATATATATATATATATATATATATATATATATATATAAAGTAATCCAACAAAAGATATTAGCGTCAACTAATATCATATAATTAGTGAAACATCCGGATAAAAACTGAAGCTCAATATACTGGATAGAGCATTAATATAAGTATAATTGTATTACCTGTAGTAATATCACTGCGGTAATGGTCCTCTGAGGAGAAGAAGTATCTTTTAAAACTCATGAGCTAAGGATGTTAGGATACTTTGCTTGAACTTTGAATTCTAATACAATTTTATTGGCACCTTATTTTATCATTTCATTTTATATTGTAATATATATATATGTATATATGTGTGTGTGGGGGGTATATGTATATTACATGCATAGCTGTATGTGTATCATATACTTGTGTTGCTAGGTGTGTAGGTGTGTTAATTTATTTATCATAAAATATAAAAAATTAGTAAACCTTATAAGTATTGTGTAAAAACATATTCGAGACAAAACCCGGAAATGTGTATAAAAACTTAATAGAAAGTCAAATGAATTCTTACAACTATTACTATTTAAATGAAGCCAATAAAGTTAGAAATCAGAATATAATATTAAAAATACGAGGAAAAACAGAGTACATTTGAATTATAGAAAGTTGGTACGTAAAAGTTTCAATAAGAATTCATACAAATATGATTCAACGTTGAGATAAAGCATGAAATATATATTTAGATCAGACTGAAGTAAATAAAATTTGATGGAATAAAAAGACACACACACACACACCCATATATTTATATAAATTTGGGAAAGTTCATTTTTGAAGCATCATTAAAACTGTAAACTTAACGAAAGAAACAAAATGCCTTAAAAACATGTGTAAGATGCAGATATTGTTATTAAAATCAAAATAATACATATTTTTTCTTTTCATCTTGATTTTTTTTCTAATATATTCGCTTGGAACAACAAGCCTCGTCATAGATTTAAATAAATAAAAGGTATTAACCTTTTTTCCGTAACAATCCGTCATGGTCTTGTAGATGTGCCGTACAATGTTGTGTGGGCTTAACAGTGTAAATGTATCTTAAAAATTTGAACTGAAATCGCGCATGGTCGCTGGTAGGTATACATTTGGGAAAGTTCATTTTTTTAAGTATCTTTAAAATTTTAAACGTTACGAAAGAGGCAAAATGCCTTCCAAAATACATGTGTTAGATGCAGATATTTTTTATTGTAATCAATTTTCTTTTTTTTCACCTTGACTTGTTTTTCTCTAATGATTTCGCTTGGTAATGTTTATATAATTATATGCATCTAATAGATTATCACATCAATCAACTGAGCATTGATATTTTTGCAACAGCGCCGCTGAACGTAAAAGGTCTAAACGTGAGTGATATTTGGGTTGAATCTATTTTCATACGGAAGCGGTAAAACCGTGTAGAAGCTCTTCGTTAAATTACATATACCATCGTTTCGGGAGAAATCTTTATACTGGTATAATACACCAATTCACAAATATTCCTAAAATGTAAGTTCATTTTGAGTATTGTAAAATGGGGTTTAATGGGAGTAATATAGACATAACATCACATTTGAAAATTAAAATATATATATGACCATATTTTTTTGCATTTAGAACGTTTTGTCATGACATTGAAAAAATGTATAAAAACATGATTCAATAATGTTTTAATATATATAAATATATATAATATTTTGTTAACAATTAATGGATGAAAACACTGTATGTTGCAACCTAGAGGGACTTCAACATAAACAATGAAACATTAATAATACACGAATTGAAGATAATTTGAAATTATAGGTAAAACATGTACTGCTAATATGTTTATTTATTATTTAGCTAGGTTCATTAATTTGTGTTGTAAATGTTTTTTTCAGTCGCAGTAGAGAGTCGAGTTCTTGTTCTAAATGTTTTGGAGATGTAACCAGAGAATTGAGTTAAGTAGACAACATACAGCAGTAACACGCGATAAAGTAGAACACCACTTGCAAGGTCTCTTCCTTGAGAAATATGCTGTGAGAGAAACCAGATAACTCTTTAGTAGGTAAGGAGTCGTTCCTATATTCTATCATTACAAAGTTGTTCGCAAATCATCATCTGTAGAAAAAAGTTCACCAAATAAGGATGTATCTGAGTCATTAATGTAGAGAATCATATATTAAGTAAGATACTTTCTGTAGCGGTAGTAGAATTAAATTATTTTCCAGCAACCTTAACAACAAAGTTGATGCATTTTTCTATACACATATACATCCGAGTGATAATGAAATAATCAAATGATCCCCTTCTCAGCTTTTATTAAATTGACGTGAGTTCAATTAATTGTATACACTTAATCGTTTATCAAATGTATTGTGTTTTTGTATTGATAATCATAAGACGATCGATATGTCAGAAAACAGACCAAAGAAACGCATCAATTCATACTAATAAAAATATAAATGATTCTTTATTACGTAAAGAATGCAAACAGACGAGAAATAAAAACAAGAAAAAAACAATAACTTGTTCATTTCAGGTGCAACGCAATTTATTGGATTTTCCTTTTTTTGTGTTTCCTTTTACTTCAGTCTAAGTTCTCAGAAATCAAGAGGCTTCTTCCTGAGTCTAACACTTGATTACTATATAAGATACATAGATATTCGAATATTACATTAATGTTCTCCTTTAACTGTAAAACGTTTAGTTAGAACAGAAGTGAAGAATGTTAATATACTTCTCCAATTGACCTGTCAACTATGTTATAGTTATCTTTATTTTTGTCTTTTTCTCGTACCAGATTCCCGGACAAGAATTAATCTAGTCTGGTGGAGTATCTAACTAAATGCTCTTACTTGAGATAACATTACTTGGAAAATGTGCACCATTCCTCGTATGAGCCAGTGTATAGCCGTGCCGATCTTATTTGTGCTTCGAATACTATGTTATTTTGAATATTTTGTCATGGTTTACTTGTTGGATCAAGTATCCTCATGTCAAGTTATCCTGACAAACCCTTGTACAGAGAGACTGACCACACTGGAGGGTGGTGTCTAGTAGGTAATTCAAACTCCCCTTGCATCTCGCGTGTGCCTCAGAAAATGACTGATGTCGTCATAATCAACATTTCGCTCTGAAAGTGTTAACCATAGATTTAATCGATATAATAACAAAACAAAGAAAAAAACAGAAAACACTATGTCGGCAGCTTCATCCAATCATTTCGTTTTCGACATGCAAAACTGACAATGGCCAATAAAAATAAAAGCCAGTTAATAAACAAAGTACGAAGTTTTCATATTATGCATTTATTCATTTATGTTTATATGTAATTACTTACCTGTGGATTTCAATTCCAAATATTAGCATACATTTATAGTAGAATTTAGGAAAAAAAAGCGTGTGTTAGTTTATGTTTTGGTCATCGACAGCAACATTTAGTTATAATGAATTTTCTTAAAAAAATGATTAGATGCAATTTTAGTTTTGCATGTATTTATAGTTGCTTGTGTGCACTTGCACGAGATGTAATTCATTTATTATTCTAAGGAAAACATGCGAACATGTGTCGACATAAATCTCTCTCCTTATATATATATATATATATATATATATATATATGTATACATATATACATATATAATATACATATATATATATATATATATATATATGTGTGTGTGTGCGTATGTGTGCGTGTGTGTGCGTACGCGCGCGTTCGCGTGTGTGTTTCTGTAAGTATATACAGTGGAACACTCTATAGTAAATGTTACTCTAGTGAACAGTCTTTAATATTGGACGGTAAAGAAAATTCTCACGACTATCCTCGTTCCCCCCTTAAAATAAAAAAAAATAAAATTCCTTACTAGAGTACTGCATATCTAAAAAAGAATAGGTCCAAGGTTCCTTAAACTGATACTAAAATTGTCTACAAGAATCCGTGGCGGAACGGATAAAGTATTAAGTAAAAATGCAGGTCGAAATAACACTGTTCTACAATTCGGACTTACTTAGGAGTTTTGCCCGATCATGGCTGACGCAGCGAAGGATTAAATAAGGAGTACCGTTCGAAGTTCTGTGCGGGTTCCCGTATTCGAAAGGTGGGTTCCTCGAGTTCTACACGATGAACATGAGGAGAGTCGAGGTTTTATATTAATCACTATAGATGAGTTCTATAGTATTAGAACAAGATAAATACGAACTATATAAACAAGAATACTTAAACACAAAATGATGCTTCCATTGATTAACATTGTGTTTAAGTCATTGCACATAGCAATGAATAGCATTTATTCAACAGATAGATGCAGATTACATATACAAAATGTTTGATGTAGTAATGAAAGGCCAACTCCAAAGTTAAAGTAATAAAATGGGTAAAGAAGTGAGGTAAACGAGATTAGTAGTATGTAAAACGTTAGTAGCGTAATTATAGATATTGTTCGAACAGATTAGATGGTGAGTAATTGTGTGAAGAAAGAGGAAGCCGATTAGTGGATGGATGAAAATAGGGAAGTAAAAAAGAAATGTTACTGTGCGTGGTGACGTAATTTGTGGAATAAAGTACCGTAAGACAACATTTAAGATAAGGTTGTAAAAACATTACGATAATGTTGCCCAGACGAAGGGAAAATGTAAAATATAACAAACTACACTTCTTTGGAGGTAAATGTAGACCTCACGCCCGGCACACACAAAGCAAATCATCTATCAAACCAAAAGCTTAAATAAATAAACATCGAATTATGTCATTTACACAATTTATTCGTAAACCTTAAACATTAAAATAAGGCGCGGAATTCAAAAGCTATCATTAAATCCATGCATTTCTAACCAGGCCGCACGCTGCTATAACAGAGCACTCCGCGAAAATTGATTCAAAACCAGATTTACGATATACCTTATAACTCTCCCCTAAAAAACAACAACAACATTAATAGAAGAAGACAACTAATATGCTCTACGCCTGTAACACCAAATGTACGCGACTTATTAATCAATAGAAATGGCAGCAAACCAAGTTATTCTAGCGGGTACCCATAGCAATATCAGATTACAACAAGATGTAAACTTCATGCAACTTAACATGATCATACAGAATCGCAGAGAAAAATGCGGTGGGGAATGAACGTTTCTGAGCCGCATATAATTTCAAACAAGCAAAACCCAACTAGTGAAAAATAATTTGACAACACTGTAATCAAAACTGGACGCCGAAAATAACCTACGGATAAGTTGTATGTAACTATTCATTGCTTACTGCCACAAATAGTATTCAATATTCACTCGTAATATATTACACCAATGTCGAACATTCCACCATTAACCAAGGGGTGAGACGGGCATCAATTACCTTTGATACTACATTCTCACCAATCTACCTTCTTATTCGTAGCGAACAAAATCATCCCATCGACCTGGCCTTCTGCGGGTTCGTTGAGGGCGTCTTGGTTGTTTGTGCCTGGCATCCATTTCCAACCTAGGCTCGCCGGGACCTGGGGACGTTTCAGGACTGTCTTGTGTGGTTGGCTTACGGCTAAATGATATTGTTCTGAAACGCTCCTGTTTTCTTCGGCGCTTCGGTCGCTTGGTGTCTGAAGATTGAGAATCTGTCTCAGATATTGGGTGAAGCCGCTTTCGTGGTACCCACCTGTCGTCTGAACTTGAGTCAGATTGGACTCTGTTAGAATATTCAGATTCGTTTTTGTTGGGACTCTGGACTTGACGTATATGGCGCACGATCACCTAAGTGGGTCGGACTTGTTCAACGAACCGGAGCTGTATGTGCATCTGAAGCAGTTTTATGTTCATATAAATTCCCTGCCGGGGCTAAATCCCTTAAGGAGACAGTAGATTGCCTTCCTTCCGAATTTCTTAACAGTGCATAATGATGGTTCGCTTCGATTAATTCTACCTCGCTCACTAATGGGTCATGTTTACTATGACGAACATGGCGTTTTAGTAAAACTGTGCCAGGTAGTGCAATCCACGAGGGAAGTGATGTACCTGCTGAACTTCGTCGTGGGAACGAGAAGAATCTCTCATGTGGAATAGCGTTGTCGCTGTACATAATAGAGTCCTAATAGCGTATAAGGGCATGGGAATGTGACTTTCCTAATAGGAGATCGGACTATTGCGATTTGCGGTCGCCAACTGCACTGTTTTCCATATTATGCCGTTGTATATTTCGCACTGTCCGTGTCCTTAAGGATTGTGAGGAGTTGTTCTACTTACAGCTACTTTTCGTTCATGCAGAAACTGCTTGAGTTCGTCCGACATGAAAGCAGATCCACTTCAAAAACGGCAAAAATGGAGGAGAGGCCTTGAATTACTGTTGCAGCCGTTACGTCTGTGTAGGGGATTACGAACGGATATCTGGAGTACTCGTCTATTATTGTGAGCATTTATTTATTTTTTAGTTTTAGATGGTAAAGGGCCCTTAAAATTCAGGTTAAGTCTTTCAAAAGGCTGTGTGGCCTTGATGAGTGTTGCTGGAGGGGGTTGTAGAACATGGCCTTATTTTCTGCGCATATCCGACAAGAGTTCGTAATTCTTTTTACGTCTTCGACAGAATATGGCAAGTTTCTGCTCTTGACTACGTGAATCATTATTGTGATACTTTGGTGACACAATTCCCTGTGTTTATACTGAATATCATCTGAGCCAGTTACAAGGACACATCCCCTTTATGCAATCAACTTAAAACGAGTGTTACTGTTTAATACAAAGTAAAGCTTTACAAATACACTTTATATAATTTATTTAAAATTATGCACACGCACCAGTTTACGTTTCTCTGCTCAAATGCACCCTATGTGACCAAGTCATCATGAAAACAAAAACAAAATTGTCCAAAGACGAAGAAAACAATATGTCAAGGATAAAGACAGGAATCAGCAGCAGTTAAAACCGCGTCAGTTTGCTTAAAAATCATAGCAGTGAGAAGGGGTTTAAACATCTTAACAAGCATACCACTTTTTCCCAAATCCCGACTAGTCGCACTTAAGTCCACATTTCCCTTTATAATATCATAAAAAGTACACAATAGAAATACTAACGCAAGCCACATAATTTTATAAACAGAATGTGTATCAATACATTCAATGCATGACACCCCCAGAAAAGCATATAATAGGTTATATAGGTGTGATAATTAGAAAAAGGTTCCCATTTATTTATTTTTTGAGAAACTGTGGGCATGTTTGATGATATTCATTTTCTCCGAGTGCTACTTTAAGTGACCATCTTCTGTGTATATTGTGATCCCTTCGTACTATTTCCTTTCCAACATGTTAAATTTTACACCGTGATTTGACCCTATTCTTAAAAGACTGCTCTCGATTATATCGGAATTGTGTCTGATTATCTGTATTCCGGGTTTCTTCCGCAAATTATGGAGTTGTAATTACATGTCTGGGGTTTACGTGCATCTACGCGTGTTCTGACACGTTGTTTGGGATTTATCGATTATATATATATATATATATATATATATATATATATATATATATATATATATATATATACTAATGATAATAGAATTAACGATAAGCGAAATATCGTAGTGATCTATCTCGATAAAATAAAGCTCAATACGTTGAGTAGAACAATCAATATTAAAGGAAGAAA
>OY744535.1:51717960-51740460 GCA_963556195.1 Sepiola atlantica
TTTTTAGAATAAGTAAAGGACCCCTTCCGAAGCAAGCATGAGCCGTATTAGCCCTAAGGAACGTACCCTCATTTAGAAAACATTATTTTTGCTTAAAAAACTCAAAACAGTGTAAAAAACAATACTTTAGTTTTTGTAAGTCTTAAGAAGTGTTTTTCGGCTAAAATTTGTTTTGTTTATTTCAATAAATCTCGAAAGGGTCAGTCTACACACACATAAAGTTTGGTGAGTTTAACTTTTATTTTGTGGAAGTTATTCAAATTCAAGTTATTCAAATTTAAAGATAGGACCCTTATTTTGGCCCACCCTGTATATGTGTGTGTGTGTGTGCGTAGTATATAGACATGTATATATATATATATATATATATATATATATATATATAGTATTCTAATGCCATATACCTTTTAATAGTAGAACACTTAACGACAACTGCCTTTAATAATATTAATATCTTGCTGATATACCGAGTTGTTTAGAACGGCCGTATACGTTAGCACGTTGGAATTCATGTTTGAAATATAACTCGTCTTCTGGAAGTATGGTCCGGCGAACAGTGTGAATAATTCTTTCTCTAAACTGATGATTTCTATACGGATGAAACGTATACGTATGTGGATTAAAAAATATATATTAATCAATATATACATATATATGTAATAAATTGCATGTGTTTTATAATATTAAAATAAATGTGTATATACATGTAATGGTAATTGTATATGTGCTCATATATTAAGAAATATATATAATTATTGATGGATTGATTGATCGATAAATAGAGAAATCAATATAAAGTATAGATAGATACGCATAAATATATACAGATGATTAGACTGATATATATATATATATATATATATATATATATATATATATAGAGAGAGAGAGAGAGAGAGAGACAGACAGACAGAGAGAGAGACAGAGAGAGAGAGAGATAGAGGACAAATAGCGAAATGTTCAGAAATGTTCACTTAATAGCAAGGTAAAATATATTTACTAGTATAACTCATTGAAACATATGTTGTTAAGTGAGGTCGTTTATTATATAGGTACTAATTTTGTTCATACAATATCAATTATACTTTCTGAGATAGTGATTAGATAGTAGATTTGTCAGGAGGTAAGGCATTTTCTATTGTTTTCGAAAAGACCACTCCATGATACCTTACAGCAAAACTCGAACTCCAATAACAAAAAAAATCCCTAAGGGAAAATGTCGATTGGCAATCGTCAGCGTAAAATACATAACTGCACATAACACACATAATGCTTGGTAATACAGGGTGTTTCAAAAGTCTTGGGAACATTACAAATGCGTATATCTCATGAACTATTCCAGGTAGAAAAATGCAACTGGTGCCATTTTAAAGCTTGCTTAATCAAGTTTTTGGTCATACTAATGATTTTCGTGTTATCTTTTTAGGTGCAGTAATGGCGTTCTCTAAACAAGACAAGGCATTTTGCGTCCTCCAATTTGCTAAGACTGAATCGTGGACATGTGTTCAGCGTGCATTTCGCAGGAAATTTAAAAAAGAAGCCCCTGAAAGGAAATTCATTGTCAGATGGCATGCTAAATTTGTGAAAGATGGGTGTTTGTGCCCAAGTAAACGAACAGGTCGCCCTTCAACTTCAGAAGATGCAGTTGAGCAAGTTCGGACAGCCTTTCAGCGGAGCCCCCGTAAATCAGTGAGAAGAACCAGCAAGGAACTTCAGCTTGCTCCAGCAACTGTCTGGCGTGTCTTAAGGAAACGACTGCAAATGGTACCTTACAAGCTCAAGTTGGTCCAAAAGTTAGAGGACACTGATAACTTTGAAGAGTCCCCACAAAACCTGAAACTTTAACCTTTCCAACGGTACCAATTTCATTTTTCAACTCCTAATAGTTTTTGAGTTATTTAAAGTCGTTATGTTCCCAAGACTTTTGAAACACCCTGTATATATACAAACCTAAAGTCAATGCAATCCCATTGCGATCATCAACGTCATCAGATAAAAGTGATGCCCAAAAGAGTATTGCATTACGACATTTTACCGGCGTCCACAGTCATTTATAATTCATAACCCACATTAATTGTCATTGGTATTTTAGTGACAGAAAGTCTTTCACATATATTGCACAACTGACCGTTCTATTCTATTATTAATGTAACTTATTTATATGTTACGCAAGAACCGTTTCACGTAATTGACCGCCTACTCGCGGTATAGATGCTTTTTATTACAGGTCGATCTTTTTCTCGTCTAAAAAGTCACGTTCAATGTTTTGTTGTTTCACACATTACAAGTTTGTAACTTCTTAACTTACGTTGATTTATTTGGGTTCATTATCATAGCATCTGGTCTTCTTGCTTAGACGATTTTAACTGATAGTTCCATCGATTTCGAATTTGTATTTTTGTAAGCATTTTCATTTCCCGTTTCGCTTTTCTGTGCATTCTTCTGTTTCGTACCACATTTGTATGCGGTTATCAATTTACCTCTTACTTATCGTGCGTATTACTTTAATCGGTCACTTGCTTTGCAATCCTTTCTATTACACAAAAACACACATTCACTGCTATCAAACAGTTGTAATCCATTGTGTATTTGTAGTAGTTTTCAAGTTTCTTGATTCATAAGTGTTGTGAAGTAGTCCAACAGTAAAAAGAAGAAGTTAAGTCGAGGTTGGGTTAAGATAACAATTGTATTAACATAAAAGGTTCAAAGGTAAGGAAACTGACTGACACTCGGCTAGACAGTTACACTACTGTCCTTTTTCTCCCTGGTGATTGTCTACTGTTAGAACGGCCGGTGTAACAATAAGTCAGAGTACTTTTTTCATCAAGTTGATGATGCAGCTAGAACATAACTATTACACATGGGTGTATTCTATTGTCCGATATTTCTGCTATATAATTTAGTTTCTAGAAGTTTTTTCGATTTTATGTCGTATTGATTTTCATAATCTCTTCAAATCTTTTTTGTATGATTAAAAGTTTATTATCCTCTTATATAATAGGTAATGTCTCTTCGAATTGAAACCTTATATATTGATTAAATTATAATCGTTGTTTTTATTCTATTTTCTGTAGTTATTTGGCAGATAATTCACGTCATAATTTATGGTGTTTTTTTTAAACATGTGTTGTGTATTGTATATCGCCAACATTGCTAAAGTGACGAGAGGTAGATATAAGTAGTATACCAGAAATGCTTGTATGGATGTATATTTTTGCCTACGTAATCCTCCTGCTAGTAATGTCAGTCTATATATGTACATTTATTTCTCATATAATGTATAGCCTTCAATATATATTTAAGCAGTCACTCATAAAGTTTAAGATCACCGTACCATATGGTCGTATATGTGTAATTATTTCAAGACCATTTAAATTATAGATTTTATTAATTAAATGTAAACATAAGTTATAAATACAAGCTGACTGCCGAAATCATTCATATTCACCATAAAAGTATGGTGCCCGCATCATCATTTATATTGTGTGTTGCATTTAATATATACATATATATGCTAGCACAACCTGCACCGGCAGCAATTCATTTGAAGAAGGGCATCTAGTTAAAAAAAAGGTTTTCCTCAGAGAATTCCAAAATTTAAACAACAAACTTGGTATATTTGTAGATCAAATTGTAGTATATGTTCCGATGGATACTGCACACAATAGACTGGTATTGTCTTGGCTTCGGGGCTTGATAACGCCGGTCTATGGGTCTGTCTTCTGCAGTTCTAGGATGTCCACCCTTCCAGACTTTGCCTTCTCACCCTTTGAGAAAGGGTTAGTTTATTGCTAATCGCCTGAGGCGCCCCGACTGGGAAATGCCGACGCGGCTGCCCAGGCAAATTTTAAAGGTCCTAAGTACTCTTCCTCTAGAGTGCTGACTTCTCAACTCCCACTTTCCGACCGTGTGTCACATTTTACTCTGTGGGAAGTAGATAAATAGGACCTTCAGCGTAATTACAACCACTTGTTTGGTTGTTACTAACTTATTAGTGCAGTAAAGTAATATATATTTTAACATCCACCCTAGGTTTGACTGGAAAGGTCGAAAACCCACACGCAATCAGCTATAAAATTCCCCTTAAAAAAATAACACCCATAATACATCTCCAATAGCAAAAATTATTAAAAAATATTAACTACCATGAAACTTTAAAATGGCCTACAAAAAAGGGGGTGATGTTACGTTTAATTTATAAGTCAAACTGATCCTCGACTTTTAATTTTGCAATAAGTATGTTATTGTTTTCTGTGTTCACCATGTTTCACAGTGCACCCACACGTAATGTTAATCTACAATGATACCAAAACTTTTAATTTTTGTTATTCCTGCCTTACAAATGAAGTATTTAAAAATTTCGAGAATTATAAAGTTATTTATTTAATTTTCACGGGGAAGGTAAACACAACTAAAAATTAAAAAGAAAACGTATAGTTAAAAATGTATAACATTAAAAAAAAATATGGGTAAAGTTGTAGATTAACACCGTTTGTTAACCTCCTCCCATTTCATTTTGGGGGGCGATTAAATGTGAACACTGTCGGAAACGGAAAGAAGGACGGATAGTTTAGAATTAAGATTAGGTGGATCAGTTTCGTATATATTTCACGAAAAATCTTCACCAATTCATTTTTTTAGGGAACTTAAGAAAAGGTGTGTACCACTAACCCTAAATCCGAATTGCAAGTTTAGAAAAACTCATGTAGTCGCCTATGATATAGACCCCTCCCCCATCAAAAACAAAAAGAAATACGCAGCTGATTTAGCTCCCATAGCAAAACATAATTCAGTTAACTGCCTTACAACTGGCCCGGAAATAGGGGAGCATTTCACATTGAAGCTATATTCGGCAATGTTCACCTACTTCAAACGTTAAAATAATCGTTTTTCTTTTCTTTTTTCTTGCCGTCAAAGTTTGGAAGGTGTTGAAAGGCAATCACCTAAAAAGGGTAATCTAATTTTAAAATGGTGGGTGGGTGGCGTTTTTTGCTGTGGATGATATTTATTCGTAATTTGGACAGATCAGTGCTACTAAAATTTGTTTCGATCTGTCGATTATAATTGTGAATAGTTGTTTGTAAACATAAATCCATTGTTAAGTGTGTTGTTAAACTTTAAAATAACGCATTTAATTAGCTATTTAAAAAAGGTTATTTATTTATTTTTCCCCAAACTGTAAAAACTGCAAAAACACGGTGAAAGGAAGCAAGTACAAAGTCACACTCTCCCTTCCTCTTTTGGCTAATTCCTAGCTCGTAGCTAGCAATGATAGTAAAAACAAAACGTGTTTGAGTAATTTATCCGATTAATTTATAAAACAAGGTTAATTGATTACTGTTAATATGTACGAAACTATCGTATATAGATAGCAATAATAAGCCCATGCAATTATAAATTAATAATACCAAACCTAGATTTATTATGAATTGTTTAACAAATAGTTATGCTAATTAAGCCTCTGAATGGGTCTCTTGTAATCGTTCATCTGTCATATATATATATAGAATCTGAAAATATGTTGATGTATTATTGATTTAAATAACACTAAGCTGAAGTGAGGGTAATCTTTAAGTTACAAATGAAAACATGTTTCGCATTTATTCATTTAGATAGATGTATACAATATTTATTGTTCGATGTTATACTATATACAATGTTTTTAGACAGATTCCTATATTTCACATAATTTATTTTCTTATTTAGTATACACTTGCTCTGACACATACTAATATATATGTAAATGATCCTATGCATTTATATCTTGGTGTGCTATATACGGGGGTGATTAAGTAAAGCACAATGAAAATCACCGCAAATTAATTTCATAAATTAAAGTCAGTGTTAATTATTTTGTTTTTACTCTTATTGAACTAGTCATACCGTATAGGCATCTACTATTTTTCACAGTTGATATTTTAATCGTTGCTCATCCTTTAAAATTTTGATTCAGAATTTCCTAAATTAAAGTTTTACATTTCTTTACTAACTTTCTTTTCTTGTTTTGTCTAATTTTTCATATATTTATCAGGTAATTGTCATCGATCTTTCCTTATATATTTACCTTTTTCCATCTAGAATCCATATTCGTAAACTGGGTTACTTCCGTATTTCAGAGTCACCGGAAGTACACGGCTTTATCATTGTCTAACCCTTTTATACTTAACGTCTTAATAATATCGAAAAAACATCTGTGGTATTTAAAATACTTTCATAAAATTATTTTTATAATTCATCAGACATAGTTTTTCTATAATTAATGTATCATTTATTTTAATTTAATAATCACTATTTTCATACTTAATAGTGATATCACAGTCAATAATCAAAATATATCCCACGTGGGTACCTCTAAATAATTTTTCATGAATAGATTAAAATATAATATCTATGCAAAAGTTCTTTTAAGTCTAATTTTATTTCATAGATAGTAATTTATAATTTGTTATACGTTGAGAAAATAGACAATATACGTATCAATTTTCTTATTCACGATTATATATTTAATCTAATAGTCCCTGGGTTAACTGCCTACATGAACACACCTCGCTATCAGCGTCATTATACTTCTGTTTTACCAGGAACCGGAAGAGACGGATATTTAAATTGCTTACATATCTAGAATTAAGTGCATTAATCACATCTATAAAAATCATCTGTAGTGTTTACATATTTTTATAAATATGTTCATAATTAATCATGAATATATTATTTAATTAATTAACTAACTATTTTAATTTAATACTAATACATTTCATCGCAATCGATAATCAAAATATATTCCACATGGTAACTGAATTAAAATATACTAATTATGCAGTTGTTTATTTAATTTTAATTTGTTAATTTATATATATATATATATATATATATATATATATATATATATATATATATATATAGTAATTAACAATCATTTATCGGATAAAAGAAAATAATTTTACGTATCATGTTTTCCTTTACCATGATTGTTAATTAATCTGAGAAATCCCGGGTTTTACTCTCTACATGAATACATCTTTTAATCAGCGTCAAATTACTATGCAGTCTTAATTAAAACAATCTATATAATTGTGTGATATGTAGATCTGTATATCTATTATTTTATTTCAAATTATATTTTGTATTAAAATATGTATGTTTTTATTATTTCAATATATTACTCGCTAAGAATCCATTTAATATCATTCTGTTTCCTTAAATAATCGGGGCCAGCCCCCCCCCCACACACACACTTACATTTATCACCTTATATGATTTAACCCACACTTGAATTTTCATTGATTAAATTTATTAACTTCTTCCTACTTACTTTTAATATAGTGGTTACACAAACTTATATTAATTATTATATATAGATCATGATCGATATTCTAATTCTTATATTTTTTCATCCGTAATTTGCAAATAAACATCTCGACTAATTCGATCCTTATAATAATTCGTCTTATAGTAGCACATTATTTGAGCATAACGAGTTATACTGCTTTATAGATTTAAGTTGCTAATTTTCTTCTCTACTTTATTTCCTTATATTATCTTTTTATTTATTTATATCCGTAGGGAATTTGACTTCCGTTTTTAGCGAGTCACCGAAAGTACATACTTAACTGTCCCTCCAATTCTACTAATCACTTACTGACAGCAATGCAGAGAGCCGGATCGATAAGAGATGTGTATAGTGTTCGGATGAATGAATAGCATTTAGTTTTCTGGTGAAGAATTAATTAATTTACCCCCCTCCTCCATCAATTAACCTGTACCCGCCCACGCTTTGCTTCTTGAATGTATGCTTGCTGGACTGCAAATGTGTTGAGGTTTTGACTCTCTTTTCCCGACTATATTAAAGTAAGTAATTGTTCAAACATTCATCTCCCTTGGGCCGCGGATTTATGTCTCAACGTCTGCCATATGATAAGATAATATCAAATTTAAAATTAAGTCTCACTCACAGTTATCTGCTCTTTATTTATTAATTCTGTCGACATGTTTTACGGGTTGAATTTGAATTAGATTTTATTCATGATTTATTTTTATCTTCTTCGATGAAATTGAATATAGACTCTTAATTGGGGTATACCTGTTAACATCACGAATCTAACGAAATTCATTAAGTAAATGATAAAATTAAAGAAAACCTACCAACAATATATGTATTATCATTCCGAGCCATGCTTCAGCAATAAACCATTTGATATGTATATATATATATATATATATATATATATATATATATATATATTTATATACATATATATATATATATATTTATAAATATATATATATGTATATATATATGCATATATATATATATATATGTACATATATATAGAATAAGGAAAGAATAATAAAATAAATTTATTACCGAGTATACCTTGCCTTGAACAATCGAAGTTGAAATAAATCTGTATTTCGTACATGTGTATCCCTCTTCTTTCATCTTTCTTAATATATATATATATATATATATATATATATATATATATATATATGTGTGTGTGTGTGTGTGTGTGTGTGTGTATGTGTGGGGGGTATACATCGAAGTACACAGATACAAAGTTCTGGAACAATTGAGAGACATGGGTTGATATATACCTTTATACATGTATATCAATCGATACATATATTGGACTAGGATTGGTTATTCTAGAAAGCTAACAAGGTTAAAAGCAGTCCATAGAATTTTATAGAGTGTTATCTTCCCGCTTGCATCTTGAAACTAAAGTTGAATCTTTGATATGTCTTATTGAAACCGACATACTCGTCTTCCTTCTAGAATACATAATCTTCCCTGTCGCATCAAAACATTTCCAACAATTTGTGTTTTTTTATATTTCTATATTATCATGTACTGGCTGAGTTTTACAGGCCTAGTCCAGGAGTTTAGTTAATAGTGTGAACATATTACATGAAAAATAGCAGATAAATTTCAATTAAAGTGTTGAAATATATTCAAATATATCGAAATTAATCTTCGTGGCTATAAATTATAGTTTAGAACAGCAACTGTTTTCTATGAATTGGCCTTTTATTTCTTTGAAGTGAATGCTTATAACAGCTGACGTAATTTCTAACAAATGAAAATACATGATAGAGTATGTATCCCAATACGAAATCACAAACTGTGCACTAAGATACTTCTAAGTTTGTGGAGGTCATAGGAAGGGTGATATGGAAGATCTTTAATGAGAATACTGAACATTGATATATGGTAAAACACGCTACGGCCTTACATCTAGCAAATGCCCATCAAAAGTGGAGGATCTGGACGGTTTCTAGAAAGACTTATTAACATCATCCCCAATCTGGAATTTACAGACAAGCAAAACTCATTCCAGAACACCTAACTACCGCCATAGCTAAGAAAAGATAGGGACGAACTAGTTATATTTGATAAGACAATTAACGTATACAAAATTACAAGGTAGGGAAAAACAGCTCTAACAAGAGACTGCATTACTGACAGGTACCAACTAGCAAATAGGAACATGGGCATAACCATCAATAAAAAGGTCACTGAAATAACCACTAAAATAGGACTCTATCACTTGACCCAGTAAAGTATTATCTGTAACAAAAATGTTAAAATATTATTATTATTTACTCACTAGGAGTTATCACACTGGTCATCGTCAGTGGTCACCCACTGCCGACAACCTGTGGTATTCCCTGGAGTCTGAGTGACAACAAGTCTCCTCAGGCCTCCAGTATGCTCCACCTCTTTTCGTTCATCACCGCTGATGACCTTGCGGTAATCGCAACAGCCACCTACCAACGATTTCCCGCTGATAAGGGCCATTGGTCCCCTCTGGGGCCCGAGTGGCAACAAGCCTTCTCAAGGTCCCAGAGCTGTCCGCGCTTATTATAAGGATCGAATTAGTCGAGATGTTTATTTTCAAATTACGGATGAAAAAATATAAGAATTAGAATATCGACCATGATCTATATATAATAATTAATATAAGTTTGTGTAATATTATTATTATTATTATTATTATTATTATTATTATTATTATTATTATTATTATTATCATTATTATTATTGTTATTATTATTATTATTATTATTATTATTATTATTATTATTTAATGAAACTGCTTATTGATTAATAACAAATTGAAATGTATTATAGACGAACCAAATTAAAAGAAAGGTATTTTAATTCTGACATTATTTTTTCATGAATATAATTTTACTATCACGAAGTAACAAATTCCCCAGACGTTTTATAAAAATCTAAATAAATACTGGTTTTGATTAACATCATGATTAAAATATGTATAGGGGACGATATGTTACAAATGCAGTCTATAGATTTAAATTCATCACTAAAATAATGTTAATACATAATGTATTCTATAAACATGTTTGTTTTATTTCAAGAATGATATTTTGTGATGTCAGA
The DNA here is from genome assembly GCA_963556195.1 of Sepiola atlantica. NCBI lineage: Eukaryota > Metazoa > Mollusca > Cephalopoda > Sepiida > Sepiolidae > Sepiola > Sepiola atlantica. The sequence continues at coordinate 51,728,366 of OY744535.1, forward strand.
TTTTTTTTTAAAAGATCACTTAATGAATTACAATGAAATCAAAATGCACTCTTAAGGAATTAATATATAAATATGACCCAGTATATTGTAAGTGTGTCTAGAAAATAATACGCACAAATAAAATAGAAAATTCACCAAGTGGAATTCGACCTAGCAACTTTTAGGTCCCCAGCCGTATCTGATCCGCCTGTCAACGTATATTGATTCAATAACTGATGTATTTCGATGACAACGGAGCGGTCGCTACCTTTTGTTCGTGTGTATTTTTAAAGCCTAGTGCGAACAACTTTAATTACTGATAGATAAGACGTGTGGTGGCAACACATAGTCATGTTTCTATAGTACACATAGGACCTGTTGGTATTGCTACTGTATCGCCCGGCGAGACTGGGGACGAACGCAGACCAGCAGCACCTTCAATTACTCTGAACATACAAAAACACGACAGTAATTAACATATAATTAATGCGCGTTGCTAGAATAACTGACACCATACACGATCATGGCATGACAAGATAACGGAATGAGCATTCTACATAAGTCAATGTGTTTACTACGTAGCTTAAGGTCTCGTGTCTGTTTAACTGATCGAGTATGTAAGAAAGGAATGCCCGAGGTACGTTATTGAATCAAAGAAAATTTATAAAATATTTTCTTTTCAGATGTATACCCGCTATATATCGCTGAAATACAATATATTATATTAAGTGACACCTTTGCAAAAAGCAACATGGTTAACGAGTCGTGTATTTGAAGAAACATCGATTTCGAAATAATCAGGTAAAGAAACGTTTTCGATATGAAAAACGTTTTCGATAAATTAAAATCAGTTAATCTATTATCTCAGTAAGCGAGAATATTTATTTTTAAATAACTGAATCGTCCGTTGAAAACTCAGCGTATGTTACGTTGAATAATAGCGATGTTACAAGATATACAGTGTAACCCGGATATAAGAGCACCGGATATCAGAAACACCCGAATATAAGAGACATTGTCTCTGGTCCCAAATTACAGCCTGTGATGATGTCTATGAGTTAGACCCGGATATAAGAGACCCGGATATAAGAGAAACCCGGCTATAAGATAGTTGTTCTCCGGTCCCGTCATCCCCAATATAAGAGAGTTCGTTTTGAGTGGCAGTGTGATGTCGTAAATCAGTCAAAAGACGTTGCTAAATTTTCTCACTTCATTGGTGAGTCTTTCTATGACCTTCACTATAGCCATATCCGTAAAATATTCGTAAAAAATGTTTCTTTTTTGTTCTTGTTAGAAGGCGAACCCGGATATAAGAGACTTATTCTCCGGTTTCCGACAGCTCTCTTATATCCGGGTTTAACAAAGAGATATGTGTACAATACAAAATTACTGCTTGTTTTAAGAAAAAGTAATTTTTAACTGAATTATTTGTGAAAACTAATTGAAAATTATTTTTAATGTCTATAACTGTTAAATAAACTAGTGTTCTGTGCGTAAAAAGCGTTATATGTGATGTTTTATACTTACATAAACAAAATAGACAATACCCGGATATAAGAGGACCCGGATATAAGAGACTTATTCTCCGGTCCCGACAACTCTCTTATATCCGGGTTACACTGTAGTTCTTTCGAAATCTTATTCTCGTGTTACTTTGGTAGAAAATTCTGCCGTGAGAATAAGATTCATCCAACTTACTGTGTGTATTGCTATGTTTAAAAAAAAATGAAATAGGGGATTATTCGACTTTACCTATATATACACCATAGAGATTACATTCGATTCGACGTTATGTTTTCAATATTCTAGCGATAATATTGAAACGGGTTGTTACTATTATATACATTATTTACATATGGGTACTGTTTTATTAACGTGTCCTTGTAATAATGGGCGAGTACAAGATTTCCAAATATAAAGGACTATGATATAATACCCGAGAAGGAATCTAACTAATACCTAATTAGAAACAATGTAAAGTGACGTGATTCGTATGTCTTGTCTTATTTAAACACAAAATAAAGGCGCGTCCCAAGATCTCTTGAGATATCCGACGAACTCGTGATAAGAGAGATTTAGTAAAAGTATTATCCTCGTTTTTATAAAACAGATTACATGTTTTACTTCCATTTTTAGAACTGTTTGGATTTCTTGTATAGATTCATCATATATACATATATATATATATATATATATATATATATATATATATATATATATATATATATATAATACAATTAACGATAAGTGAAGTGATCTATCATGATAAAGTAAAGCTCAATACGTTAATTTACAGAAGGAAAGATGAAGATATAAAGTTGCATAAAATTACATAAAATTGATACACATTTTATTACATCGAAAGTTCAAATGCAAGGAGTTACACTAAGTTTACTATTTTAATATTAGGAGTTATTTCAACCTTGAGGCATATTCTTTTCATCTCTCTAATGATAATCGTTTTAATATTTTCGCACTTTTGTCCATTGGAATATCTGACTACTAGAAGTCCATCATTCCTATATAAGCCAATATCTACAATATCTATATCTGTGTATGTGTAGGTATGTTTTGTGGATATATGTGTATGTATGTGTGTGTGTGAAAATATGTAATTTGTAAGTATATATATGTATATGTATGTGCATGGGTGTATATATGTGTGTGTATGTATGTGTATGTATGTTAGAGCAAAGATGATCACAATGTTTGATTAGGTCAATGGAGTAATTGTTATGAAGGTAGGAAGTAAGTCAGTAAATCTTTGCAATAAACAACAACAATGGACTTTCAAGCGAAGCATTGATCACATTTGATCAAGTTTACTAATGTGTAAATGTCAATTAAAATTTACGAAATTATTTTTGTCAACCACTTGTGTTCATCGAACCAACTGTTAACTACATAACATCTGTGACCTATGGTATGTTGTTGTTCGTCTTCTCTTTTTGGTAGGCTATTCTAATTCTCAAACTTATTTATAAATACACAAACTTGCTCAACGCAATGAGTGTTACATACTAAGAAAAATGTTTCGGTCAAGGGAATGTCGATACCATAAGGTTCCACTATGTGTATTAAGTATGTCGTTCCGCGAATCCATTTACCCTAACACTTTAGAAAGTAGCGTAACATAGTTTAGTTTTCTTTCCAAATATGTCTCTATCCCGAGCAGGTTTCTGAACGGTCAATGTCTATATATATATTGTATTACAATGTAGCTGCCTGCCCCAGGTAGTAATTTCAAAGACGCTGTAGATAGACACGGCCGTCGATGGGAGTTTAGATATTTGGACTTTTATTTTTGTCACTTCGCAATGTATAATTTTCGAATTGATGACTTGTTTGTCTTTCTTAAATGTTCAACGTTATAGTGCAGTTGAATAGATACGCGGTACTACTAGTTTTTAGTTAACTGTTATATCCAACGTTTGGTTGTTTCTTATTAATAAATTATTTGTTTTCAATTTATGATAGTAAATAGTGAAACAGAGCTTATGGTTTTTGTCATTCGGTGGAATATTTTTTTAAATATGATTTTTTTTAAATATTTTTTTTGTACTTGATTAGTAGGGTGTGTCTGGTTGCAATAATATTATTTGATGTAATTCTTGTTATCATCATTATATTTATTATTATTATATTTATTATTATTATTATTATTATTACTATTATTATTATTATTATTATTATTATTATTATTATTATTATTATTATTAGTGTGTTATGTTTGTACTAAAATACATTAATAACATATAAAAAATAAACTAGGAAATTATGTTAAACAAATTTTCTTAATACATTTACCAATTTTAATTTGTGTAACTCCTTGAAAGACAGTTGGGCGTCGATCACGTTTCTAGTTTTTACGAGTTCCTGTTCATATTTGAACATAACCTTAGATCATTGGTCTGCCTAAGTATATATATATATATATATATATATATATATATATATACATATATGAATATTTTAATGAAATTAATTTTCACAAAATATATGGCTTTATTAATTCTAATTAATCTTTCTTTTTCAGTTGTTTGTCCAATTAGTGAGTGAATTATGATAATAGTGGTCATAAACAGATAGCAAACGCAATCACCAAAAAGAGATTTATAGTAAATTACAGACACACATAAATATATATATATATATATATATATATATATATATATATATATATATATATATATATATATATATATATATATATATATATATATATATATATATATATATAAGTGTGTGTGTATGTATTATTTTATTTGCTTGGAGCCCGTTAACTTAAATCCCGTTTTTCTGATAATATTGTTATACTTTTCATGAATTTGAGATCTTTTTTAAATCTCTGATCATATAGAATTCATTAAATGCAAGTGATGTGTCTGAAAGTACAAATACGTACAGTTTTGCTTTATACTCGCGATTCTTTCTATTTCGGTGAGATTATTTCCAACCGGTTGAACAACTTTACGCCTGAGAAACGAAATTTACTCATCTGATAAGAATTCTTTCGATCTGTGCATTGCAACCTAAAGTAATGTTCGCATACATAATACACTTGCTTTGATACCAACATATAACCAAATCCAAAAGCAGCAAATCTAGCTGGAAAAATAGAATAGAATAGAATTTTAGAGTATGCCGCTTTTCTAACCTTATCGGAGAGATGAATAATGGGAAAGATGAAACACCTTTGATTACGCCGTTGTGATTTAAAGTCGAACACTGATGTAACACGGTGATAAGCGAGGGGCTTATGCATTAGGCATACACACACACACACACACACACACACACACATATATATATATATATATATATATATATATATATATAACTGATACGTGATACAGCGACACAGTCGGACTCCGGATAGCTCAGTTGAGCTAGGCAGGCAACCGCTGAACTCGACTAGTTGAGTCGGTTATAAATTTGCGCCTACCTGGAGGCACCATAAGCAAGGGATGTATAAATGATATAGAAATATTCACAAAAAACTGATTGTTCGTTTATACACTGTTCCATGCAACAACTGCCATCAAATTTACGTGGGAGAAACACTACGTGAATTGAAAAAAAAATTGAGTGAACACAAAAGGGACATAAAAAAAAATAACTCTCTCAGTGCACTTTTCTCCCATGCATTAGTGCACGGTCATGCTTTCAAATTTGAACAAGCCAAAACCACCAAATACATCCACAATAAAGCTCGGCGAAGACTACTAGAAACCGCACTAATCACAGCCTCCAACACCATCAGACAACGAAAGGCTTTTATAATCTATCCCCCTTAATAAGCAAAATTATCCTCACTGAACAAAAATTCAATCTAGATCATGGCTAACCGCTATTTTTTTCTTCTTTGTTCTCTGTTATACTTATATACCAGCCCTGCATACACACTCACCCCCCTCCACACACACATTTTAATTCATAACAAATCCAAACATAACTTACTCATTCCACACATTCTTGACATAGCCAGCTAATCAAAACTTACTACTCACTAAAAATTTCACGCCTACCCACAACAAAATCACCCCGCCCCTTCACCCATTTCGCCCTTCCGACTACTTATCTCACACTCTTACCCACCTACCCCTCCCACTTTAAAACCACCTTCATTTTTCAAATATTTTCTCAAACCATGACATACCCACACACCAAAACAACAGAGCCTCTCCCCTCCTCTTTCCCCACCCCTCCACTTCTTCACTAACATACATCTACATTATTTCCGTTCACCCCCACCCCTCAACTTTTTTCACTCAGAAACATCCGCATTTATTTCATTCCATGCTTCACTAAGCCCGGACCTCGGGTCTGCGCACCCAGTAACGGCCACTACTTTTTCTCATCAACCCAATATTTTCACGTACTTGCATGACATTTTTCTTAAAATTATCATCCTGAGGAAGTCTTACAAATAAATACGAAACGTTGCTGAATATATAAAAAAAACATCTTTTTTGGTTTTTACTTTTTCATTTCCCATATATATATATATATATATATATATATATATATATATATATATATAATACCGAAAATCAGTACACCATCAGTACCATCGGTTTCGAGTTTAAAAGGGGTCTAACTTCGTTGATACTGTTGAAAGAAAAATGCTGGCTCCCGTGTGATTTGAAAAAAAACTTTATTTGTTTTTCGTGTGAACAGTTTTTTCCGATATTCTTCTTACTTAGTGTATTAACGTGGAATATGTTTGTCTAAAAATGTTAGTTATAATTGAAACTAAAATAAAAATAAAAACCCCTTTGAAAATTATTTAAAGTCAGTTTGGCTATAATCGGATTTGAGGATATGGTTATTTGGATATCAGCGCACTGTATATTTAAGGGAGGCAAACTGCGTGTGAATCTGTTGTAAGTCAGTTATTTAATCCATTTGTTTTTTAATAAAGCCTCTGCTCCAATAATAAATTCACAAGTTTCTTTTCTAATTCTTAATAAACGTTAGTACGCTTAAATTGTTATTTCATTATGAAATTCATTACGATTGTCTAAGAAATGTATTCGTATTAAATAAGGATTTAATTAAGTGCTTTGATGTGCGAAATGAATTATCTAAATAATGAGATAAATTCCTGGTTAAATTGAAAAATGAATAAATAAAAAAATCGTCTATTTTAACAATAAACACTATCCTAATAATCTCATTGATGAGAAAGTAAATTACTGGAAAATATGAAAATTGAAATTCAAAACTAAACTGAAATGTAAGTATTTTTATGGTGATGGTGAGAAAATGTTTATATAGTCCTTCGTTGTATAAGATCCAAGTTGGTAATGAAATGTTGAACTTGTATCGCTTATTATAAGGAGTAATAATCGCTTGGTGATAACCATTATAGTAGGAACAATAACGACACCGATAATAATATAGTATGTTGCAACAGTAATTCCTAAATATATAAGTATAACACATGTTTTTATACTAGCCATTTTAATAATGTATGCTGTAGGTGTCGTTTTAATATTCTTTAGCTCATACGTCTGCGTGAGGTAGGAAGTACATCATAAGTTTGTCAGTATGTGGGGTTTATTATAAATCATAGCCGGTGTGTTAAAAGGAGCGTATTAGAATACGTGGTGGTGATTCAAGGCCAGTCAGTCAAGTTAATTAAAGAAGGCATGTCTCCCGTTGATCCTTCTTTTGAAAATCTCGTATCTTACATTCAGAAAGTTTCTATTTGGGTCAAGTATATCCCATGGATTGCTATACATTTCTGCGTTTCACAATACGCACCTGTTTGCGGATAGGGAGTATGATTGTTGTCTCTTAATCTGTTAATGGTGAAATGTGTCCCCTAATCTGTTAACTCCAATACCCGGGTTTCTAGTGCTGTGTTAGCTTTATATTCATTTGTAAAATAAATGTGTGTGTGCGTATATACTCTGTGGGAAACCTCCCTGTGTCATGCTTATGTATGAGTCAGCTCTGTCGCTGGGTTTGTTTGTGAGTGTTGCCTCTTATACCTAGGATTCCATTTTCTCATTTCCGTCTTTAGTTATTCAGTTATTTTGTCGCGACGTAAGCAACTGACATCTTCTTTTGTATTTGGTTCAGCGGATTTGGGTGCTAGATTTATTTATCTTAATGGAATTTCTGTTGAATAATTTATGTAATTTGTGTGTTGGAGAAAAGTGTTTATCTAGTAGGTTGAGAGCAAGTAGCCTGCACATGTGTAGGTTTTGAGAGCAAAAGTGGGGGAAAAACCAAATTATCGAGCCTGTCCTATTTCGATTGTAGGGGGTATTCTTTCAGTAGGTTTGTACTAGATCTCCTCCTTAAAACCGCTGTTTCGCAGTGTGTTGTTATTATTAGGCGCTACCTGTTCAAGTATTTAAGGACTGGAAAAAAGGTCTGATATTGTTGATAAAGTTTTAAGACCGTGCGGGGTGAAAATATCCTTTGTTGATGTATTTTAGAGTTTCGTTGGGTGTGTGGAAAGGTGTATGTGTGTTTTGCAAGGTGGAGGGGAGTGTCCATAACAAGAGGATATTGTCTAGACTTTTTCTTGATGGTGATTTTTACTCTAAGGTATTAAACAGTTGTTGTTAGGTCTATTCTAAATCTGTCTAAGGTATTCCTGTTGCAATCGCGTATTAAGCATAGGCTGCCGTCTCTGTATAGATCGGAGAAATAGTGTGGGAATGTATTTCGAAATTTCTCTAGCAGGAGTAAGGCGAATAAGTCGCAAATGTCTGCACTATCGTAGGAGCCTATTGAAACGACATATGGGTAACCTACCTTCATTTTTTAACCCAGGTATTTCTCTCGGAAAATAGCAAGATTAATCTTACTTGCATAATTGACTATCCTTCTAGCTCGCTAATGCCTGTATGCAATAGTGCGAAAGTTAAAGCCTTATCTAGGGTGTATTTGCTTATAGATTGGTAGAAGTCCACTATGTCTGAGTGTGTGAACTTACATCTATGTTTTGCAAGTATTTCGTAAATCCGGTTTAGGACCGAGTTTCAGTTATCCCAAAGTCATAGGTTTGTAGTTATCGTAATTGTCCTACTATGTTTCTCACTATTACTTTGCTTTCTATTCCTACTTGACTTTTGGATGTGTAAATAGGTCTGCAAAAAGGCCTGTTTACGAAGTTTTCTATATAATATGTTAATGTTCCGAAAGCTTTTCCCTTTACTTGTGTTCGATTCTTAATTAATGGTATTTTTATTAATGGTTATGTACGTGCCCCTATTTGCTAGTTATACTTATCAGTAATGGAGTTTCTGGTTTGAGCGGCGTTTCTCTACCTTGTAATTATGTATATGTTCTTCGTTGTGTAGGAGAATAGTAGTGCTTTATTTATTTGGTTAGATTTTTTATATCGAGTATTAAGGTATTCTGGAATGAGTTTGGCTTGAATGTAAAGTCCAGATTGGGGATAATTCTTAGTAAGTCTTTCTCGAAACTGTCTAGATCAACTTCTTTTTGTGGGTATTTATTAGATTACGGTCGTAGTGTCTTTTTAACCTCAGTCTCTGTTTATTAATCTCAATCAAGATCTTCCATCTCATCCTTTTTTATGATATCCACTAACTAAGTTAAACGTATCTTAGTGTACAGTTGCTTATTTGGTGTTGGCATATTTTTTGTGGGGTATCTTAATGTATGTTTCTCAATATCCTCTGGGTTCTCTGGTAGTAAATTCGCTATGCAACCGGATTTACTGTGTTGCTCGACATCTAGGCTGGCAGTATTATACTGTACCTCCCGGCCGGTAATGTATTTCTTTCTGTGTGAGATAGTGGGAAGAAAAACAAGCAGAGTCCTCGATAATTTGAGAGATTCAAGATATAAAATTAAACGCATACATATTTATTTATTTAATACAGAAAATCAGTATCACATCAGTGCTGTATTTTTTGACGTTCCATACTCTCCTCGGTTGTTGTTCATACTTTTGCAAAAACAAGACGGTGGTTTCCGATATATATATATATATATATATATATATATATATATTTCAAAGTAAATAATTATTATTTTTACCTACAGATATCGATGATTCATGCTTACGCAATCTTCACTGTAGGGGTGATAATTCACGTCGGTCGGAGGGGATTGAACCCAAATCTTTAAAAAAATCGCCACTTATTCACAGTCGGGTATCTTTCCCCTCGGCCGGCGAGAATCCACATGATAATTAGGCGGGATTTAAATATATAAACATAAAATAACCTAGCGCGTACAGCGAGCAGTTTCAAGTGATTGTACCACAAAAAATATGGTAGGAATCTCGCTTTTAAGCCATAGTACTACTGTTCGCTTATAAATTATCTCAGTTTGCACCAATTCTAGTAAAAATGACTATAAATATATTTTTAAAGTAAATATTAATTATTTTTACCTATATACAGGGTGTTTCAAAAGTCTTGGGAACATAACGAATTTTAATAACTCAAAAACTATTAGGAGTTGAAAAATGAAATTGGTACCGTTGGAAAGGTTAAAGTTTCAAGTTGTGTGGGGAATCTTCAAAATTGCTCAATATGAGAACCATTCGTCACACGGCAGACATCTAGTCGATAGTCTATTTCATGCCTAACGCGTTCCAGCATCTTGACGTCAATGGTTCCCACAACTGCCGTTACTCGAGCCTTTAGTTCGTCAATATCTCTTGGAAGGGGCGGCACATAGACTTGTTGCTTGACAAAGCCCCAAAGGAAAATATCACACGGGGTAAGATCTGGAGACCTAGGAGGCCAGGGCATGAGAACGTCATCACCTCGCCCAGATCTCCCAATCCATCTACCAGGCAGCCTTGTGTTAAGAAACTGCCTTACTCTAAGAATCTAGTGTGGTGGTGCACCATCTTGTTGAAAAATGAAGTCATCAGATTCTGCTTGTTCCAACTGAGCCATTAACCAGTCTTCCAGCATGTTGAGATAGGATTCACCAGTGATAGTTGCCTCTTCAAAGAAGAACGGTCCATAGACACCTTTCTTGGAAATTGCACAAAACACGTTCATTTTTGGTGAATCTCGCTCGTGCTCAAGAAGTTCATGAGGATTCTCAGTACCCCATATGAGAGTGTTATGTTTGTTAACTTTGCCATTCAGATGGAAGGTCGCCTCATCGCTAAAAACAAGCTCGTCATCAAAGCCGTTATCTTCCAACTTCTCTTGCATTGCAATGATAAATAACGGCGAAGTGGCTTATCAGTGTTCTTTAACTTTTGGACCAACTTGAGCTTGTAAGGTACCATTTGCAGTCGTTTCCTTAAGACACGCCAGACAGTTGCTGGAGCAAGCTGAAGTTCCCTGCTAGCTCTTCTCACTGATTTACGGGGGCTCCGCTGAAAGGCTGTCCGAACTTGCTCAACTGCATCTTCTGTAGTTAAAGGGCGGCCTGTTCGCTTACTTGGGCACAAACACCCATCTTTCACAAATTAAGCATGACATCTGACAATGGATTTCCTTTCAGGGGCTTCTTTTTTAAATTTCCTGCGAAATGCACGCTGAACACATGTCCACGATTCAGTCTTTGCAAATTGAAGGACGCAAAATGCCTTGTCTTGTTTAGAGAACGCCATTACTGCACCTGGAAAGATAACACGAAAATTATTAGTATGACCTAAAACTTGATTAAGCAAGCTTTAAAATGGCACCAGTTTCATTTTTCTACCTGGAATAGTTCATGAGATATACGCATTTGTAATGTTCCCAAGACTTTTGAAACACCCTGTATATATATATATATATATATATATATATATATATATATATATATATATATATATATATATATATATATATATATATAGTACATATGGTTATTTGTTATGTTATTTTTATATTACCGCTTATTAAGAAAAACACTATTTTAAAACATAACGAACTCACAGCACTTGAAATATGTTTTTGCCGCATTATTTTCACTTGTTTGTTTTACTGGGCATCCACTTATACTATATGCTCACTATTCTACTTTGTTTGATTTTCTGAATTTCATATTAATTCCCTCATATATATATATATATATATATATATATATATATATATATATATATATATACATATATATATATAGAGAGAGAGAGAGAGTGAGAGAGAGAGAGATATCAATTTATATATATATATATATATATATATATATATATATATATGTATATATATATATATATATATATATATATATATATATATATATATATATTACATAAGATTAGAAAACATCGATACTGTCAGTTACAAGTCCTAACAAAGGCCAGCTATAATAGGCCTCTCTTCAGCCTCTGTTTATCCCTGTATCTTACTAAAATTGCGCCTCATACGTTATTTGACTTTCTGACGATACTTCGATTTACTGTAACGATTTTAATGTAATCATCTTTTACTAATTCAGTATTTCTATCGGAAAATTTTGCTGATATTTTAGTCACGAGCTAGCAAAGAAAAAAGATCTTGGTCTGTTAAATTCATGCTGATGCCATGCTAATGTCATACTAATCTCCGATCTCTTTCTACTTCAAAATTGACCGCAGGAATTTGATTTAAAAAATCAAAGATAATTGTAATTTCAAAAATTATAATTGAAAAATATAATAATGAGTGTAAAATTAAAACATATCGCCGAAC
>OY744535.1:51745460-51917960 GCA_963556195.1 Sepiola atlantica
TTTGAGTGTACAATTCGTTTATTTAATTTAATTCCAGCCACTTAACGTAAGAAGCACACAAGAAACAAAATGTGATAATCGTACAGACAGAGGATGCCTATTGGCATTATTCTTTAAAAAATAAAGGTTATAGAAAGGAGGAAAACAGTCAGCATGACGAGAGTCCGACAAACCTTCAGTTCTCGGATAAAAGCCACTGTAATAAGAAGTTGTATTACAATAATGTAACAGTGAATTGATGAAACCCACTGGACCAACGAGTAACACAAGCGTTAACAAAAGAAGCATGAAATACATCATATCATTCTGAAGAACGCATGTCATAATATTTTTTATAGAAAAGACTGAGACTAGCAAAATCGCGACAATGAGAGATGGAGAGAGAGAGTGTGTAGAGAAGAAGAAGGGGTGTACCTAATCAAATTAGAGATACGTTTCTGCACTTTATATAAAAAAAACATTCAATTGGACAAGGATTAAGCCCAAATATGGCAGTAGTACTCGATGTGAAAGGTTAGATGGTGATAACACTAAGGCTCCAATTCAGTGAATATTAAGCATTCTTATGTATCTATAGTAGCAAATATCTGCTCTCTACGGCCTCATACCGGTGTTTAAAATATGGTATTATAGTAAACGAACATACACGCTGGCACTCAAAGAAAGAGGAAATATCTGAGCGGATTGGATTATGACGAATAAACACTATACGGCCCCCTCTCCGAAAAACGGGACTTAACGCTTTGGAAGATCATATCATAACACCAGAACAGTTGCAGCTTTGTCCACATTCAAAAAGATTAGGTTTTTCTGGAAAGATGGTATAATGAGGTACGAACATATATTATACTACCTCTTCTCAATGTAGCATACCTTATATTTCTCCCTCGCCGTGTAGAGGTTGGTCGTGTCGTCTAGTGGATGAACAATTTCTCCTTTCCTTCCAGCCGCGAACCACGCCGTCCGTTGTCTGCAACAAAAAGTCTCATGATGCAATCCGAAGACAAACTCTCTTTAAATTTAATTCATTTTATGACAAGCGTTGTTATTTAAACTGGGAGTGATTCACTGCGTCGAGAGAGAGGGAGAGAGCAAATCACTACTTTATCGTAGTTAGTTAACAATTATTTTCTTAACCATTCATAGAAAGTGGGGAAAGGATTTCTCTCGCTTGTATTCCTTTAAGGGAAATATTTCCCTTATCTGTTGTAAATTACATTTTGACAATCACGTCTAATCGGTTTGCTTCCAAAAACCCAGACTGACTAAAACTCGCTTCTTACGAAAACGAGTGAGGTCACAGAGCCTTTCGCAGGTGCAGACTGACCCCTGATATGGGGTATCGTCACACGGTAACCTTGTCACGTCTGTTATCTCTGACTGTGAGAACAAGCCCTATTCTGCACTCGACTGCACCCGCATTAATCCACGCAAGTCAAACCAACGATTTCCAACAGATACGTCCATTCCCATAGGGCCATTATCCAACATCAAAAATGAAGACTTATTGCCTGGGAAAGTATTGTATACTAACTAATAAAATTATACTACACTACTAACAAAAGAGTAGGTCAAGCCTGTGAGGATTCAGCCCATCTCCCCCCCAAAAAATGAATGTGCTAAGCATGAGAGGATAGTATTATGATGAACGGGCGGGTCAGACATCACCAGTGGATTTTACTTAATTTATTCTTTTCAAAATAATAGTTTTAATAATATTTTCCTATATAGCAAATCTTACTTTATTAGGCAATACCTCAACTATGTGAGGTAATGTGTGTGACCGTGCGTCATAATATATTCCGAGAAAAACCTTTTTGTCAAATGGTAGGTGTTTCAAATTTGACAAAGATTATATGATTGCGTTTTGATTTACTTTAGTTTATTTATGTGAGCGTTTAAACAGTGTTATGCTATGTTTAAATGATTCAAAACTTATTTTTTACTAGGTTTTGATTATTTTAAAGTAGACAATTGGATTTGTTTTTTTAATTCTAAGATTTTTTTTATTTTCGTTTAATAATTCCGCCTATTAAAAACAACATAATTATTAGCGACCCTTATTCTTTTCTTATTCCAATAGTTTTTACAACTTTTCACCAGAAATGATCAAGTAGTAATCGGATTTTGCTTGAAGAATTTTAGAATTTTCGAGATTTTAGGCAAATTTAAAAAGGATGTACAACATTTTATTCCGGTTAAAAGTTTAATTTGTTCCTACTTATCAAAATAAAAATCAGTATTTACAGTAACAAATCGCTAGTGATTCAGTCTTTATGAAGGTTTTTGTGGCTTTAAAAGATCTGTAGTAATCAAGACTAAAACAGTGGTATAATTAACAAAATTATATCAACAAAAGTAGATCACAGAATGTGTGTGATGCCCGCTTTTGAGAAAGTACTTGCGTAACTGGTCATTCGAACGTTTGAAAGACGGCATCCATCAACTGGTCTTTCTAGTATTGTCCACTACAGCATCAGCATATATTTTACTTATTTAGTGTTTAATGCACTTTGTAGGTAGATGTGTGCGCTTTCAATATGTACAACATATCCCCAATTATCTTATGGGCAATCACAATTTCTAAATATGATGTGTTGTTGGTAAACATTCGGAAAACAAAAATATTCTCCGATTTTAAAGGGTTCTTTTTCGACATTTATTTTTTCCCCGGATTCTTATAAGTCGGTTACAGTATATCGAAAATCGTTTTGATCTTTCTTGCGGACCCAGCTTCCTATGGGGATCTGCAAGCTGGAACATTATAATTGGAGTCATTATATACACTTTCTCTGTGTGAGTATTCATTGTTTTTAGCACTATTTTAAAAGAATCAACAAACGTGCGAACCGCTGTTTCTGTTGTTGTTTTTATTTACATTCAAGTATATCTGGTCATTTTGTGAAGCAGATAATAGAACCTGTCTAATGACCCAGCAACGCAGATATGGGTGATCGACTACGGTCGGTCCGTTTAAGGTTAGGGTTTTCATTTTATGCGATGTGCTTTTGCTCGTAACGCACACCATTAATATTATTCAACTCTATTTTAAATAGGTCGACCAATTTTCATTGTAGTTGCCTTCATTTCTCACTGTTACACTTGAAGTTCTCTTACGATGGTGCACAACATGTGTTTTTACTTCAATGTCTGATTGTAGAGAGGAACTTGCTATGCCCCTCAAGGAGTTAAACATGTTTCGGTATAAATAAATAGGCACTCTGTCCGCATGAATTATCTTTGAAGATGGGAGATTCTCCATCATGTAGTTAAAATATAGGAGGAGGATTAACCATCTCTGTAAACTGTTAGTATGTATAGGTAGACCTTACTTCGATCCATACATTGTTTATAAAGGTGTATGGTCAGTTTGAAATAAAAATCTTTTTCCGTACGCAAAACGTTCAATATAGTTTCCGCAAAAATGATTATCAGTGTTTCTTATTATATTTTTGAGTACAATCTTTTATGATGTTAAAAGTAAACGAGACGCATGCGCTATCGGATTCAGGGTACCATTGCCCATTCTTTTAAAAATACAAGATTTTATGTCGTATGAATCACATTATAAGCTTCAACGATTTCGCGTTCTTGATCACAATGCCTTAAAAATTAAGCAAACGTGATACTCTTGTTTATTTTCTCAACCTTTTTCTTGAATTATATGGAAAACTTCCTGTATTCGCGCTTTATGTATCTCTGTAGTTTTACTAATTATAAGAATAGTATCCAAATAGGCCATCACAAACTCTTGACTATTGCCTAATGCGTTAATTACCTTGTCACATATAGCCGGTGCAACATTTTCTAGTCTATAAAATGTGTATACACCTGTACGTGTAGTGATACACACAAACTTCGAGAATTCTTCGTCCATCGAGATTTGCAGATATGCGTTTCGTCAATCAACTTTCGAAAAAATAAACTCGCCTCAATTCAGTTTCGCGAATATTTCTTCCGGAATACGCAACGGATAATGATAATGTTTCAATGGCTAGTTCAAATCAGTGGATAATCTGCGCATACACGAATATTTGTATGTGTACGCTTTACGAATCTGTCGGCGAAATTATTCGCTATATTTAACAATTGGAAGCACTCTTATTAGCTCGAGTCTATCCAGTTCCATGTTGATGTTTTTTTCTTTCTAACGCGAACGGAACATTTCGCTCCTTTTTAAGGATCGGTTGTATATTCGGTTACAAGTTAAATGTTTAAATTACTTTGTTGCAGCTATCTAAACTACCAGAAAATACTGTTTGAAAAATGTGTTTTTTAAATTTTTAATCCTTCTTGATCGGGACGTATTCTCATAGCGAATTAAGTGTTCGTCCTGGTTTTATAACTGTTGTTATTTGAATGTCGGTGTATATGTATGACGTGGTTTACGTATTGTATGCGTACACTTTTAACAAGGTCGTATATCGTTGAAATATCTCATGTTTTTATAATAAATAAATGATTAATTTAAAAAAAAGTAAAATTACGTTTTTCTTGTTTTTAAAAATAGTCTTCTTATATGTATATAAATAGTGTATGTTAATCACAGTTAGTAGTTTTTCTTTCAGTTGAAAGAAAATAATAAGCTCGTACACAACTTACATCTGTCGTTTCTAAGGAAAATCGACAGACTTTTTTTATTGGTTTATCTCGCTTGTTCTGACGCGGTTGAAAGACTTGACTCTTCAAAACTTCGGGTTGAAACTATTTTGTTCTACTTAAAATAAACGACACCTTTTAATCCAATCTTCTTCGCAACGTTGGAGTTTTAAAAAAGAATTTACACACTCTGCTAGATAAATGTTTGTGCGTATATGTCCGAGTACCTTGTCCCCAGTTTTGAATTATGTGCGTTTCGAATTCATTCTTTTAGTATTGTGCGACACAGGTTTGGGTAATGTGCTAATATATTCATTACATCCGTGTTATAAGATGTAGCCATGAATCTTTGTCGCAATTTTCCGCCTTAGAATCTGATAATAATTAGGACAAACACAGTGGTATTATATACACATGTGTTTACAAAAAATGTTACAAAAAGTATGCGTCAGATTTACTTTTCATGAATGCCATAAATAACTGCCACGACGCTTAGATTTAACTGTATGTATCGTGTCTTTTTGAGTCCATGGAGATAAACTTAAACCATAACCGAAAGGGAAAATAGTTGTTTATGAAATATTAAATTTAGGCTTTTTCACTTTTTTATATTTCTTCTTTTACCTATATATTTATCTAAGAACAATTAAATAATAATTTAAAATGATTTTAATAAAAGAGCAAATGTTAGTGAATAAAAACAAATTCACATGGTGTTGATTTTCATCTACAGCGTTTCTGAAATCAGCACTTCGGGCATGGACCTAAATTATACTTAGAAGAAAAGCCAAGAGAAATACGCACGACAAGATTTAGCGCATATCTCATATATATATATATATATATATATATATATATATATATATATATATATATATATATATACATATAAATATATATATATATATATATATGTATTTATATATATAGTGAGAGAGAAAGACATATATATATATATATATATATATATATGTAGAGCGATAGAGATACATGAATACAGAAAGAGATAGAGAGACTGAGAGAGTGCCTTTCTAGTGTTCATGTATCTGAAATGGGTCATAACTTTTGACATAACCGTATGAAATGTTAAGATGGCTGTATCTTTACAACACCAAATATTATATATATTTCTTTTTCTATAGAAGTATTTATGTATAAAAAGTGACTCATCCCAAACTCTCTTTCTCCTTCACTCTCTCTCTCCATCTCTCTCTTTCTCTCATATATATATATATATATATATATATATATATATATATATATATATATATATATATATATATATATATATATAGCCTGACGATTCCCACCGGGGATGAAACACGGGAGCTTTTGTGTAGCTTGATTGCCATATATAGTTTCATTGCTTACTATATTTATATATATATATATATATATATATTTATATATATATATATATATATATATATATATATATATATATATATATATATATATATATATATATATATATATATATATATATGAATATTTATCAGATAAGTCAATTAAAAATAATTAGATTCGCAGATGGATGCAAGTCAAAATCATTCGTAGTTTAAAGCAAGGGAAAATAATGAATAATAATAATTTATTATTTCTCTGTTTCGTTCCTTAATCCGTCTTTTCAAAGAATTACAATGTTTACTATCAGAGGAAGTTATGGATTGATAAGTTGACATATAAAAATAGTCAATTTAAAATTTTTGAAAATTGACTATTTTTATATGTAAACTTATCAATCAATGATGATAATAATGTTAATTCTTTGAAAAGCCGGCATAAGGAACGAAAGAGAAGAATAATAAAGTATTATTATTTTCCCTTGCTTAAAACTACGAATGATGTTGACTTGCATCCATCTGCGAATCTAATTATTTTTAATCGACTCATCTTATTTTTGTTCTATCTTGTATATTTCGCTTTTCTTTATTCACAATACGTCTAATTTGTTAGAAGTTTATTCTTTTAGTTATATATCTTCATATGTACATATATATATATATATATATATATATATATATATACATTTTTACAAGATTCATGAACAACATCTATAATGATATGTAAAAAGAAAAAAAAAACAAGCAAAGATTTTAACAACAATCAATATTGAAAAGTAAAGTTTTAATAAAACTAGTGTATCCATGAAACGTTTCGTGAGAAAATATTTATTGCGTTATCATTTATTAACATTGGATATAAAAGGACGGTTAAAATGTAATTCAGACGCGCATCCTATGTTCACAGATTTAAAGGTACATGTGCAATTCTGCCATGGTTTTGCAACAAGCAGTTTGAAACACAGAGAGACACAACCATTTATGAGGATAAGTCGACGTATTTAACATAATATATATATATATATATATATATATATATATATATATATATATATATTAAACATGAGGGTGTATGTATTAGAACATTTCTAAGAGAAACCGACTGACCGACCGGCAGACAGATGAGGCTTTCAGAGATGGCGCTTAAAATAAGACGAGTCCATTAAATCATCGTACATAGCAACAGAAAGTTAGTTTTGAATTGAAGCATGAGAAAGTCACATTTACTAAAAACATATCATAGATCTCTAAATTGAAATAAAAAGCATTTTAAAATGTTACCTAATCGAAAATCATATCATAGAATAGTAAGCATTACAATATGAAATGAAAAATGAACGAATATAAAAATCAAATATGTCTGACGTAAAGAATTTGATTTACTGACAGATGAAAGGCAGGCCTAAAATAACACGGACGCAAATGGGATCACGGAACATAACCTCGCATAGCTGGATCTCCAGATCAACTCCCCTAGAGACACCGTCATGCCACTCTAAAGTAAGACATGTCTCGTGCTTATTCAATAAATTCTATACAAAATCAATATATATATATTTTTTTTTGCAAAGTACATATGTGTTCCAATCTTGAAAATATTGAGAGGAGTAAACCAAAAAAAAACAAACATATGTTCTGTTTTCTTCAAATAAATTTCTCCGAGAAATAGATTAATATATATATATATATATATATATATATATATATATATATATATATATATATATATATATATATAATACTAGAATAGAATTACACGTAATCTGTCAGTCTTGCAGAATTTTGCTTGTCATAATAAATAATGATATTAAAAAATGACAAGGTTACCTCAAATTCTCAATATAAATAGCAATATATATATATATATATATATATATATATATATATATATATATATATACAGGGTGTCTCAAAAAAATGTACTCACTCGTAGAATGATTTTACTTTAATTACTATTTCATTTCTCTCTATGTTCATAAATAAAGGTTTTCTCGTCATTCTAAGAGTGAGTACATTGTTTTGAGACACCCTGTATATATATATATATATAGTATCAATATATGTATATACATATATATAGTATCCACATATGTATGTGTATATATATATATATATATATATATATATATATATATATAGAGAGAGAGAGAGAGAGAGAGAGAGAGAGAGAGAGAGAGAGAGGGAGGTATTATTTTATGTTATAGCGTATCAGCATAATAACATACTAGTAGACACGTTTAAAGCTGTACCAAGAAATATCGGCTTTTTGGTCTTAACATAACCATTTGATATAATAATAGCCACTGTATAATACAATATATATGTATATATATATGATGATGGACTCTCCCGTCGATTTCGACGTATGAGTGCCCAACCAGGGACTGCCCGCACGTGAATTTGTAATTGCAAGGGTTGCGCAATCACACAACAACCGCTCTCCTGAGTCGGCATTGATGATTCTAATGGCAAGTAGTAATACAGGACGACTGGAAACAGCGCCGAGATAAGCAGAGAGCACATACAGCACCTGGTATTCCCGAATGGTCACTCATTTAGTACTGGCCAGACCCGACGCCGGTTAACTTCGGTGATCTAACGGGAACCGGTGTGTCAACGTGATTGTGTCGTATATATATATATATATATATATATATATATATATATATATATATATATATATATATTGGTCGACGTACATATGCAATTTTAAATATATTTAGTAATACAATTAATAAAATATGAATACACACAACATAATAAAATTTAAAAAAATAATAACCTCATACAATCTCTTGAGGAATACCTAATAGTACAATTTAGGAGATTAATTGAAAACATTTAACTTGAAATCAACCCGGTACGTAAAAACTACATACATACTAGACGGATACAGTAGATGTGGGAGCCGCTATGTACAATTCCTTATCCCCCCAAAACGCACCCCTCTAATTTCACATATTAACCACTTAAGAACCAGCAACCAGAGGTTATATTTGCACCCTCAATTGATATATAAGAATCTCAACTCCAAACACATTTATTCAAATTTTCATAAAACACTCAAATTTGGAATTATCTATTTAGATGAACAATAAGATTTCCACTTCTAAGGTTGTTATGTTTTTTTTTATTATTATTATTATTATTATTATTATTATTATTATTATTATTATTATTATTATTATTATTATTATTATTATTATTATTATCATTATTATCATTATTATTATTATTATTATTATTATTATTTTAAGTATTATTAATATTTTTATTTGTTATTATCATTTTTATTATTATTATTATTAGTATTATTATTATTATTATTATTATTATTATTATTATTATCATATTTATTATTATTATTTTAATCATTATTATTTTTTATTTAATTTGTATTGTTTTTTTATTTTTATTATTTTAATTATAATAAGTATTATTATTATTTACTCACCAGGAGTTCTCACACAAGTCATCAGTGATTGCTCACCGACAACCGGTGGTATTCCCTGGAGTCTGAGTGACAACAAGTCTCCCCAGATTTCCAGTACCCTCCACCTCCCTTCGATAGCCACCGCAAATAAATTTGCAGTATCACACCAGCCGTTTACCATTGATTTCCCGCTGGTAAGGACCATTGGTCTTCTCTGGGGTTTGGGTGGTAATAAGCCTCCCCGGGGGCCCAACAGTCTCTGCACTTCCAGTGGAGGTCTGGTGTGTGCTGTTCCTCCTCGGTCTTCTCATCCTCCTTGACCTCATGCAAATATTTTGTGTGGTGTCAGCCTAGACTGGTACAATTTTTTCTTTTCTTTTTTTTAAATATATTTTATTTATTTATTTATTTTTTGGGGGGGATGGGGAGCTGATTACTTTAATTTTTTTTTTTTGGGAGGTGGGGGGAGATGATTACTTTTATTTATTTATTATTTTGTGGGGGGAGCTGATTATTTATAATTTATTTATTTTTTGTAGTGGTGCTGATTATTTATTATTTATTTATTTATTTCTGTGTGGGATGGGGGTGATCGTATTGTGTTTCCTGCTATTTCTGTTCATTGGTCTATTTTTGTGGTGTGTCACTTAAGGCCGCTGTAATTTATTGGAGGGGGGAGAGCTTATTAAGTGATGTTTCTTTGCATTTTCTGTTTCTTTGTTTGTGGTGTGTTCTTTCGTTAGTTTTGTTTTCTTCCTGTGTTAGATTCCGTATGATCCTTCGTAGCTTATGCGGGTTAGTTTCCGCATTCAATGATTTTTCTTAAGATTGTAGCTGTTTTGATCATTGCTGTCCTTTGTATAGTACCAATGATTCCTTTGATTCCAATTACTCCCAGTCTTTTTTCCAGGTTTTTGGGGATTGTTCCTAGTGCTCCTACGATTATTGGTATTATACTGACTTTCTTCATGCTCCATATTCCTTTCAGTTCCTTGGCTAGTTCCGTGTATTTGCTTCGTTTTTCTGTTTCTTTGCTTTTCACTCTGTTGTCTGCTGGAACGGCGAAGTCTACGAATTTGCAAGATTTTTCCTTCTTGTTGATTATTATAACATCCGGTCTCCTTGCTTGTATGAGTTTGTCTGTTTGTATATCAATATCCCAGATGATTTTGTGTTTTTCGTTTTCCAGTACTGTTTCTGGTTTATGTGTTTACCATTTGTCTGCGTATTCGAAATTCAATTGTTTGCACAGTTCCCGATGTACTGCTTTCCCCACACAGTCATGTTTGTTCTTATACTCGTTTTGGGCTAGTTTGCTACATTCACTTATTATATTATTTATTTGTTCGTCTCTTTGTCCACAGAGTCTGCATTTACTGTTTTCCGAAGTTTTACCTATTTAGCTTTAATGTAGTTTGTCCTAATTGCATTGTTCTGTGCAGCCATCAGTAAAGATTCCGTTTTTCTGTTCAAGTGTCCTTTTCTTAGCCATGTCCAGCTATTTTCGTCGGTTTCTTCTCCTGTCAGTCTTCTGAAGTGTCCGTGTAGTTTTTTTTCTTCCCACTTTTCTTTTCTTGCCGTTTTGTTTTTGGTCTCGCTGCTTCCCGAGTTGTTCGTTGGGATAGTGTATCTTGCTGCAGTGATAAGGATTTCCCTGTGTTCAGTTATGTATTTTTCCAGCTCTTTTTTTAGTCTTCCACACACTCTTCTATATTTACCAGCCCTCTTCCCGCTTCGTTACTTTTCATGTAGAGTATGTCCGTATCGTCTTTTGGATGTAGTGCATCGTGCATGGTCATTAATTCTCTGGTCCTCTGGTCCAGGTGCCTGAGTTCTTCTTAGGTACATCCTATGAATGGTCCAGAGTATCTTATTAGTGCTACTGCCCAGGTGTTTATTCCTTTTACTAGATTCCTGCTATATAATTTCGTTTCTAGGAGTTTTCTTGTTCTTCAGTAAATATTCTTTTCCAATCTTCTCTTTCATTTCCGTAGATTTGATGGTGTCTACCTCCAGAACTCCAAGATATTTGTAACTATCCTGTTCGCCTAGCGCCCTCAATTCCTCTTAGGCGGGGAGTTTTGTGTTCTCTGTTCTCCAGTTTTCCTTTTTTTATTTCTAGTAGTGCCCATTTTTCCATTCAGAATTCCATTTGGATGTCCTGGCTAAAGATTCTGGTCATATTTATCAGCTTTTCCAGTTCCTTTTTGCAAATAGTTTTAGGTCATCCATGTACATCAGGAGGTTTACTCTTAGTTTTGGGTCTGTAAATTGTATCCGGAATCACATTTTCTGAGTATGTAGTTAAGTGGCATCATAGCTATTATAAATAGAAGTGGCGATAGGGAGTGTCCTTGGAAGATTCTATCTCTGTATCTTAATCTCAATCAGATGTTGTCCTCCGGCTGTCAGTTCCAGTCTCCATGTTTCCATTGCTTTCTTAATAAGATTAATCATCCTTTCAGGTATTTTGTATATTTTGAAACATTCAATTATCCATGCTGGAGGGATTCTGTCGTAAGTTTTTTTGTAGTCAATCCATGCCATGAATATGTTCTTTTTCGTGTTGTTTACCTCCTTCAGGATCTTTTGATCGATGTATAGGAGGTCACGCGCCCCTCTTTTCCCTTTACAGCATCCTTATTGTTATTCGGGGAGTAGTCCACGTTTGTTTAGGGACTGGTAAACTTGTTCTCTCAGTTGTGCCGTCAGGATTTTCCACATTGTTGGTAAAAAGGTAATTGGTCTGTAGTTGCTTGGGGTCGTTCCGTTTTTGGCATATTGTTGTATAAGCGTTGTCCTTCCTTTGGTCATCCACACTGGTATGTCTGTTTTGTGGATACCTCCTCTCAGTTTCTGCGCCCGTCTTTCATGTAGGGTCGTGAATTTTTTAAACCAATATGCATGTATTCCATCAAGACCTGGTGCTTTCCAGTTGGTCATTCTCCTGAGGGTGTCCTTAATAGTTTCTGTAGTAATCTCTGTTTCTGTTCCTTCTTCTATTTCCGGTAGTTCATTTTTCATGTTTTTTAACCACTTGACATTTTTGTTGTGTGTTTTAGGATCTTCTCATATCTTGCTCCAGAAGTGTGTTGTCTCTGTCGGGTCAGGATGTTCTGATGTTATTTGTTCTCCGTTTACACTTTTGTAAAACTGGCTTTCATTGTTTTCAAAGGTCCTGTTCTGTTTTTGCTGTTCTGATTTGTATCTATATCGTCTCAGTCTTCCCTCTATTGCTGCTATCTTTTGTTTTAATTCTTCCTGTTTCTTATTCATTCTTTCATTGTCGACCGTATGTCTGCTCTTTCATCCTTTTCTATTTTCTCTCATCCTGTTTACAGTGTAAGCTTCTCTTCGGAGTTTGGTTATCTGGGTGTCCAGTCTGATTTCCCATCCAGGTTTTGTCGGTCCTTTCTTTTGGCCAGGCTTTTTTTCCTTTCTAAGTTTCATACTTACTGATTTTGCCCCCGCATATATCAAGTTGTTTAGGTCTGTGATCGTGTCTGTTGGGATGTACGCGAGTACCTTTTTTACTGTCTTGGTTTCAACTTTCAACTTCTTCCAATCTTAGTTCCTTAGAGATGGGAGATTTGTTTTATTCTCAGACATGTATCGTTTGATGTTTTCCACTTCCCTTGTTTCTTCCTCGGTGAGTTCTACTTCCGTGAGTTCTGTGATTTCGTAGACTTCGACCTCTTCCGTTACTGGGTTTATGTGTTGTCTGTCATCTTCCTGGGGGGTTTCGTCAGGCGCTGTTCCACTCTTCTGTTTGATTTTCGTAAGTTCCATCTCCGAGAACCATCCTCTCTTGAGGATCTGTTTTGCTTTGTCTGCTGTCCTTTGTTCCGTTGTATAGTAGCTAGTAGCAGTGTTCCAAAGATGTTTCAATGGTTTTTTGTAGCCTCTTTCTGTGGGGTGGCGACTTTTGTAGCAGCATTCCATCACTAGTCTGTTCTCCTTTGTGGTCCATTTATTTCTATATTTTTTAGGTTTTCTTTCATTTCTGCTTTTTTTTGGTTGGGTCTGTGTTTTTGTCATAACTGGAATTGTAGAGGTTACTAACCTGTTCTTTGTTCGATTTTTTGTTCCTGAATTCATAGGAGCCAACATTCGCAGGATGCGGACTGGGTCCCCCATGTTGGCCATCAAGGGAGCACCTGCCAATCATGACCCTCAGATCTTTCATCTGAGTCCCACGGGTTTCATTGTTATTGTTGTACATTACTCATATGTTGGTTTATGTGGCTACACTACGCCCAGGTTTAGTTTGCCTGTACTCCTGTCACAGGGATAGCGTTTATCTCCTTTTAATTAGGTGGATGTGCGCTATCACACAAAAAAATGATATATATATATTTATATATATATATGTATATGTTACTTAACTACATAGTATAAGTTGTAAAGGCTAATCTTTAACAGCTGGGGGATAGACGATAGATTCCCCTCCCGTTTGTATCTGATAAATTTACGCCGAATTATAAAACACATACAGGCCTTTATATTTTGGATACTAATTTTACAAAATTCTTTAAGTAACAATGATTTTTCATGTCATATTTAAAATCAATTTTTTCTGTCAAATTCTTGGGCAATAAATCAAATCAAATCTGACAAGTTTAAAATATTAAAGTAAGGATAATTATTATTATTATTTGTACTCACGAGGTGTTATCACACAGGTAATCATCAGTAATTGCTCAGCGACAAAAAATAGTGGTAATTCCTGGAGGCTGAGTACAACAAGCCTTCTTAGATTTCTAGTAGTCTTCATCGTTTTCCGATTACAACCGCAAGTAACGTTTCGTTACTGCAACAGCCGCTTACCATTAATTTGTGAATGGAAAGGGCAATTGGACGCTCAACAATAATCAAATGGAAAATAATAGGACTTGCGAGTACATGTAGAAACGACACGTGTAGAATATGTCTGAGTGAGAAATTTGAATGTCTACACTTAAACAACCCGAAAAAACATATTAAACTGTAGAAGTTGAATAGCAAACAAACTCAAACCTAAAATAGAGATACAATCAAGCACAAATAAAAATAAGGTCACCTATTATTTCGACAAAACCAAAAAACTAGGATGGACCATCCTATATTAAACACAACAATATAATGTATATATCATTTAGCATAACACATTTATATTGTTATACTAGAATTGTTGGCTAAATATTTGCAGAGAGCGGGCCTGTTCAAGTTTGCCGTTTGCCTAATCGCCCCAACACATTTTAGTATTATGAAACCGAAATAAATACTCTTTTCAAGTAGTGATATGAAACATATGTCACAGGAAACGTGTAAAATACAACTGTTGTAAAATCCACTTTTATATCATTCTAACATTATTTCTATGATCCAACAGAAGCAAGATTAATCCTTTCCAAATATACGTTGCTAATATCTCAACAAAGAAACATCAGGCAATGAATAAATTGAATATATTCAGCACAGCCAACGTCTTTTAAAATAATCAATACTCATAAATCGTGTTTCAGTATTGATAAATAGAAGACAAACATATCACTATAAAAGCAGCTCTTTAATACCAACTGTAACATTATTCAACAGGAATAGAAAAAGTTGAAATAAATTGAGAAGGCTGGGAAATGTACGCTTCAAAAATGGTATTGTTATATTAGAAATGATCAGATCACTTGATCTATAAGACACTTGAAAATAAGAACTCAGAAATGTGCAGTACAAATGTTCGTTAAAAAAACAGTTTATATTCAAATTGTGTCTAAATTATTGGAGAGCATTATATAAGCAGATTAAGGATTTGCGAGATAAAATATATTAATATAAACTCACTGTGATATAAATATATATAAACATATGATATATATATGTATATATATATATGAACATATATAAATATATATATATGTATATAAATACATATATATATACATATATATATAAATACATATATATATATATATACATATACACATGTGTGTATATATATATATAATTACATATACATACATATATACATATATATCTATACATATACATATATATATATATATGAATATATATATATATATATATGTATATATATAAATACATACATATACATACATATATATACATATACATACATATACATACATATATATACATACATGTATATATATATATATATATATTAAAAATACTGGAAGCTATCTACATAAACACACAACCTAAAATTAACAACATCACATATGAAACAATGCTTAATGTAATGCGATTTTGTTATGTGATGTCATCCAGCGTTGCCGAATTTAAATCGTCGACGATCTTCTGGAACAATGCGAAACACTTTCTATGAGCGTTTCGCCGCCGTCTTTTAAAAAATATCTTCTTTTTACAGCTCTTTTGTTTTTTTGCTTTTGACACCTGAGGATAAGTCGACGAGGAATCGAAAACATTCGTTAAACCTGTGAAGCCTATGGAGCATTTATTATATTTTTTTCTTTTAATACAAAACAGACTATCACTAAAATTAAAAAAATAAAGAAATGTATAATTAACAGACGAATTCTGTTATTTTTAGCAATGTTTGAATATATATATATATATATATATATATATATATATATATATATATATATATATATATATAACTCAAATGCAGATTTTTTCAATATAAATAAATATATACATTCTTATTTCATGAATAAATTAATGTACTTATTTTAATTCTCGCCCTATAAAAAAGTATTTCTAAAGAAGGTACTACTTTTGACGTGGCCTGCTGTTATTTAGCCGTAGTACTTTGTTTGTTTTGAAGATGCGGTTTTTTGTGTTCGACTATGCGCTGGAAATATGTATTTATATGTTGACTGATTTCTTAAACCATTATCATTTTCAAAATAAAAGCTGAATAAAAAACGCCTTTATTATTCTTGTTTTGAATTTGAACGTTGTCCAGACAACAAGTAAGCACAATTATTATTTAATTGGATGTGATGTTTTGAAGCTGAACATATCAAGTGATCGTATATTTTTTTGCCGTTATTATCTTTCATCAGTAATTCAATTTTTTTAAAGCCGTAAACACAATTAGTTTTGCAAAACTTATAACTATCGTTATTTAATGTAACAATATCTATACATACTATCTTTATCTGTCTTTTCTGTCTTCTGTACTCTTTCCAGTCAGGTGTTCCGAGTTCAACCAGCAATAACGTAGCTTTATTCTTGCTTTCAAGGTTAATATTATGTAAGCAGAAATTAACCTCGTTTCAAGCAGTGACAAGCAATGGCAGTCACATATACTAATAAAGAAACATTACAATATAACCTTTGAAAACACAATTTGTTTTAATTTAAATGTTATATCTACTATCCAATAGGAGAAACGTTAATCTCCTCTCAATATATGTAGCAACTATTTTTAAGACGAAAAATCGAACAGTAAATGACTTGAAATATTTAGCAAACCAAACTATTTTAAAATGTAAAATAACCATAAATAAACCCTATATATTGATGAAAAGAAGACCAACACAAACAAATACGTTTAACCTACTTAAACATTCTAAAACAGCAATAGTGAAGATAAAAATACTAAAGAAACTGGGAAATGTAAACTTTAAATACTCTATGTTAGTTATATATTAATACGATCTGAAAAAGTTGTTTGCACGAGTTTATATAAGTAAGTGTAGTCCACTGTTTGTTTTTATGCATTTCGTTTTAAAAATTATAAATGTTTTGAAACCAGTCGAAATGAAGATTTTTTTCCATATCATAAATATATCCGGACCACACCCTACTAATTCGGACACACACAAAACCTTCTTCTTCTTTTGTGTAAATCAGATGATTCTGGTGTTGACATTAGTTTTCCCGATGTTTATTTCTTGTTAGAAATCTTTCTGGAAAGACATCGAGTACTTACAGGAAGGACTGCGGGAAGTTTGCTAACACCCCCTAAGTGAAAGTGGTACTGTGGAATCGATTGGATTCGAATTTGAAACACCCATGACTTCAGTCTCTGTCGATATTCATTTAACCAGATTGAGATCCCAGCAAAAACCTGAACATTCAAAACGAACAGTAAGCTACATGTCACGTAAAATCAGTATGCATTTTCTTGAAAATGACTATTATTAAAGTCAAATATTCGGATATAAAAGTATGTATTTATTTACTCATGGACTATGAATGGTAATATATATGTATATGGTGATAAATCGGCAGTTTACCTTTTTTCTAAACCATTATAATTTCCAAACTTACATGCATCAAAATCAAACAGTGGAAGCACTATCTACGTATATATATATATATATATATATATATATATATATATATATATATATATGTGTGTGTGTGGGTGTGTATACATGTATAGGTGTATATATATTTTTGTGTTTTGTTTTTTGTTTTTTGTTTATTTACAATTTTATTATTTTTTATATTATTATTTTTTTATAGTTTTTTCTTTCTTTTTATTGTATATTTTATATTTTATTTTTATCTCTTATCCTTTTTTTCCTTCATATATTCAATTATTATTTTTATATTTTACATTATATTCTACTTTATATTATTCCTTATTTAATTTTTATTTTTATTTTCTATGTTTTCTTTATAATTTTGATAATGTTTACAATGTCTTTTTATCATTATTATTATCGGTTTATCTTTATATATTTTTTTATATTTGTAACTTATTCCTTTTTCTAATATTTATCCCTGCATCTCCTCCTGTCAATAGATGTTCCTCTAAGACGAACTTATTATTTTCTTCCTTGAATTTTCTGTAAGATGTGCTGCTAAAGGCGCTGATGAAGAACGTTCTGAAGTGGCTTTGTAAAAAAGTTTTTAAAATTGAAAAATTTAAAAAATAAAAATTAAAGTATTTCCAGAATGTTTTGGAAACGACCGTACGCCATACTAGACTTGTTGTTCTAATTCTTTGAACACTTGGAATGTTCTGATCCATTAAATCATCCTCTTTATATATATATATATATATATATATATATATATATATATATATATATATATATATATATATATATTACTATTTCATGTATCCACATAACATTTTATAAAGAGATCTAATTTGTTATTTATCAATTTTCAGTATTTACTTCAACAGTGCTCGATACGTAAGTAGAGCTAAGTAGCAAGCTATAAACAATATATTTAAGGCAATTAAGCGTCACAGAGGTTCTCACGTTTCATCCCTGGGGGAATCTTAAAGTATTTTAGCCTGAAGATTCCCACGGGGATGAAACGCGAGAGCCTTTGTGTAGCTTAATTCCAATAAATATACTTGTATAGCTAACTACCAAGCTCTACTTACAATTAAGCTACACAGAGGCTCCCGTGTTTCATCCCCGAAGGAATCTTCAGACTAAAATGCATGGAGTCATTTTTGCTGGTTGTTTTTATGTACACGGCTAGCTAGTTAACCAATCAGATTCATTGTTGTCTTCTCAGCCAATCGTTTGGCTTCGCGCGAACAAAGGTATTGTTGCTGTTACTTCCTATATCCTGTGTTCTTGTTCTGTTTTGTATAGATTGGCCTATAACATGTTTCCTTTGTGTTGTCGATAGGATGGGGGAATTTATTTTTACACTTGGTTCCTTGTTTTTCTGTTTTAGGTTTTAATTTTTAAATGTAATGTTTTTGTTAAGTTTTTTTTGTTGTTTTTTTTTAACGTTTTTGTTTATGTATTTATTTATTTTTCGTTAGCCTAAGGTAAATGCATTTCTGTGTAATCACTTGTTTGCTCTGTCACTTCTACAGTTGTACACATTTCTGAGATCTATAAAGCTTAGGATTTCGAATTTTTCATTCAGGCTTAATCTACACGGGTCGTCTAAATTTCCACATGTACTGGTCTGTCGTACTATTTTACAGTGCAGCATTGGTGAGCATCAATTTCTTTTGAGCTCCCAATAGTGGTTGGCTAGTGCTGTTTTAATTCGACGCTCTCTCTTTTTAAATGTGCTTTTGTGGTCATAATATCGGGGATTAAACGCGAAGGTCTCTCTGTAGCTTAATAGTAATACATCTATTTTAATAGATTGCTACCTAGCTCCACTTACGTATCGAGTACTGTTCAAGTAAATACTGAAAATTGATACATAAAAAATGGTATCTCTTCATAAAATGTTATGTGGATACAAAAAATACTAATATATATATATTTTTTTCTAAAATGTACCTGCAAAAAAATTGTTTAATATTTGAAATTTGTTTGAGATTCAAAATTCTCTTGTATATACCTATACATAGAGAGATATTTACTATATCCATTTTATTATTTTATAGCACTCTCTTTTCTACCTATCGGTCTCCGACACCCTATATATATATATATATATATATATATATATATATATATATATATATATATATATATATATATGTATATATATATATATATTACACTAGCTCATTCAAAACAAAGCAACCCGCAACTGTAGACGTAAGGGGTTACTGAGGAAGTGGCTGAAAGATTTTGGGGTCAACCTAAATTGGCAGTTGTGCAGCGAGATGTTCGTTTACATTAGTTTTACATTTCTGCATGTCAGTACCGTCAGGAAAACAGGGTGCAGGGAGGGAGTTCGAGAGTCTAGAAGCACGAGGGAATAAGCTTTTGGAGTAGAACGCTCTTCAGCATCTGTGGACCTCTATAGTGAGTGATGGGATTTGGTAGATTGTCTGGTTAGTCTAATTAATTTGTGTCGCGGGGGCGCCAGAGCAGCACGTTTATCATACATAAATGTGTGAATATATATATATATATATATATATATATATATATATATATATATACATATATACATATATATATACATATATACATATATATACATACATATATATACATATATATACATATATATGTATATATATATACCTATATATATACATATATATACATAAATATATACATATATATATACATATATATATATATACATATACATGTATATATATATACATATATATGTATATATATATACATATATATGATATATATATATATATATATATATATATATATATATATATATATATATTTAGGCAGCATCTTCTCTTCCAAGCAACTATTGGTTAATATAAGAGACAACTCATGGCTAGATATCCTTTGAAGATCCGTTCAATATCCGAATCAGTATCTTAGTTTCGAAGGTGAAATGGCTGATTAATTTGCAATAGTTGTGATTTGTCTCCCAAGTACTTTCAGACTCATCCAGGTCCATCTTCAGAGGAATAAGGTAACAAGGTACAGACGATGTGTTAGTAGTATAGAAGGTTTTGACGACACTTATATATATATATATATATATATATATATATATATATATATGTTTTTTCCTTTAGAGAGAGAGAGAGAGAGAGAGAGAGAGAGAGACAGAGACAGAGACAGAGACAGAGACAGAGACAGAGAGAGGGGGGAGTCAGATAAATAAATATACATATATATATACGTTTCTTGTGGGTGACTATATATACATTATATATATGTATATATATATATGTATATATATATATATATATATATTATATATATATATATATATATAACACATTGTTAGTGCTTATCTTTTTATTGTATCAGTGTTATATTATCGAAATAACTATGTTACATGCTCCATGTCGGTTTGTTCATATAAACTAACGCAACGTGTATATGGTTCGTATTAACGATTTACTATCGAAAACTAAGGCAATTCCGTAAAGAAAAACCATAATAACATCGATTTGTGTATAAATCTTATCGACCTTTATGCGAATACATAAGACTTCTATATTTATTTTCTTCGCTAATAATATATAATCCGAATTGTTTAATAAACAGAAATAAAAAAAGAAGATTTGAACTCCATGCTTATTTCCCATTTTAAAGATCTAAGTAACGTAACTATTTAACATATGTGCAGTCTGAATTTGTAGATAACAATATGTAGGAGAAGAATCCAGACAGATCATGAATTTCTCCAAAATACCACACTAGTAAATGCAAAGACAAACGCCATTTAAAGGGTTTCTATAAGCAATAAACAAAGTTCATATAAATTAAACACTTTTGGATAAGCAAGCCGTACATTGTACCTACACACGCCAATGATACTAAACGTCACACACTCTACATACACTAGGAATTCTGACAAACAAAATTATTTCAGAAACAATACGATCATCATTGAAAACAACAAACAATGTTGCCAAACCACCTATATCAAATGCAGGTATACATACTGCCGCATGTAATAATTACCATCAGATATACGTTGGTTAAACTACAAGAGAAAAGGGTTGTGGAACATAAGTTTTAGAATACAACAATTTCCTGAAGGCCATATCTTCTCATGTATCACTACATGATCAGTATGTTAACTTAAAACAGGCTAGACTCATTAAATCAATTTGAAATAAATCTCGACAAATATTTAAATTTAAAGTAAAATAAATATAGGTTCATACTATAATAAGCACTGATTATAAGCTCACATACAACATAACAACGTTATTCGTTCTACAATGGTGTTGCTTCATTACGAAACTATAACTAAACAAACAAAATTTGAATGCACTTCCAGGCTAGCTGTTTTGCACCACATTCAAAAGTAAAAATAGTACAAACCATCGATATTACAAAATATACTAATTCCACGTAACGCACTACACATTTTGAATAATAGCGGCCATAGTTTGTTTGAAAAAACTACCTTTTTCACGTCATGATCGCACCACATATTGTTAATTAGATGTTTATTTACTCCTCGCGGAGTTAGGCACAAGGCCAGTTTTATCTTACTCCCACAAGTAAGATGTGACCACAGCTTGGGTCGAGTAAGTGGGGTTAAAAGCCAGCGCTCGAGAGGTGAGCACTCTGGTCATTTAAAAATTGCCTGGGCAGCCCCGTCGGCATTCCCCGGTAGGGGCGCCTCAGACAGTAAGCAATAAACTAACTCCTCCCCAAAGAGGGGAGGCGAAGCCTGGGATGGTGGACCTCCTAGAACTGCACAGGACAGGCGTGCAGTATCCATCGGAACAGATACTACACTTTGATCTTAGCCAAAAGGCCGATCTTATTGTTAATTAGATGTTAATGTTTAGTCTGAATAGAAATAAGATATTTCACGTCCCGAACCCATTAGATATGTCTAAATATTGTACTCCTATGTTACTTCTTCAAATCAGTCATCTTCAGAAAGTCTTGAAATAAAGACGAAACGTTGATGAATATAAAATAGGTTGCCTATTCCTATTTCATATATATATATATATATATATATATATATATATATATATA
This sequence comes from Sepiola atlantica, assembly GCA_963556195.1. NCBI lineage: Eukaryota > Metazoa > Mollusca > Cephalopoda > Sepiida > Sepiolidae > Sepiola > Sepiola atlantica. The sequence continues at coordinate 51,768,122 of OY744535.1, forward strand.
TATATATATATATATATAAGTGTGTACGATGTGACATGGGGGTTACGATGGAATTGTCGTGATTAAATATACTAATATATATTTGGAGTAATGTATCCAGAAAGAGAGAAGTATCAATTGTCAATTCACATGTGTTCAGGGAAATTATATATAGGTAATATAATACTAATTATTTAGTGTGTGAACGGACAAAATGTTTTAGAAATGAAACTACAGCTGATCATATTAGCTGGAGGTATGAATGCAATGAGTGTGAACACTTTTTCAGAATGTAAACCAGTTCCCTAGGACCAACGGTGGAAATTCAAAGCGAAGCTGGAGCGAGTAAATCAGAGTGCGTATTACCATGACGTAAGGATTTCTCCAATACGTAGTTGCATGACACAGCTTGTGTATGAAAGTGGATACACAGAATACATTAATCAGTTTGAGGCAGTTGAAGTTGTTCAGAGAGAGAGTTCTCGAGTTTGCAGAATTTCAGTGTTTAGAAATAGCAACGCTTTGTAGCACTTACTTCTCTTCCTATTTCGTTTGGCCATGGCAATAATTTATGCTGCTGAAGAAAACAGTCGGAAATTGAACTGATCGAAGATTTTCACCAAGCTTCCAGAATCCTAGTCAACACCCTTCATTAAATCTCCCTGAAAATACAACAACAGATTTTGCCAGAAATTAAAGAGTAGCGTCTTGTAGTGTTTCTTTGAGGTGACTGTAGAAAATGTATATATGTTCTATGTGTGTGTGTTCTTTTCTTGTAAGACGCTCTATTGGATGAGCGATTCCCGGAAAGCTGCAAGACATACCACGTAATAAGACAAACACAATGTTGCACGTGTATAATGTGATCCCTCTGACAAGAGGCCGAGATTATCGATTGTTGTCACCGCCACCACCCACACAACAGCGGGGATTGTATCTCAACCCACAAAGATAGCGAAGGCCCGAACGATTACACGAAAATATCTGCGTTGTTACGGAGTAGGAAACAGGTTTATTACTAGATCCCGCGAAAAATTATCGATTCTCTATTCATGACGCAGCCAAGAGCGAGAAAGAAACACCTGGCTTCTTACGAGAGAAACTAGTACCGAAAACACTTAAGCCCGGGTGACGGTAGATCAAATGAAAAAAAAAACAGAGAAAGTTTGAAAGGATTAGAAAAGAGAAAGAGAAAAAAACAGACTTTCAAGAGAAAAGCCTTTTCAAAAGAAACGAGAATATTTATTTTCTCATCTGAAAAAAGAACGAACTTTTTGTCGGCAATAAAGCTGAAAAAATATTTGACCGATTGGGCTAATAAGGTCTGGAACGCACACCATAGTAGTAAAAGCCGAGACAGAAAAACCAAAAAGAATTCGCAAGGTAGATAATTGTTTGGATTTCCTTGTCTTTTAATAATTATTAATTTCGCTGGAGCACCGTATGAGTTGCACCCAGGGCTAACTTTGCGAGAGCTCTAGGAATAACTGATCCGACGAACTGTCCGTAAAATAAGAGCCATCAAGTTTTCCGGGAAGTGAAAAGGAATCTCCGTACGAGCTTGCTGTTAGAATCGAAGAACCGGGATTATTGACTTTTCCGGATAAAAATACCCGAACGAGTAGGCTGGCCTAGTCCGTTTTCATCGAGGCTTTCGTCGATTGATTGCGCGAAAAAGAAAGCTTCATGAGAGATATCGAAATGGGAATGGACTTGACGACGAATCTCAAGGCGGGTTATTACAAGATTGCTTAGTAGTGGGGTGCGTTTGGAGACAAAGGAAGTGTAATTAAGTGGTCTGCTTATTGACGGAAGAGAACGAACTTACATGCCGAGTGGTGATCGAAGACACCATAGTAAGACGAGGTGTACTCCCAATCGCCTTGGAAGATTGTATTCTGTCAGCGAGAATGGCCTGGAAAGAGATATTGACACCAGGGAAGGAGTATGGAAACGGTAAAAAGGTGGTTACGGGTAGTGAAGTCGTGATCAAAGGCAGTGAAATAATTCCCCTATTTATAGCCAATATTGTGTATATAAAAGTAAGGTTTAGGACGGTGCCGTTAGGGCACGCCTGACTGCTGTGACGAATCAGACAAGTGTGCCTGGAAAATGTCAGTAAAGAAAAAGACAAGTCTAAGCTGAATATCTGTCTAGTAAGTGCAACACCTGTGCAGATGTATTGTCCCGGTTCCGAGTACTTTATCTTAGACCCCTTATTCTCGTCCTCACAGTCTCACTCCTGACGTTGTCTCAATCGGTGAGAATTGATGACGCCTATATAAAATGGCATATTATCCACTCCCGGTTCCGATTCGGACTCCAACAGTCGATTGTCGGTGACGGTGAAGAAAACCTAATTTTATGTTTTCACGTTTGGATTACACACTAGTACTCCAAATTTTTACAGATATATTAAAAAATAATAGATAGCGCTTTAACTGACAATAGGGTAAATAAGAGCGAATAAAATACATAGAAAGCTTAGAAATATATTGGTAACTTGTTCAGTTGATTGTAAAGATAAATATAAGATGTATAAAAATATATTTTCAAACATAACGCAATCCCCAAAAGACGATATTTAATGATAGGTGTAACGCAACCGTTCATAGATAATTGATACGTAAAATCAATTTCGCCTTTAAATATTCTGGTCGGCGCTCCCTCACAAATTCGAGCTTTTCAGACGATAGACAATAAACCCATCCTTCCTAAGAAAAGTGATGATTTCACCTTGCCCTTTGTGTAGAATTCTAAATGATACAAAAGCACTACGTTTCATTGTATCGTAACCGTAAAGTTCAGGTGGCAATAAAAAAGGAACAGCAGGTAAAATACAGCTGCAAAAATAGTGTGTCTATGTAAACAAGTCTCGTAAGTGAAATCCTGTCCGAGTGACACCAGAATGTGGGGTGGGGGGTAAAATCACATGGATATAGAAATTGAAGAATGCATTTCCTTATTCCAACAATCTAAGAATGCTGTCATGTGTTGCAATGTTTTAAGCCGTTTAAGAATAGTAGAAATAGTAAAATAAATAGTTTATTCAAAGTGACTTTGTCTCAGAACTTTGTTATAGACTTTATGTTGTATGAACATTCCTTTTTAGTATGTAAAATTCTTGGGAAATAATATATAAATGTTATCTTTAAAACAATGTATTCGAACAGGTGCGAGTTAGTGTACTGTTCGAACTATGCCATTCTGCTCTTCGAAGAGTTTAACACTCTATTTTTGTGAAATGGAATGAAGTGATACGCTGTATCTCGATATTTGCAAGGTTCGGGATACTTTTAAAAAAATTTAAAAAATAAATAAGTAGGTGTGCGGTGAGCTTGAACGGCTGATAACAAATAAGACAACACGGTGGTATGTCAGCAAATGTGTGTATTTACAAAAGTACAAAAATATTAATGAAATACGGCCCCAAGATATTATTTACTTACTTCCCACGGCAGAAAGATGTGACATGAAGTCGGAACCGTGGGCGAATCAAGCAAGCGCTTCTAAAGAATGGGAGGGCTGACGTCTTAGCACTATTCGGGGCCAATAACTCAGCCAGACAGATAAATAGCCACTGAAATGCCCCGGTTTCTGCTCGACTGATTTTCAAGAATGGATTCCCAGATTGTACGTATGCTGTACGATCTCTGAACAGATGAAACAACTCTCAAAGACTGCGGCAAGAATTCGTCTTTAGTCTATACATCGTATTTTGAAGAGTAAAGATATTCCCGAAAAAGCGTACATCGACATTACAACATAATAATGTTGAATATATTCGTTATAACTCAAGAATGAACGAGTAAATACAAAATCAAAGTCATAATAATGAAAACAACTTACAACCAAAGATAAAAAATAGACTAAACTGTAATTACTTATTCCGTCAATCGAGAATATATAATGAAGAATTTTTTTCATAATAACATCGTCCCGACTTAATATAACTCAATTGTAGGGAACTTTCCGTAATTAGGTTAGCAATGTCAAGTCTGTAACACACAAACTCAAGATAAGAAAATATAAAATAATGACGCCGGTACGATTAACTAATTGCGTTATAATAATTATTTATATGAACGCACGTAGAAGAATAAGTAGATCTGAGTCTGCGAGATACACTTTCATTTGACTTTTGGTATAGGAGAAGAAGCTATCGAGTCGGTAAAATGTAAAAAGTATTGACAGTAAATGAAAAAATACATTTTTTTCTGAGAACACTAAACAAGTATACACATTATTAACGCAGATTTACATGAACATTTTTCGATAGAAAGATATACTCATCAATATAATAGGGAATAACTGTACTTTATTATAAATATAGACACATGATAATAATGTATTTAAGTTAACATTTTACGATCATAAAACGTCACTGCAGATATCGTGAAATTGTAGTAAATTGTTAAAGCTGGATAAACCATATTATTTGATATATCATTTGATATATATATATATATATATATATATATACATATATATAATATTTATAAATAAACATAATTATTTATTACCTGCATACATCGATGTTTAATGCTAACGCGATCTTCAGTGCAGGAAGTCAATTTCCGACGTTCGGCTGGTGCGAACTCCGATCACAAATCGCCACTGATTCGCAGTCAAGAGCGTTTTCCCGTTGGCCACCACAAATTAGCTTAGAATTAAGTAGGAATTTAACTTTGCAAATACCAAGTCGGTGGGTATCTTACAACGAGCAGCGAAAGTGATCTACAACAACAAACTGTGTTTGATCTCGCATTGAAGCTAGTAGTACTGCTTGTTATTTAACTCACTATATATATATATATATATATATATATATATATATATATATATATATATATATATATATATATATATATATATGTAGGTGTGTGTTTCTGGTTTCGCTTTCATAAAAATAGGAGGCTAATTGTAATGCACTGTTTTCTCGTGCATACTATCAAGTTATTATATTTAAAATAAATGCAGTACGTAGCATAGAAAACATAAACTCTGAAATGTTTCAATAGATTTTTCATCTCATTTCAATACACCCTGAACGCATGCTTGATAAAATAGTCACGTATGATAACGCTAGAAGGAGACTCGCACACAGAGTATGTAATTTCGAAGTGTGTGTGACATTCTAAAATTTATTGGATTTTTATCAATATTCAGATAAATATTTTTAGCAAAATATTTTATAAACGAAAAGTTAAATTCAAAAGAAAAGTATCGTTTCAATTAAAATGATGGACAACAACATGTATATGATACTTCAAACGACCCGCCGTTGCCCATAATCTATTACTTGTGTAAATATTTGAATGATAGTGAACAATTATGTAGCAATCATTAGAAAATGAATATATATATATATATATATATATATATATATATATATATATATATATATATATATATATTAATTGTTTTAGCCCCAATCTTTAATGGGTGGCGTGCCGGATGACTGACGCGCTCGATTCAGCCTACGACCAAGTGTTTGACGCAGATCTTGAGCGAATTACTTCCGATCGATATCAAGCTCCCACTCGTCCGATCACATACAATATGGTGTGAGTTGCTGCTACGAGATCTTGAACGGAATCGGATGTTACAAATTCACATCATCGGCTTCATGCTTTTCGTTGTGATCTGCGCCAACAAGATATAACAGAACGGCTCTTAGAGTTTTCAGAGTAATAAATAAACACAATGGAATAATTAGATATTTTCTAGATAAACAAGTATTGTCGGGCAAACACGGATACGTTAAAATTGAAATAAGACAAAATTACAGAGAAAACATAACAAAAATACAAAGAAAACTTAAACTCTCAAAAATTACGACGACCTTATATACCAACTTCCCTGAAGAGGTTGTCCCACTAACTTCGACTGACACCACGCAACATTATAAGGAGTTGTAAGGAAGGGTGGAAAGACTGAGGATAGAATTAAGGTAGATTATGTTGTCCCCTCACCACTTGCAATGCTAGACAATTCATAGATACATCGTATTTAAATAACGTAAATTATTAACATTAAAATGGCGACTTAACACTACTATGTCAGACATGGATAAGTACACAGGTAAAATGTACTTTTCTGTAGGAAGTCCATGTAGTAGAAATACAACCTAAGCCTAAGCCCGTGTTACAAAAAACAACCTCTGCATAAATAAGATTGTATCAACAAATATCACAAAACAATGTTGTATTAATGCATGAATTGTTTTAAAGCTTCAACGACACTTGGGTTATTTGTGGCGTATTTGTGACGTATTTGCGGTAACACAATTTGCAATCCATTACTTTCGGATAAATACTATTTAATCACGTGTATGATTTACAGTAAAGTTCAACTTCATTAAATGTGTCGATACTCTTGTATTCATACAGAAGTCGCTTTTCTGAAACAATGACTTAGGCTTAAACTCATTCTTTTCCAATTCATCCGGGCAAGACTGACACACGGGTCCTGTCAGTTACACATATTTGTTAAATAATAAATAATCATTTTTACTTTTATGAAGCTACAGAGAAAAATAAACTTATTTATTGCTATGGAATGTAAAGTGTCGTTGAAGTGTAGAAGTCTGAAAAGAAAGAGCCTAATACGCGATGTGTTATGATATGAGTAAATACAGAAAAAAGTATATTGCCAATAAACAAAACAACATAAATAAAATGCAAAAAGTTGTTAGATATAAATAATTGTGAATGTCTCTCTATCCGTCGGTGAAATGTATCAAAATGAAATGGCTGCCCAAATCCACGTTTTCAATACCGTTCTTGAATGTATTTTGCTAGACACCCTTGAAAGTATTCATTTTGCTATTCTAGTTTGAATGGGAATTACCAATATTGGATAGACATATGCTATTGATTTTCCCGCAAGGTTTTCAGATCTGAAGGACATTCCTGAAAATACAGAACTATTTTCAAAGATGCGCAATAAGAATTAGTAAAATGAAGATCCAAATTACTACCTCATTAGGAAGGCGTTACGGTGGCTAAGATCAAAGTGTAGTGTCTGTTCCGATGGATACTACACTCCATAAACTGGTATTGTCTTGGCCTTCGGCGCGTGATTTACGCCGGTCTTTGGGTCTGTTCTGTGCAGTTCTAGGAGGTCCACCTTCCCAGGCTTTGCCTTCTCACGCTTTGAGAAGGGGTTAGTTTATTGTAAATTGCCTGAGGCTTTTCAAATCCCACTCTCCCGACCTGGTGTCACATCTTACCTTGTGGGAGGAAGATAAATAAATAGAGGTATTCTCTTATAAATAAATATATTTAAGCGGAGACTGAAATATATTCGAAAGCAAAAAACATATATGTATATATATATATATATACATATATATATATATATATATATGTATAATTATTAATGACAATATATGTATTAGCATATACTATCAATGCCCTTATACTTTGCAGTCTCCTTTCAAGATTCAGCTCGATGATTGCCAATTAGTGACAACAGAGCGAACTTAGATACTAGTACAGTCCGGAACCAGTATAACAGCTCCTAATGTAACTTTAGAAATGTCAATGAGTGCCCTTTAGAGGGGAGATGTTTCACTTCAGATACAGTATATAAGTGTAACGTCATAGAGGAAAACAGAATTAGAACATACATTGAGTCGACGGGCTGTAGTTTCAAGGACAGATTTAGAAACCATATACACTCTTTCAAAGAACCTAATACAAATTCAAAGAAGGTCCCTACGACTTTAGCTAAACAAGTAAGAGAAGTAAACAGTAACAATATACAATACACCCCTAAATGGTCTATACTAGATAGAGCAGGGAAATATAGACCTAACAAATCTAAGAGATGTAACCTCTGTATTCTGGAATCCTACAATATAGTTATGTCTAATATCATAAGACTATCTGAGCAATAGACACCATACACCGAATAGTAGATGACGGAGTAAATACCCCAATATAAAACATTTAAATATAGAACACATCACTCATAACTAAAATGACCGAAGCGACTAAGCTTAAACCTAGTCTATAATGAAATAGTAAGAGGGCCAGATCATGAGAGCATCAGCAGAATTTTTTTTCATTTTAGTTTTCATCTGTACTAATCGTAACTAGTAAATAAGATATTTGTTGGAATGAGTAAGAACTAATAGTGCAGTAATCATTTAAAATATAATGCCAAAGAAATGTTCAATAGGAAGAAAAAAATGTATATATATGTCTGTGTGTATATATATGTATTGTGTGTGCATATGTATGTGGGTGTATAGATATGTATATACATATATATATATATATATATATATATATATATATATATATATATATATGTGTGTGTGTGTGTGTGTATGTGTGTGGAGGGTTCGGACGCGGAGCATGATAGATCCAATTCGTTTAAATTATGACCTGAAACAATAAAAACACGAATATATTAAATCTAGACTTCGAATGAAAGCTGATTTTAATGGAAATCAAAAGAAACTATTTGGTATCATATTATGTAACACATGATTTTAGGGGGTCGTCGAGTGTTTAAATACAACCATTTTTGTAGGGACAGTGTTCGTAGTTTTGAAAATGGCGTGTGTCGCAATTTGCGTTCGAATCTCTTCGTATATGTATATTTATGAACATATTAATAAATAAAAGAATTCACATTACATAATATTAAATATAGGCATACAATTAAAGTAGGACCTGATAATGACATTTATGCTTGTCGATAGTTCACCTGATAATACGAGTTAAATATGAAACGTAATCACAGTTACTTTAAGTATAAATGTCCTTAAAAGTACTTTTGAATCCTCATAATGCTTTAAAATGAGTTATTTAAACATTCATAAATTAAAGAATGTACACAACCTGATATTAAATATAGACATACAATTAAAGTGGGACCTGATATTGTCCTGGTGCTTGTCGGTATTCACATGATAATGCGAGTTAAATTTAAAACGTAATCACATAATACTTTAAAATGAGGCATTTAAACATCATTTTATGAAAAATAAAATAAAATAAATAAATATTTAATAGCTCCCTTCGGTATTTTGAATCATGCCTAGGTAACTATAAAATATTTTCGGTGTGAGTGCCCCCCCCCCCTCTTAGTTTCGTATTTAATAGAAACTTACTACTGAAGTGAAGAAGTCTGGGTAATTAAGCTTATCCTAGTATTGATTGAAACGATTTATAAATAAATACTAAAAATCTTCCACAAAAACACCGAAGTATAACAATCTTAATAGTTTCTTGAATGAATGGCTGAGTCTATGAAACTAGCTCTAAACTGTTAAACTTAAAAGCGTTTCGTATCCAAATTATCTAAATAGAAGACTAATTGATGTAACTTTAGAAAAGAAAAAAATTACCCTAAAGTGAATTAGAATTATCATAAATAAATTATAGAACTTATTAACTATTTTAAGAAATATTACTGAATTAAAATTCATAAATGTCGGCACAACTCTTACGATGTACTAGCTTTGAACGAACAAATTAAAATGGCGTATTAGTGGGTTCCCCCACCTGTGAGTTTGCTCTTTTTCTTTGTTTTTTGTTTGGTTTCACCCAAAAATGAACCACTGTATAGTGTAGGGTTTTTAAAGACACTTTATTCCAAGAACTGTTTACTCTTTGTGAATATTTTTGATGATTTTGTAATGTTGCAGAGACAATATTAACATAAAAACGTTGTTTGGCACAAGACAAATGAAACGGACCGTAAAAAATATATCTCACAGAAATGTTATGTTTTTTGGAAATGTGAAATATTTTTAATAGTAAAATAACACCATGGTTATTGGAATATAATATGAACTGACTCATATATATACATATATATATATATATATATATATATATATATATATATATATATATATATATATCAGTAGTTGAGTTATGACATCATTTTTTTTTAATTATAAATTTCTTTTGTAAATTAAATTTTGTTAATGAGAAAAACTTGATTATGAACTCATTATGGGCTAATCCTTAATCTTTAACTGGATCCCCTACTCGAATGTGTTTTGGATTTTCATATTGAATCTATGTGTTCTAATTATCCTCCTTATTGAAATAAATATGTTATATGTTGTCTACCGATTTGAAGATCGTTTTTCTTTATTCCTGTAATGATATGCTCACTGCCAATTATCATGAATAAAATTAGTATGCATATATATATATATATATATATATATATATATATATATATATATATATATATATATATATATATATATATATATGACGAAAATACTAAAAGTTTAGAATGTTTTACTCGGATTTAATAGCGGTAATCAAATGATTGATCGATTGCGCGACTATATGGATAAGGATTGTTAAATGTAGATTTTCAGAGCATGACATTTAAAATACAAGGTAAGTCATGGATTTTGTAATCTACCGAAACATAATTAGAAATATATATATATATATATATATATATATATATATATATATATATATATTCATTTTTTTCCATCAAACTTGCATTTTTATTTATATATACATATATATATATATATATATATATATATATATATATATATATATATATATATATATATATATATATATATAAATGCAAGTTTGATGGAAATAAAATGAATACTTGTGTACATTTCTAAACGGGTGAGTTGTCCTCATGCAAGTTATAGTCTTAGTCCATATTCATAAATGGTGGATTTATTATGAAGCATCGAATAAAAATGTTTCAAAACATTTTCAGATTCATTCAAACTTCACAAATGTGTTTATGTTTTAATTTTTACAAACATCATCACGTTTTTGAACACGACTAACGCGAATCGTAATTACTTGCAAATATGATGAGTTCTTGTACATCATGCCATATTGCATCATGTCGTTTGTGGAGAAAAATAGATAACAACACGAATAGACGGAATAATTACTTCTATTTAATCAAACTTGTATAAATGAAAACATCATGAGTAAATATGCATATATATATATATATATATATATATATATATATATATATATGTATATTATATATATACATATTCTAAATTTTAAAATACAAACTTTTCAAACACAAAGAATTTTGTAATAGCTTAATATTTTGTGACTTCATCTCTAAGAGAATTTGAATAGTATGTAAACCTCAGCTAATGTCATGGTATGTATGATCCTACATTCATTAACAACACACTTTAGATTAGCATACACATGTGTCGCTCTAGGTGAATTACATACATCTTCAGAATATTAAAAATGTACAAAACATTATTAGGGGTTGGGGGCCATCAAATTTCACATTTCAGTATTCATTTATTTTCATATATTATAGTTTTTGTGTCTATTATCTTTAACATATTTATGTTTCTCTATTTTTAAAATCATATTCTTTCATGGAAAACCGTCTGTATAGTACTAGTTTTCGTCTGAATGTTTCAATCGTGGTATATTCTTACCAGGTGTGTTACTCTCTAATCTGTGGTAATTACACTTAATCGTTGAATATCGATAAAAGCATACGTTCAAAATTACCAAGAATATTATGATGAATATTTTCACTAAATGTCGGTTTAACAGTTTAGACGTTATATTCATTCTTATACACCGTAGTCTTTTACTTTATCGTACAGAAATGCAATTTATTTTAATGAATTTATGAGAAATAATTAAATTAACATTTGCAAAAGTATGCATACTATTTATGGATACACACAAATATATATATATATATATATATATATATATATATATATATATAAATATAAATATAAATATATATATATATATATATATATATCTGGTTGAAAAAGAGTGCCAACTTCAGTTTATTTCTTTTGTGATCCAATCTTTTTGATTAATCGAACAATAGATATTGTACTATTGACCAAGGAGTGTAGGAAATCTCCATATTTGACGCAAACGTTTTCGACATCATTGGTCATCTTCAGGCGGATGATTAATCAATGCAAAATAAAATTGATGAATTTATTAAGAAGACGTTTCCATGTGATTAAAAACATTAAAAACATTCAACAGCATTCCAAACACCTTACAGCAGATAACATCTCCGAAGATAATTTTAGAAATATCTTAACCGGTAGTACATACATCTTGGCTATGTCATTTTGCGGTATTCGCCTCCCCATAATGGAAGCATTGTTCATTCAATTACAAAAGCCCAACATAAACCATGCGCGTTATGAGGGGTGCGAACGCGTGTTGAAATCATGTTGAATGTTTTAATCACATGAAAACGTTTTCTTCAATAAATTCAATTAATCATCCGCCAGAAGATGACCAATGATGTCGAAAACGTTTGCGTCAAATATGGAGATTTCCTACACTCCTTGGTTTGTAGTACAAGATCTATTGTTCGACATATAGAGAGATTGAATCACAAAAGGAATAAACAGAAGTTGGCACTCCTGTTCAACGAGATATGTATAAAAGAAGAATTGTTGCCTAATTATACAATATATATATATTATTGGACTTTTTACCCTCTTTGGATTTTCTTTTTTCGCCGTACCTGAAGTTGTGGCTTCTAGGAATTTAACTTTGAAACCTCTCTCATTACTTCTCGTGCCTCTAACGACCTACCTATCTACATCTTATTCTCTCCGCTGGACTCTTCGACACCGGACTTTTTAGCAATCGGACATTTGCTTGCACCCTGGCACAGTTTTGCCCTGCGTTTCTTTCTTTAAAACTTTTATTTCATTTTTTCAAATTTTAAATCTTGGCCATTGCCAACTTATCTATCCCAGCGACTCTGATGATAAGATTTTGATCTTTGAAAAGCCTGGCTTAAGGAAAATTTAACTTGAATAAATTGCCTTTTTGCGGAATATACCTTGCTTTGAACTTTTGAATTGAATTTTGATTTGGCTTTTGCTTTCTCTAATTCCTTTCCATTCTTCTCCATTTATATATATATATATATATATATATATATATATATATGGAAAGTGAAAAAAGAAATTTAAAAAACTATATTATATATGTAATAACCAACGTTTTGTTTTTATTGTAGAGTGTTAGATGAAGAAAAATGCAGAACAAAGTATACAGTTATTACTTTGATTTAAGTGAAAAAAATATATACATAAATAACTAAACGATTGGATTAAATAAAGACACTAACACATAAATACATACACTAGTAGATATTATTTCCATCTATCTTACACTTATATATACATATTGCATATACATACACTTTTTATGCTTATAGTTATGTTAATTATATTTGGTTAATTAATAATAAACTAATAAATAAATACATAAATGTGAATAAATAAATATATCCACGCATATATTAAGCAACAAATTGGTATTATTTCCTGTTTTTTTTCACATATATTCAGAGATTTCATATCCATACACTTATATCACAAAATATATTTTAATAATCATTGATCAATTTACAATTCACAACTAATAAATTAAATAAATATAAATCAATACATTCACGCATAAATTTATAAAGGAGTTATATTATTTCCAACAAAAAAATATTGATTAATTGTTGAGACAAAACAGTAATTAAATAAATAGGAATAAATAATACCCTATCACTTGAATTAATTAAGTAATAAGTATAATTTCCCCCATTCTCCCCTTTTGCTACAGCTTTCGTGTTTACTATAAATTTGCGTTTCAAGATAGAAAACACTTTCCACGCGTTTACATTCATAAATAATATTTTTTTATATCTTCTTCTATTTTTAATTCGAAACATGACAATAAGTTAAGACTTCCACCTCTTTTCCTATAACAACAATCGGCTATGCTCGTTTGTGACGCATTTGACCAATACACTATCTCTTTCCCTAAGCTAAAAAATAGAAATACAAATGAAAAACTCGCAGCTGTCACCCCATTTCTCTTTTCCCTTTAACTGTGCAAACTGCTGCGGATAAAGTGTACACTAAAATCGTTTTTTTTCATTGTTGCCTTCTTCATCCACAGCCATGGCGAAAATCAAACAGGTTCAAGCATATCAAAATGAATTACTATATGTTTTGTCTGAATTTTCTTTATCCTGAAGAAGGCTAAAATAAAGACGACACGTTGATAAATAACTAAATAATATAGTTTTGGGGATTTTCTTCTTTCAGTTTCCATTACGTCGAGGCATTTTATATGATGTGTATAAAGTTCCGAATACGTTCGTCGAACACTCCCGACTAGTCTTCTATATGTGCCCGCTTCTAGGTACATATAGATCTTAATTTCCCTTAATTACGTGACAGTTTCCGTTGGCCGAATGGATATTGCGACTGCTTTCAGATTCTAGGATGAGTCTATGAATCGGGTTCGCGCATCCAGACCGTCTGAAATTGTTACTTTCCTGCACTGATGAGAGCAATCAGCTTGAAACGCTAGCGTCTGTAGGTATTAATAATTTAATAATTTATATATATATATGATGACTATTATTTATTCAGGGCATATATCACTGAACGCCTGTACTCAAACATGATGATGTTATTTCTTTTCCAGACTAGACCTTAGTGAATGCAATAGCATGTTTCCTGATTCTGATAACAAGTTTATACATCAAACATGAAAAAATACAAAGAGCAGTAACTTAAAAAAATAATAATACTTTAGTATTTGATTTTTTTTGTTAAAAAACAGAAGTCTCTATATAAATGTAATTGAGTGACCACTTCAAATGCATATGTGTTTCTGGTGACAGCAAGCCTTACATTTGTTTACATTTACTATTAACAAAATGTTTAGTGAAATGTTAAAAAAATGTAACAACCTATTAAAACACGAGATGTAAAAATTCCTATTTCAAACGTGCAATTTCGTAAAAATCTTACAGAATTTGCTGATTTCCTGTTTATTATTGCATACAATACGTACTTAGAGCAAAATAAATTGAGTTGTACTATTAAAATAATTTTGAACATTTTTGGTAATTTTTACCCATTCATTTCTTTACATTTTATTATTGCTTATGTTTGAATTCATTTTTTAAAACTTGACTTAAATCATTGATCTATTATGTGACGCAAACACTATAATTATTTTGTTACAGAAATGTTTTAAGCTCTATTCATAACAAAGTCCGAATAGATTTGTTTGTAGAACATAAGACTGAAGATCTCGGGGTTTCGGGTTTTGTTTGCTGGTCATTAAATCCGCTTTATTTGTTCAGAAGCTATTAATACTATTAATGCAATATTCTTCATTTCTAAACGTCCTTAAATGTCTGATATTTCAGTATGACACAAAATACGCAATGTTTTATTACGTTTAAAATAATTGAACAAATTCTGACTGACGAACAGATGAACAACATTTTTATTTATATGAGACGAATTTGAAATATAACAAAGAGTACTTTTTTTCCTTTTCTTGGATTAGTAATTTAAAATTTAACCAATGAACTTTTTTTTTCAAATAAATATCATAGTGTAAGAAAAACAATGAATTATTCGGCAGAACATGCCCGCAGCTGCCCGTCACTGCCAAACACCACACGCCACCTCCCGCCACCCTCCGCCACTGATTTGAATATTTTTAAAATGAAAACCGGTGTTTATTTTTACTTCTGCTCTGAATACCTGCCAATTTTACAATATTTTTCTTTCGGTTTATTTTTAGTTTATTTTTCAATTCTCAAACTAGAATGCACGTTCACGAGTAGTATCTGTTTTGATACTATAATTGTTTCTTTCTTCTTCCCAGTCAGTGCAGCAGAAGTCTTCTGAACTGAGACAATTTTTATTTTTGCCTAATCCAAAGTGCCCCTCTATGAAGATATACGTGTCTCCACATTAAAAAAAAACCTTGTGTCTAACTCTGCCCTTGATTAAAATATTTTCTGATTTTACAATAGTTTTTCTTTTCAGTCTATTTATTAATGTATCTTTTACTTTTCATCATATAAATAATGTTTAAGTGAACTGTCTGTTCTGATACTATACTTTATCATCTCTGTCCTTGGTCAGTTGAAGAAGAAATCACTTTTATGACCATGTTATATTAATTGTAGGCGTGTTTATTGTCAACCAGCAAAAGAGAGACTGCCGTTTAAAAATACACCTACTTAGGCAAAAAGAAACGCTACAATACTACAATTGCCACACTCCAGGAGGTTTTCTTAACTGACAGAAGACAGGAAAGATAAACTACAATATCAGAACAGATACTACATTATTCTATTTTTAAAAGTAAAAAAGAACCAAAAAGTAAAAATAAACCAAAAAGGAAAAAAACCAATGTGAAATAGGCAACTATTCAGAACTTACGTAAAAAAACACCGGTTTTAATTTTCAAATATTGAAGACACACGATGTTTCTTAAATTTTAAATGGTTGTCATTGATTGGGGAATGTGATTCACGTTAGAAACAATCCTTGATTGTAGCGGGCAGTAGCGAGCATAAAAAGTGCTGCCTTAAAATTTGAAAGGAATTTAGACGTATTGTAACTGTGGAATAGAAAGCCACTTTTAACTAATACTCGTGTATTTAAAGAGTGAAAGGGTTAGATAATTGAATAGGGATTAAGACAACATTACCATAAAAAAATTAAATGCATCACGGTCATTTAATTAATTGAAAATTACGAAAATGTCTATTAAGTTTAATTTATTTATAAAGTTGACGAAATAAACTTAATAATAATTAATAATAATCCAAAAAGCTTTTTTTGATTAATTTGTTTTAAATGTTATTTAAAATATTATTTCGGTTGTTTTCATTAAGAAAACATATTACTATTCAACGGTCATATATATATATATATATATATATATATATATATATATATATATATATATATATATATGAAGTTAGATATGGGTATCTTTTTACATATTTACATAGTATTCTTAAATTAATTATCTGATTAATGTTAATGTTAAAAGGGTAACATTGCAAGCGATAGTTCGTTTCAGTTAGTCTTATTCAATGTGAATAGAAATGTGGTTTAAACACTTCGTTAAAATTAAGGAACTTTTGATTTCGTGCATTTTTGAAAATAGCTATTTGATATGGAAACTTAATATTGTAAAAATTGCGTTATCAAGTATTGAAACGGTCTTAGAATGGATGATATGAGCACGACAATATATTTTTGAATTTAATCATTTCTGATGTGAATTGATCTTTATCCATATACACAGATTATACACGATTTTCTGAATTAAGATTTATTCAAAATATCCCTTAAACTAAAGCCTTACATTCAAAGTAGTCGATAGAATGAAAATGGTGAAATATAATTTGACGAGAATTGGAATAAGAATTCTAGATAAAAACATATTGGGAGTTATACTTTGATTTTTATCCTTGTCAGGGAACAATGAAGTGTGTGCAAAATCTATGTTCGAGAAATTACTTTTACCCATGTTGTAATGGGAATTTTACTAGTATAAATGTATATATATATATATATATATATATATATATATATATATAGAGAGAGAGAGAGAGAGAGAGACAGACAGACAGACAGAAAGACAAAAACACATACAGAGCGAGAGAAGGAAAGAAAGAGAGAAAAAGAGAGACAGAGAGACAGAGATGCATGCCTGATTAAAATGCAATAATTTTCATTTTCTATATTTTTAATCGTTATCTCCATTCGGCATACGTTTGATACCTACTTTTAGTAATTCGTGGAGAATGTATATAATAATTATTTCTAAAGCAATATGGAGTGCTTCTGATCTTCGTAGTCGCATTCGGGAGTTGTTTTGTCTCCATCTTTTAAGGTTGTATTTGATCATAAAGGTATGTATAACAATTTGTCTCATATATATATATATATATTTATATATATATATATATATATGTGTGTGTGTGTTTGTGTGTGTGTATACATATACATATATATAACTATGAATATTTTCTATTAAATATTAAAATTGATTTACCTTCAGACAGCGGTGTTTCGGACAAACGTCCTGATAAGTGCAGGAAGTGCTGATTGAAGGCAGTCAGACGGGTTCGAACGCAGTTCATAGATTCAGAAAAGAAATACGATCCTACACCCTAATCAATTAGGCAAACGGCAATCGCCAAAGACATGAATGAAATTAAGATAAATTTAAAGCCAGCGAAAGGTTTCAAACGTTGGGAGATCAAAGAGTGCTTAAATATGCGGGCGTGTAAGCTTTTCTTTTATGGTTTAACGACCTCAGATTTTTATAATTTCATACAGTGTTCGAAAACTAAGATTTAGTTATCTTAAAGGGGGCATAACAATGAAAATTTTAAATTAAATATGAACATATATTTACCTACAGACAACGGTGGTTGCTGCTTACTTTATATATATATATATATATATATATATATATATATATATATATATATATATATATAATGCTTTCTGTTTTCACGTCTATATTATTTAGAAGCCTCTCAATAGAGGCCTGACACATATATTTATCACTGCACTTCGATGACTGACTAACACAAAAAGAATGCAGACGTATATACTCTAACTTTTGCGTTGAGCTATCCCTAATGTTAACTTTCAGCCTTCACATTAAAACGAGTCGAGATAATAAAAAAAAAGTTGTTATTTCAATACGAAATATTTAACGGACGTAAAATTGTAAATTCTGTTCACAGTTCATTTTTATATAAGAAAAAATAAACTAACAATTTTGTGTCGCCATTTTTATATTACATAAAGAAGGTCCGTATTTATGTCTCTGTGTGTTGTCGGATAAAACTAAGATCCTACAACACATTTCCCTTGAGCTAAACTGCAACAGGATAAGTCCACGAACGATACTTTATTTCTTGTTCCTAGTATTTGGCTAAAAAACACAGTGACCGTTCAAAACGTATTTCCGTCATATTTGTTTGGAGTTTTGTAATATTGTTTATTTTTATTATATTGAAGCAGATTGAAAAGTGAGAGGTAGGACAAGTCAGTGGTGTTATGATGTAACATTGCTGATGACGTGTAGAAAGATATATGTGTTACATAATGATGCTACACACATTGTTACTCTTCTTTTTATTATCATTTTCCCCAGCAACACTGGATGTTTCTGTTAGTTAGGAAATACAATTTAATTTTGTTTAGTTACATATCTCGTGCACACATCGTTCTGCCGTAAATTTATTGCGCTTGTAGATGCACTGACAAAGTCATTTATTCGTCTTTACTTATCTTTATTTACGTAAAAATAGCCAACGTATTGTTTCCCGAATCAGGTTGCGTAATTATCATAGTAACATAAACATAAATACGAGTATAATTAACAGGTAAGTAATATAAATACATAATACCGGGAAGGCCAGACCTTGCTCTTGATTGAATGAGGATCACTACTGTGTATATTTTTACTATGCTCATAATGCCGTATTACATTATTCTGTTGTATTGACCCATCCTCCCGTTTTTGACTAAAATATAGTCGGAAGTAAGTGAAACATTGAAAAACTCTCGGAATTAGTGGGTCATACACATGGTTTAATTGCCATGTAACTTGAATAGTGTTATTTGAAGTTTAACGTGGGTTCTGTCATCATGGATCACTTAGAGGTGAAGCAGAAAGATGGTCTGCACATAAAGGGTAACGTAGAGATACGGAACCACCCTTATTGACTCCTCAGATAACTTTGTATTATTTGGGTCACTAATTATCAAAGCCAATAGCCCCTCGGTATTAGATATAATGACGTAGGATTATTCCTAACTAAAAGATGAGGAACGCTATGGTAGTACTTACATTTATCAATAGTATGAACGGCATTTGATTATTTATGTTGCGATTACTCACTAGAATGCGTTACCATTTAAGTCGAAAATGAGCAAGATGTAACCAGCATAGAAACGATCCCACAGTAATATCTTCCACAGGCGTCGACCCCTTGAAATACAGCTCTATTTATGGAAGTTCTTCCTGGCGCAAAGTCTTTGGAGTGAGAAAGGCCATGTTTTCATCGGTGTGGATGAGAGAGATGATTCTTTCTGTGGCTTTCTACCAATGGAAGAATTTAAGATTGAGTATCAGTCTATAACCTTCCATGAAAAGGTTGTTTCTTTTATTCGAAAACGTATTTAATTATGTATATGTGGGACCTGTTATCTATGATTGCTTTCAAAGTTCTAGAACATATGCGACAAAGACTTTTGAACACACTTTATACAATCTACTGAGGTAATCTTTTATTTACCATGAATTTACACATAGCATTATGCCGACTCTCGCATTATTTCCGCCAAGTTTAAATTTACGTATGCATGGACAATTTAAGATATTGCCTCGACTTTGCTGATATTCTGTTTTCTTCTTTTTGGGTGTTATTTTTGCAGATGACTTTTACGAATGTCACAGTTCCTGTGTCTCTCTAAAGCATGGCCAGGGGGTAACGCAAGGAAGAGGCAACACACATCTATCTCCTTGACTACCAGAAATGTGTTCTTTACTTTATTTTGAGGGGTTTGTGTGTGCATCAAAATAGCCAAGAGAATTCCCAATCATGTGATAACATTCTGTAAATATACTAAAAAAATATGTTTGCGATCCAGTTCGACGTCCTGGAAAATAAAGTTAAATCAGTGAAAAAATTAGAACATTCGCAGAAAAGTTAAATCAACCGAGATTCAGCTACAAACAGCTATTTATGAGATGTTTTAGATAAGAATACTATATTTAGAGGCAATAAAAGCAAACATACGACCATCTAACAAGTAAATATTAAATAAACTGCGTCAACTCCTCATTGTTCGCACGAACACTAACCCTCTCTCGATGGAAATATTACGAGGAACCCATTAAACAGCTACGTTTCTTTTAAAAATATCCATAATAGAATATGAGATTGAAGCGATATCCTGAGCACAATACGAGCGGTGGAAGTTGTCCCGAGTTGCTTTGTGCCCCCATAAAAGGATCCGCCTGTGTCTGGCTATTAGTGAGAATAGTAAAGACATTTCGAATGCATATGTTACTAGTAAGGATTGCCTTACGACCTATGGGTAACACCACGACTAGTCATTACACTGCAATAAGCAAATTCATCTTAATAACAAAAATAGTGTACCAACGAATTGTTTAATGAGATTGAAAACCTGCTGATAAAAAGGAATTAAGAAAGAACAAAAGTGAACATCAAGAAGAAATGAGAGTCAGAGTCGGATTATTTCGTGAGCCGGATTATGTTGTCGTATTTAAGCTCGAGGAGAGATCGCTGATGGTAATATTAATAATTATGTTTTCACGGGTTAGAATATTTATAATTATATAATATATATATATATATATATATATATATATATATTATAATCAAGAAATAAAATCTCAATTACATGACATTTACAAAGCATCGTAGTTGCATCTCTTTAATTTATAAATACCAAATATGTTGTAAATACTGTTTTCCTCACACTTATCATGGCCTCGTGCCTAATTTCTTCCAAATATTTTTTTAAATATTTTTGGCAAATAAATATTTCAAAGTGTAGTATTTTTACTTAGCATTTCAGCGCCTCATACGTTTTTTTACTCAGCATTTCAGCGCCTCATACGTTTTTTTTACTCAGCATTACAGCGCCTCATACGTTTTTTTACTCAGCATCTCAGCGCCTCATACGTTTTTTTTACTCATCATCTCAGCGCATTATACGTTTTTTTGCTCAGCATCTCAGCTCCTCATACGTTTTTTTACTCAGCATCTCAGCGCTTCATACGTTTTTTTTTACTCAGCATCTCAGCGCCTCATACGTTTTTTTTACTCATTATCTCAGTGCATCATACGTTTTTTGTACTCAGCATCTCAGCGCCTCATACTTTTTTTTACTCAGCATCTCAGCGCTTCATACGTGTTTTTTTACTCAGCATCTCAGTGCCTAATACGTGTTTTTACTCAACATCTCAGCGCCTCACACGTTGTTTTACTCATCTCAGCGCCTCATACTTTTTTTACTCAGCATCTCAGCGCCTCATACGTTTTTTTTACTAAGCATCTCAGCGCCTCATACGTTTTTTACTCCGCATCTAAGCATCTCAGCGCCTCATACGTTTTTTTGAATAAGTTTTTATTAGTATTAAACATACTAAAATACAAATTAGAAATTTATATCACAGAATATAAATTCATTAGAAGGTGCTCATGAAGTTAATATGACACTTACTTATATCTATCGCTGTGTGTGGGTGTTTGCATATTACTATATATACGGTAGTTGAATAATAAACGTAGGTAACTTTTATGGTAGATTGACTGAAAACAACTTTTGCATTTGTGATTTAGAAGAAATTTATCAGTTTTTTATAGTAACTAATTATTATTTTTACTGTTACATTTTTTTTTTTTTTAGATTTTTACACATCTTTTAATTTTTGTTTTCTTGAATTTCTATTTACTATATTATATATTCCGGAGTAAAAGGGAGTGGAAACACAAATAGAGAAATAAAAACTACGCAGGAGTTGTTCCTTTCCTTAAGAGAAAAGTAATTTCGTTTCATGATATGAAAATGTGGTGATTGATCGATATATTTTTAGTACTCAACATATATATTAGATTGCGTGGGCGGTAGAATATCGTGTCTTCATCTACTTGATGAAAGTGGCAAAGTTTTAAACTGTATAAAATATTTATTTCAATTCGCCTTCGGCGCCCACACCAGGGGAATGCAGATAGGACTGCTCAGAAATATGTTGTCGGCTTAAGTACATTTGGTCTTTACAGTAGGGTTTTTCACCTGAACAGTTAAGCATACTGTTGGTGTAGCAAGGTAAATACCACCCCGACTAAATAAAAATTATTCTACATGGAAATATAAATCACCTGCAGAGTAGCATTGCCACAACTGTACGTACAAGCGCAACGCAGGCTTCGTGCAGAAATACACTCAGAAAAAGGAGAAATACTATCTAGGAGAATGGCTTACTGAGATTAAACATATACTACACGTTTATCTTTATATCGTGTAAGTGATTCTCACATACAAGTAACTTGAATGCTTACATATTAATGTTTTTATTTTCTTTGGGGCGCATATTTACTTCCTAAATCTTTAAATAATTTTCCGTTTTTCTCCTCGTATATACAAAATAGTACAAATTATAACACTGTTTTTCATTAATATATTGTATAATTTGAAGAGCATATGTAGATATTAAATATTACCGGTATCTCTTTATTATCTATGTTGAAAAAGTGTGGGTCATTTTATCATTGTTTTGTATAATTAACAAAGACTAGGTAGATATCGAATGTATATATACTAACATTATAATATATGTTGAAAAATTGTAGGGCTACCTTATCAATGGTTTGTATAATTTACAGAGTGTATATTAATATTATTGCATTAAAATTTATGTTGAACAATAGTGGGGTCTTTTAATTACTGTTTTGTATAATTTACTGAGACTAAGTTGATATAAAATATAATTATTATTACATTACTATCTATGTTGAAAAATCATGAGGTTATTTTATCATTGTTTTGAATAATTTGCAGAGAATAAGACGGTATCAAATACTTATAACATCGCATTTTGATCTCTATTAAAACATTGTGGGACTACTTCTTGTTTGTGGATATACTTTTCTGCTTTTTACCTATATTTTACCTCTATATTAGTATTCGCTTCTTCATTATGAGTCGAAAATTCATTGCAATGAAACCTGCAAAAGTTATCATTAAAACAGAATTTTGCATTGCAAATTATATTAGAAAAAAAATGTTAATGATGAAAACAATACCGCAATCATTACATTTAACTTGTAATAAACAAAGACATAATTAGTATAACCACCCCACATAGTTTCAAAAGACAGCACACAAATTTAAAGTAAACATAGACTCGACTAGTCGCACACACACATATATATACATATATATATATATATATATATATATATATATATATATATATATATTGTTTTTTTGACGCTGGTTAACTTACTAATGACAAATTGAAATATAAGAGTTGTATAGGATTTGAACCCGTGTCTTCGAAAAAAGGACAACTTAACCTAGGTTTCATTGTGTGTTTTGTTTATTCTCAGCGTGATTGACTAAATAAGAAACGCAAACACAACGCTAAATAAATGAACAGCAGAATACTAATATAATTCCGGAAATTTAAAAAAACACTCGAAGAGCTGTCTATATCAGAGTTCTTTATTTCATTTACTCGGTAAGATCATCATACGTACAAAAGAACATAATAGCATACACTAAGATGGATTGTAGTCGTATCCATAGGAGTATAGTGTTGAGGCGCATATGGAGTTGTGAATCTTTACATTCTGTACCCATTTTATTAGTGGATGTGTAATGCCTAATTAAATATCAGGCGGACTAACTATTACTTTACCCGCTCGCCACTACCACAATTTACTGATTTAACACTCCTCCATATTGTAATATGTATCCCGCCAGCCGTAACGCACTCGTCACAGCGTCTCTTCTAATATATTTCTATATATGTGCACCGACAGTCATCATATAATTTAAATTCGAATATAGTGGTCCCGTTCTGTATTTACTCTCCAAGAAAACTTTATTTTATTTCTTTCTTATATATTCATAAGTATTGATTTAAGAAGTAACCTAAATAAATCCGTACATATGAAACCAGTCAATTCGTGATATGTCCGTTGAGTCGAGTTCACGAACGACGAGCAGGATGTGCGTTGATCTTAGGAACAAAGCAGAAAATAATTATATGTCAAATTCATTACAGCCATATCATGAAGTTGTGTAACACTTAACTCAAATAAATATTATTTACAATTGCATCATGAATCTTTCATGGTGTCATTGATATTATTATATGCGTACTGTTGGGTATGTGTGTGATTTATGCCTATATTTTATTTACACCTATTAGTTCATATAGGAAATCGGAGAGGGATTGATTTATTCTGGTCGGTGATAATAAAACGCTTAGTAATGTCTTGCCCCAACAACTCTAAGCGCTACAACATTGTAAACAATTTACTTTTGACTAGCCATTTGTATGTTGTGTACTGCCTTATTCAATTGAGCAAATGTAACATTATATATATATATATATATATATATATATATATATATATATATATATATATGTATATATATATATAAATATATATAATAAATGTAAAATATTAGTTTTTATCAACATACGTATACGTTTCATCATTACCTGGATCATCAGTATAGAGAAAAAGTATCCACACCGGTTTCCGGGCTCGAACCACAGAATACGAGTTATATTTCCAACTCAAGTTCCAACGACTTTACCCACACGGTTGTCGCAAATAATCATATCATTCTACATATCGATCTATCTATCAACTCTTCTACCTATCAATCTATCTTTCTATCTATCAACATATCCATATATATATATATATATATACATATATATATATATATAAATATATATATATATATATATACATATATATATTTATATATATATATGTATATATATATATATCCATCTATCTATATCTATATATCTATCTATCTTCTTATCGATATATCTATCATTTTCTACCAATATATCTACCTACCTATCTATTTATCTGTGTTTCTCTCCATACATACACCTACCAATTATACTATATATTTATCTATCTAGCTTTCTCTCTCTCTTTCTCTCTCTCTCTCTCTCTCTCTCTCTCTCTCTCTCTCTCTACATATATATATATATATATTTATATATATATATATATATATATATATATATATATATATATATATATATATCTACTTACCTACCTTCCTACCTACTTGTCTATTTATCTATTTATCTATGTGTATCCAATTGAATTCAACATATATACAGGACTGCCCCCCTTACACTTTATTTCCGCTCTCTCTCTCTCTTTCTTTCTCTCTCTCTCTCTCTCTCTCTTGATATATATATATATATATGTGGGCGTTTGCGTGTGTGTGTATGTGTGGGGGGTGTAAGTGATGTATGTATGACGGAGGCAGACGCACATGTATACGCGCGGGCCGCGGACCATAGCTAGTTACGCACACGTGCACACACGCAGACATACAGAGTGCCGACAAAGTATTAACATTTAAAGACCAACTTTAAGCATTCTGAACAAAGTGTACTCAACGGCCGCCCACAAAGATGACCGGAACGATAAAAGTCAAAAACAAACATACTTAAAAAAGGACAAATAACTTTGATCCAGAGAAGCCAAAACTATGGAAACACATACACCCACGCACGTACACACACACGCGTGCACATGCGCAGAACCATCAAACTGTTAAAAATATTAAAAAATCAAATGGAATATATATCTGAAAAGAGCAAGCAAGAAAAGCTCGAAACGCGTTATAAATATAAAATTATAAAATTATAAAATTATAAAATAATAAAATAACAAACAATGGTTGAAAAAAAAGTATTTTTACAAATGTTGGTCGCCTCACTTCTGTAAATATATATATATATATATATATATATATATATATATATATATATATATATATATATATAGTCTCGGAAGTTTCTCAACCATTAAAACTATATTTAAAAAAAAACAAAAAAACTTATAGTCCAAAGTCTTCCAGTGGAAAATCACTCATGTAAGTCAATTTATTGTTTACAGTTTTTATATAAGTTTGTTTCTAACACTATTTTAAGGGATCATCAGTTGTTTACCATGAAAAACTGTTTCCTGAATTTAAAAACAAGACAGTGTTTAATTTCATGGGTTCCCAGCAGAGTTGATCAGACCTTACTTCCCTTAAAAGACAAAAACATAAACGTTCCTTATACTAAATCTACGTTTTGTTCCATATAAATGTTTTGCTAACTTATATTAGTTATTTAAGACACAGAAAAAAAAAATTTCTTTACCTGTGCTGTTCGTCTGTCTAATAAAATGTATCCGTTACGTACAAAAATGTTGCTGCATTTTAAAGTGTTTGGACGAATCCATGACACTATTATTTAAGTGATTAATGTATTATTTTTAGTTTTATATTATAAATATAAAAAACATCAACACATGAAAAATTAACAAAATAAATAAATAAATAAATATATATATATGTATATATATATATATATATATACATACATACATACATATATATATACTTTTAGTTCCTCCTTCTCTCCCTCGTCCTCCTTTGTTGTCCATCTCCCCGTTGTCGTCAACCTCAAATAAATATTAATCTTCCTTGTTCACTTACAGTTTTTCTAATCTGCGTTCACAACAGTCGATTTTTTTCTTTTCTCAGTGTTTCAAATCGACGTCTATATATATATATATATATATATATATATATATATATATATATATATATATATATATGATTAAATTAGGATATATATACGTATATATATATATATACATATATATATATAAATATAATTGCTCTATCTCGTATATTGAGCTTAAACTATTTCACTATAGGTTCTATTTACTGAAAGCTCACTTTCATCTTCCTATCTATTCTACTGTTTATTCTACATATTTATTCTATAAATATATATATTCTATAAATATATATATATATACATATAAATATATATATATATATACATATATATATATATATATATATATATATATATATATATATATATATATTAGGGTGACCCCACAAAACGTGCCCACGTGTACACTTTATGTGATATGTCTTTTATTTATTCACCGATTGCCCTTATTTTACAGCACATGGCAGAATAAACGACCATGAGTACACCAAGACCTCAGGAACAAAGAATGCACTGTGTTAAATTTTACTACAAGACAGGCTCGCTTAAGAAAACCCAGGACCGTTTCATGCATTCAGTTCGAATGTGAAAAGGCTCCATCAAAAAGTATAATTCAGAACTGGGTGGACCACTTCGAGAAGTATGGGACCGTGGAGAACCTCAACGCTGCCAGTGAGAACCGTCCAAGCCACTCGGGACGTCCCAAGAAGCGAACAGCCGAGCTGGTCGAAAGTGTGAGAGAGTCTCTCCAGGAGAGTCCGAAACGCTCTGTGCGTAAGCGCAGTCAGTCCCTCGGTATCTCCGTGAGACTTTCCGGGGAGTACTCGTGAACGATATCAGGGCTTATCAATACAGAAAACAGACGCCCCAGACCCTTACATCCTCACAAGAAGCAGAGGAGCGCTATGGCAGTCAAGATTCTCGTTAAGATCGAGGAGACACCAGGTTTCCTTAATCTCCTTTGAACCTCTGATGAAGCCCACTTCCATCTTGACGAAAAGGCGACCTCCAAACAAATGTCTTCTGGGGGTCCTCCAGACCCAATGAAGTAGCCACCAAGCCCCTGCACTCTCCTATGTGCACGGTGTGGGCTGCAATCCCGGTCAGAGGCATCATCGGACCAATCTTCATCGAAGAATCTGGCACAGTAGTGACAGTCACCAAGGAGCGGTGTGTGGAGGTCCTCAAAACCTTCAAGAGTGAGCTTCAGACATTCTACCCGTCGCTCATGAGCAAGTTCTGGTTCCAGCAAGACGGAGCAAGTTCTTACACCTCAAACCTATCTCTAGATTGGCTGAAAGAGAACTTCGGAGGCCGAGTGGTCAGTCTCAAGACTAATTTTGAATAGCCACCCCATAGCCCGAACTTAAGCCACCCCGATTGTTTTCTTTGGGGCTATCTTAAGGACAGAGTGTACGCAGGGAAACCCAGAACCCTCACGGAACTCAAGGAATCCATCAGGGAGGAGATGAGAGTCATTCTTAATTCAGTCTGTAAGAACGTCATGGACAACTTCCTTCTGCGCCTCAATAAATGCACGGAGCTAAATGGAAGCCATCTAGAACATATGCTGTAGAACGGAGAAAAAAAGGCCAAAAACCCTAGTGTTTTTATGTGATGTTGTGAATATAATAAACTAGTTATGACCAAAAATTAATTTCATTCGGACGAAACACTAAGAAACGGGGCCTAATTAAATTTGGGGCCCGTTTTATGGGGTCACCCTGTATTCATATATATATATATATATATATATATATATATATATATATATATATATATAACCCCCGATATGTGAAACGGATTCACAAACGGTAACCTGTAGCTGAATCCCAAACTGAGCTAACCTTTACCTTAACCTAAACGTACCCCAATTGCTAAGCAGAACAACCATGGAGAATTTTTTTTTGATTTTGGAAAAATGGAAATAAATTAAGAAAAAGTAAATAAGACGGTTTAGTTTGTCGGAAACTTTTCGAAGAAATATATGTATTAGACGAATTATGAAAATAAAGTGAATTGAAAGAAATATGAACATCAGTATTTTGGATTGATTTTTTCCTGTGGTCATTAGAATCCAACTATAAAAATAGATGCTCTGAATCTTGTAAAATAATTTCATCCAGCGTGCAATTTTAAATATATCTGAAATTATAATTGCGATATGCCTAATATATATCTTTTAAAATATGTCACACAAAACTATTTATCACACTCTCTCTCTCTTTCTCTCTCCACCTCAATCTATCTATCTATCAATATATATATATATATATATATATATATATATATATATATATATATATATATATATATATAGCAATAGTTACTAATACATATAACATTGCTTATACCTATACACGTTGGCGTTTAAAGCTTACACTTTCATCAGTGTAGAAAGTTAAAATTCTAGACGGTAACAGAGCGGGAATATTACTCACAGTCAATCAAGACCCCGGCCATCGGAAATTCTCGCATGATACATGAGCAATTAAGTTGTATTTATGCTTAAATACGGCGGGCAGTAAACAGCAAACAATCTAGAGGGTTTGACACACGTCATCGGAACATTTCTTATAACTAAATGACAGTCGTTTTTTAAATATTTCCGAACAGTGCTCAACTTTTCATTTCTTGAAGTGGCTTTATAACAATATTTAAAAAAGAAATATAAGAGTATGTATATTTACATGCGTCGGCGTTTCAAGCCTACACTTTCATCAATGAAATACGTGACAATTTCAGTCAGTCACAGGGTGCGACTCCGGTTCACAGAGTCAAACAAGGCTCCGAATGATCTTGCTCTATTACCTACGGATATCTGAACGTATCACGTTATATAGAAGAAATCAGAAAAGTGTGTATATCTAAGTATAGTTAGATTGAGGGAATGAGGTTTACTTTCTGAATACATAAGTCGGCAAAAGAAAGCCATAAAGTGTGATAGAAGATAGAATATCGATAGAGATCATTTTGTGTACGATTACCGGAAATTTCAACTAGAACCTCAAATCAATGTTACTCCATTCACTTACTTCGACGTGAGTTCAAGTTTCAACAATATATCTGTTTTCATTCACGCATAGTTGTAGGTATTAATTATTATTGATTGAACATGATCTTCCTTAGAGGCGCAGTAACAGCGGTAAACATTTCTCTTTATTCCAGCAAATTGTCTCCCTATCAAATACAAAATAAATACATTTTTACGTTTAACTATTACATTAATCATATGGGACGCTTTTTTACTATATATTTGACCCCTTATCGGCTCTTATGTTATACGCTGCACAACGTTTTCGCTTCTCACACTCTTTCCCCCACCCTATATCTTTCTCTCTCTCTCTATCTCTCTCTCTATATATATATATATAAATATATATATATATATATATATACATATATATGTATATAATATATATAATTAAATATAACAATATGATTTAGTGAAACTAATTATAATTCTCCATTGGATTAGCTCATCAATAGGAAAACAGAAAATCAATATAGCACATGATACTTTTCAAACTGTAACGGAACAGAGAGGGTTTTATAAGGAAGAGAAAGGCATCAATTTTAGATTGTCTATTTTTATTTTAGATTGAACAGAATTGTAGTCCTCATATTCACTTTATTATTATAACACGGGTGCAATAAGTAATCAAACATATCGGATTCTGTATATATATATATATATATATATATATATATATATATATATATATATATATATATATATATATATATATATATGTGGGTGTGTGTGTGTGTGTATATATATATATACATATATTTATATCTAAGTCGACGTATTCGTACACATTACCAACAATCACATCACTACATCACTCTACACTAAACCCACCGAGGGATACGGTTACCTAAACTTTGAAAGTGGCCACCCGTTAACCACCAAAAAATCAATCATACATAGTCAATGCCTACGCATAAAAAGAATCTGCTCTGACTCAAACGAGTACGAAACACTTCCTCCACAGGAAGTACCCCTTCGAAATAATAAAACAATCTATTAGGAAAGCATTCAACACAAGGAGGCAAAACCTACTAACATACAATAACACCCAAAAAGCACACTCACAAATACCAATGGTAATTGACTTCAATCCCAACAGGCACAAATTACCCGCCCCTCTCCAAAACATATACACACAGCTACAGACGACCCCACGATTAACAAAATCTTCAAAAAACACTCATCTGCGCAAATCGACAGCCCCCGAACTTACATTCTCTTCTTACATCAACCAATATACATCACGCCATCGCACCACAGGGAAACAACAGATCCCAAATTTGCCAATACATCACAACCGACGCCACATTAACACCTCCAGGCACCAACATCAAATGTAGTCCCCCCCATCTCACCTGTTATAGCCACAACGTGGTTTACTTATTATACTGCACCCGATGCACTAAAGGCAACTACGTTCGGTAAACACGCCTGGAGTTCCGCAAACGTTCAACAACCACAAATACACAATCAACAATAAGCTGAAAGAACACTCAGTAGCCGAACATTTGAATCTCACAAACAAAATCATAGACAACATGAAATGCATTCCCCTAGCCTCCAAATTCAAATCACAAAAACACAGAAAGAAATAGGAGGCGACACTTATCCTGAAACTAAGCACGCACACATTAGGACTAGATAGAGATCTTGGTCTTCTCGGCAAGTACACTTTTTACAAAAACACGAACTAACCAACAACATTTTCAAATAGTAGAGGGCATCCATCCATCTGTCTAACCCCTACTCTCTCTCGCTCTCTCTCTCGCTCTCTCTCTCTCTCTCACACACACAAACGCGCACACTCCCCCTCTGCCTCTCTCCATATGTATGTGTGTACAGGTATGCCCTTGTGGGCGAGAGTGTATGCATGTATATGCCTACACATATAAATGGGTGTGTGCACGTACGCCTTTGTGGGTGTGCGTGTACGGATGTATATGCCTACACACATATAACTGCATATGCCTCTCCTCTCTCCACATGAATCCGCGTGTGTGTGCGTGGACAGATTTTATTTTTTATTTTTTTATTTTAATTCACTTTTATTTATTTTTCATTTGTTATTCTTTCATGTTTCAAAGTTCACGCACACCCCGTGTACTAAATTTCATGCCTCTACTCTAATGTTATATTACTGCAGACAATTTGTCTGACCAACCTAATCTCTCTTCTCCCCTGCTATGTGTTTGTATGGAGATATGCCTATGTGTGCGCATGCGTGTGTGTGAGTTGATGGGCGCGGGTCAGTGTGCCCGTGTGTTTGTGTGTATGCGTGGATACGTGTATATGTCCACACCCTCATGCCAGGTCACACATGGAATGAATGTATTGTTCACTCAACCATAGTAACAGACACCTGCTTGATCATTATGTCACTGTGTTTCCCCTTTTTTTTCTCTCTCCTACTGCCACCACCCACCTCCCACAGTGCACCCACGGTTCTTCAGTACACTGACGAGGGCCGAAGGATTATGGCCGAAAATGTTGTTCTCCTTTCCTGGAGAAAACACTTTTTTTCCTGTATAAGGGAAAATTGATATTCCTAACGTCAAAATATAGAAAATAAATTGTGAAAATAGATAAAAATATATTTTTCGCATTGATTTTTTATACACACACACATATATATATATATATATATATATATATATATAACTCAGATATTTGTCACATTGACATCGATATTAAACGCTCACTTTTCTATTTAAAAAGTAAAAAAACACATTTTGGATGATCTGTTTATTCAACTCTTATGCACATTTCTATATCTCCATGATGTTTCTATTGGGCATGATTGCGTATCATTTTGTGTGAAAAAAATCTAGCGCATCCACTCACTCACAAGTCAGTGCGATTCCACCAAACACAACTTTTTTATAATGTTCCATGAACATTTATTTGATTACGAAACTTAATTCTAACAAAATAAATTTCATTTTTCGAAAATACCTGCTAAACATTCCTGTAACTAACTTTCAAAGTCAAACTAAATATAGATGTATAGAGTTTAGGACTAAGATATTGAGTTTATTCGATAAACAAATACGGTAAATAGGAAAATCGGAGCAAGCAAAATAATTAGCGGGGGTAGTTTTCTTCAACTCGATCGCCAGTAAAATCGATCAAAATTTCAGGTTAGTTTTAATAATAATTTGGGACAGGAACACATCAACCTGTAAACATCATTTGGATATTTCGCTTTCGCTATTAATGTAGCAACGCCCTAACGGTGTTTATTTAGTAATGGGGTATTCCCGTCTAGAAGTAACATTTTGCCTATAACGATGCTCTTAGCAAGTTGTTTTAAATCATTCCACAACTGTTTTATTTCCGAGAAAATGTGTTGTTCGCTGTTAATCAACCGGAGTGTGTTTCTTCCGGCCAGGTGCGTGTCTAAGTAATGTAAGTGTTATTCCTGCTACATGACTTTTCTGGTAGACCCGGCCTGATATTTAACATTATGACTGGAAATATTTTCGTTTACCCATACAATACAAAATAACACCTCTGACTTTAATAAACCCGACTTTTAAAATCACTATATTTTACTGTATTTCATTATATAAAAATGACACATTAATTATAGTAATTTTAAAACTGACATTAATATATATATATATATATATATATATATGCCTTTATTTTAATTATTAAAGTTACTGGAGTTATTTGCTTATCTACAATGTTTCGAATGAATAATAAGAATTTCATAACGACGGATATAAAAAATAGCACTTTTGTCTTTCTAAGTATTATCGTCTCTGACTAAAAATCAATACATTTTTTTTTTAAATAAACATTATTTTGACAAAACTGCTTTCATTACCT
This sequence comes from Sepiola atlantica, assembly GCA_963556195.1. Taxonomy (NCBI): domain Eukaryota; kingdom Metazoa; phylum Mollusca; class Cephalopoda; order Sepiida; family Sepiolidae; genus Sepiola; species Sepiola atlantica. The sequence continues at coordinate 51,802,130 of OY744535.1, forward strand.
TTAATTGAAAAAGCACTGTTATGTTATTCGTCTGACGTTCACTTTTAGTGACGTACTTCTCGAGCCTTTATTTATTAATCAATGTATTCATCTTAATTATTTTTATTAGAATATTACACCTTTAAAGAATTACTTATTTCAATATAAATATGTACATACTCTAGCCGTTTCTAACAGGTTAATTATACATTGCCAGTGCACGAGATCTCTTAAAAGCGTGAGTGCTTATATGAATGTACGTCTGTTCCAAATCGTAACCTTTTTCTCCTATACACAGTTGTGAGTCGTATCCATGTAAGATCCTTCGCAGTGTGTCCATGTTAGTTAATACAATACGACGAAACAAGCATTATTAATTCACGGAAATCCTGCTAGTAAGAGTTACTCTACTGCATATTAGCAGATAAGAAGCTTGGAGAATTAATAGTATGCGATCACGTTTTCGGGGTGATTCAGTTAACTCACTTGTACATATGAAGTGTATAACTATTGCCGTTCGAGGCGGAGATACAAAAATGCTCATGTAAATGTAGTTTCAATTATAAAATGAGATTAAATGTTGCCTAATGTAACAAAAGATAGGGACATGAAATGTTACCGGCTCTATACGAGTGGACCGATTGTTATGTTGTGAACTCGTATTTCAGTTAAAACACTTGCATTTGTTGTTAGATTGTGTATAGGTGACATTCATTTATTTATTAAGGTAGCACACTTCAATTAAAAGGACGATTTTGGGAATATATACAGTTCATTTGTTTACAAATGCGAGAGAACAATAGAGTTTAAGATTTGTCGTTAATTGTTGCCGTGTTATCGAACAGGAGTTGCAATTTTATTTACAATAAAAGAAACCGGAAAACATCAAGCACTGTTAAGTTTCAACAATATTAGGGTAGTATTAATGTTTAGACAATACCGGTTAAAGGAAAACAAACTTAACAGAACGCTCTCCCACCTTCACAAACATCTTTCTTGTCTGCTAATGTATATCAAATTTTCATTCCTCTCACTGCCGTCTTATTGCCTCTTTTAAAACGGGTCAGTAGAAACACATGTGAATTACTCAAACTACATACCCTCTGTCTATTCTCTCTTTTAAAGTGTTTTTCGACAAACAAGCCATCACATTACGATGCAAAACACATTGTACCACTATTCACCTGGTCAGAAAATATCTACATCTACATCCCCTGAAAATCAATATATGGCACGGGCACATGCATTTCGTAACGTGCAGCTGGAAGTACGGCTTCCTGAAGTACGGAATGTATACTATTACTTTATCTTGTAAATATACTCGCAGACACACTACCTACACATGCGTCTGATAACGTACTAACATATATTTATAGTTCGCAATAGCCCATTATACAACGCATCTTATGTTTTTGTTCTGTCCCTGAAAGTGTAAAGCAGCAACCAACTGCTGTCAATAAAGTCTGCAACTCGTTCACAGACTCCTTCTTTAATTTGCTGAACTTCGAAAATTGTACATCTGATTAACAAGCTTCTTCGATGTGAGACATACTGATAACGTACAGGCTGCAAATACACATCAAGCTGCTCGTCAAATTTTGCAGCAATTGGCTTCGTTGAAAGGAACCGCTGACAAACCAGGTGCTTCTATCAAACTCCACGCTTCGTCCGAAAGCGGAAAAATTCGTTAATTGCGTGTATCACAAGAACAGATCGACATTACGTGCTTCTGTAGCATCAGTTACTCATAGATTGTGCCAGTGTTTTCAGTCTCTGTGCGGATTTTAGCGGTGCCGCTTCCGAAGAAGGTCTGTGTAAATTCAGTTAATGTTTAGTACTATGTTCATTGTCAGCCAACATCATAGTAGAACGTGCAGGGTAAATCAAGGTGCTTCGTTAATGTTTATCTTAATGATAGGTAGTGGTCAGTTCACATTCTGCCTGGTAAATACACCGGTGCTGACTATCGTCTATAATTGGTGGTGTTGCACCGAAAACAGCGTGAACATTTTGTCTGGCTCTCCCGCATGCACTCTCCTGCAGAGTGATTAGAGCCTGTGCATAGCTAATTCTAATACACGGACGTACCCAAGTAGGTGTGTGTGTGTGTGGGGGGGGGTAATACGGCAGACTACACCGTAGAAACGAGTAATTTCTCATACAACGAATCCCTCTTTCATAAAAGTCCGAGCCTGGGACAACAGTTAATCGTTACACAGATCACTCTTCTTATCGGATGACGGTGAGCGCCCTTTTCTCTAAAGTTAAGGCGTCCTAGCTTTCCTCGCACACGATCCCATAGTCTGGTATTTTTTCGATCGCACTTACAAAATTTGCAAATCACCAACTATGAATCAACACTTTCAGTTAAACGTTACACACGGACTTCTATCATCAAATACGCTCTGTAAGTACGTTCGGTAAAAGCTGTAAATAGTAGTTTGTTTAATTATGACTGCGTCGGAGTTCTCATTTGTACGTTTTTGCTTAACACCGAACACTCCTTAAGTAAGTTGCATAAGGATTAGAAGATCAGACCGTTTCATTCCAGATAGATCGCATGTCAATTCCGCTTTCTCGAACAACTCAACTAGACCTCTACTACTGTGAAATTCGAGTAACACTGTAATGTCGAACTAACTATTTTCCCAGTCCATGAATGCATAAAAACTGAACATATCATTTGTAGCATAATAAGGTTTTAACGACGGCTTAGAATTTGGCAACTTCTATTGAGTCGACACACGAATACCACTAACATAATTAGTAAAAACGGTCTTCTAGCAACAAAAAGTGTGTCCTGAAAGTCCTAGCGTTCTTCTCTATGGCTCACCCTTGTCGTATATTGTTTTTGAAATCGAGTCAGTTTCAACAAAACAACTCGCAACAATTACCATGCGCTTTTATTCTTTTGTAACTTGCCGGTTAATTTGCTGTTTATCTCTATTATCACATATTTCGAGGAATAAAGAATACTTTTTAAGGTTATTATTGTAACATCTTCATTGTCTAAGAAAATACAGAAAATAAACGGCATACAGTATTTATTAATAAAACGATTGCAATGTCTAGTATTACTATCTCGCGTTTGTACAGTTTCTTTTATAATCAACTCTTCTTGTCTAGATGGTTATGTTTGTTGCATTATAGGCGACAGAGATCGGAATTAATCTCTCTGAATTTCAGAATTTAAAAAGTTTGATATGTACCGGAACGCGTAGGCGTTATAGAAAACAGGTAGGAACGTTCAACATATCGCATAGCATGTGAGGACTTTAGACAGAGTTACCTGACGCTAACATTCCTATGAACACAGCATTTGTTCGGTCATCTCGTTAGACATAGAGATTCGCCGACTAAAATAAGTGCTCTTCTTTTTTGTTTCTTCTAGTTTTATCGACGACGGATTACACATATCGTATATAGCATTTAATTATGGCCACCTGGGTGAAAAATATAGAACATTTACATGTGTATTCCATGGTGTAATATGTTAATCTACCTAAAAATAGTATAGTTTACAACCATTCATCAATCTGTATTAAGTAACAGATATTAAGTCTCCAGAAACATAACGTCAATTTTGTCATATTAAAGTTTACCTGTGTTGTTGTCATTTAAGTTCTTTACCTTTTCATGCATACTGTTGTCAATAACAAATAAAACAGCTGTTATTAATTATCAAAGAGTTTTACTTGACCAATTATATTGATGTTCGTGTGAGTTATGAACGTGTTTCCTCAATTATTATTCGTTACGTGCTTTTTTGAAAGGCAGTTCAACTTACAAGCACATGGTTCAAGAACAAGCGAGATCTAGTATGTAGAATTCATGTTCAAAGTATGCATGAACAAGTTTTCAAAAGAATAGCTAGAAGAAAAAAGCGTAATACTTTTTTATGCGATCATAAATAAACCCAGGCACTTTATAACATCAATATAATATTCAGTGATTGAAAAGTCAACAATCTATACTGTTAGACGCGTCTCTTTAAGGTGGCGCGTTTGCGCGAATATATAAAATGATGATTTCCTTAAATTGACTGCTAAACATAGTCGTTTTACACATCGACGGTTCGCTTTAGTTTAAAAAACAAATAATAAATAAGAGAAATTAAATAACACAGCCAACACAAATACTGGGGTATATATATATATATATATATATATATATATATATATATATATATATATATATATATATATTTATCTAGTAGAGCACTGTAAGTGTAGTATTAACACAGCATGATGTCGCTAGCTTGAAATGCATCGTTCCTTTCATTAAAAAAGTCGAACGCTCTAGACGTCAAGCCGCCGTATAAAGTGTTATAATTATCACCGTTTATTCGCTGTTCGAAATTGGCCGAGTGGTTAAGGTGTCGGATTTGAGTGGCAACATACTCGTAATCCGGGGTCTCGAATCGCATGACCGGTAGTGAATAGTCATATCTCTATGCTGATGAGTTCCGATTATTAAGGGCGAAACGTATACGTACATAGATAATAAACAACAACAAATAGTATATATATATATATATATATATATATATATATATATATATATATATATATATAGTATTCAGAGAGAGAAACATACATAATAAGACAAGAAAATAGATGCGAAGTGATATTAATTAGATGTGGTGTAATCTTACTGTAATTCACGATATGACAGAACATTATCATGAAAAAATATAGGAAAGAGAAATATGTTGTGTGCTCATCTTTACCGGCGTTCAATATTGGCAATAAACTTTTACATATTTTAAAATCAAAATAAACAATGCACGTATTCAAAAGTTTCTCTGAACGATAATTGATTACAATTTCATGTGAATCTTGTCGCAGAAGCAAAAGTCGAGCAAACGTTGTTTCCGTTGCTTTATAAATCAGTAATGGTTAACGAATACAGAAATTAGAATCGGTATGACATCATTGAAGTATTTGATGAATTATAAGTAATCCATCTATTTAACTGTTTTATCATGAGAAGTAAATCTTCGTAACATCAAAGATGTCAAAGTCACTGAATATTTATCATCTTACACGTGACCAGACTGATAACTTGGGAACAATGTTGGTTGATGTAACCAAGATATATTTTAATTAAATCTGGTCACATGACTACATACAGGTTTTGAGTGGAGATACTTTTCCTACAAAGAAAACTGGATCTGGAGCAGTAGGAGACTTTCAAAGACGAGTTTTCCAGCTTTTCTGGTTTCAGATAAAGAACTAAAATTAGTATTGTTCAAACGGTGTCTTTACATAAACATCATCTGCTTTCTCTCCATGTTCAATATGACATGACTTTTCGTGAATGCCTTGGTCTTTAATTATTAAGAAACCCTTATAATTGCTTGATCTAACCGCAATGGTTTTTGATGAAAGGAAGGTTGATTTTTATAATTTTTATTTTTTATTTTCGCAAAAGTATAAGTGAGATAAATATTTATATATTTAGTTATTTTTTACGTTTCGTTTTTGCGCTAGAGGTGTGTATAAATATAAGATTGACATTTAAAATAGCTTTGTGTCATACATATTATTTCAAAGAACATTTTCTTTTAACGTGTAATCAACCACTGATTTTAATCACAGGTATTTACTTATCTTATAATAATGGATCTAGAAAAAGTGTATAGTAATAAACATATTACAAGCATGCGTTTATAGTATACACAATCCGTAAAACAGCAACTTCTGCTTTAATAACTTGATCAAAAATATGACAACCTTAATTTCTAAGTGGTCCAGCTATAGTTAACGACATATTCGAGGCAGACCGTACAAAACTGTTAGGGACCATGATTAAAATACTTTATTTTCATGACGATTCTGCAGAATAGGGTCAATCAGCGACATTAAATCCCATTAACCTGACAGAAATAAATAATAGTTTTTAAATATTAACCGTTTTAGATACATGTAATCTACTCATTAAATAATTTCATTGACACAAAAATAGAAAGTGGATGATAAAAAAAAATGTCGACCATGAGGAATGTTTGGCCCAATGAGGAACGATACATCCTTTCTTATAATCTTAACATCTCCCGTGGCAAAAGCTGTTGATGGTACCAGAATTGATAATACTACTTCATCCACAGAAAATGTGTTACAACTCCTGGTAGCAAGTTGATTACGATCGTGTTCTTCATACATTCTATCGCACGCTGTATGAAGAAATTTACGTACATAAATAACCACATTTTGCCCAGAAAGCAAGGCATTTGAGTTATTGGCAAAAACCCCACTTTTATTTCAGCGTTTGTCTATCGGAAATGGCGAAACCCTTGTCAGCACATTTTCTAATTATGTTCATATTTATCTTTGTAATGTTTCCTATATATATATATATATATATATATATATATATATATATATATATATATATATATATATATATATATATTGTGCATATGTGATACAATATGTGCGATATTTTCATGGCAAGTGATTGCTTGTATACAGTGTGTGTCCTTACCAGGAACAATCTAGATAAGTAGAACATTATGCAGACCTCATTCTAAGTACATATTTTGAATATACTAAAATAGTCACAGACAGTGTTCTTTTATTGAAAGTTTATTGTGCCTTATTGATGAGGTATTTCCATGTTTATGCTCATTGTACACAAAAGAGTTTGTATCCTTCAACATGCGGCCGTTTATCATATTTCTATGGAAATTGCTCGAGACAAGCCATCCATCAAATTGATGCGAGGAGCTAAATATGAGTATTGCAAAGACAGGAGATGCCTATGAAAATACTAAAGTTCTAAGTCAGAGGAAAACAGTCAGCAGTAAAAGAGTTCCACAACTCTGTAGTTCTTGGGAAGAAGCTACCTTGTAGCAGTGAAACAGAGAAAGCGGTATGTGTTATCTGACAAGCCTGCCAAAAATGTTGTGTTTTTTTTATTTTGACGTTCCCAGATAACTTAAATCCAAATAATTGATTCAACTCTAGTAATTCATGTCGTTTGTATAACTTTTTATTTGTTCTTGTTCTGGTTCGACTGACTTCAAAGTGGCCATAAGCTGGAAAGTTTTCATCCACATGATATTTCATAGTTGTATAAATTATCGGCTCAACTCGTAACTATAACAATGCATTACAGTTTAGTACCATATTTTGAATAAGTCATGAATTCAACATGCACAAACGTAACATGGCTATTTGAAACGGAATGATCCATATTTTTGTCGAGTTCAAAAGCCCAAGTTTTATTATCAAATTTAGGCGGCACATAAATCTTGTGAACCTTTCTCACTCGACTAATATATTTGTTGATTATTTCATACCGATTCTACATTATTTATTGATTCTGCATATTTACTATCGTACAGAAATGTTACCAAAAAGATAAAAAGAAAATATCAGCGATTGAATTGGAAGAAGATCAAATGAAATATATTGTAATGGAAAAAATGGAAATGGACAGTAAATACGGTTGGATAAAAGAAATTAAAAACAAAAGAGATGATTGCATTAACATGAGAATGAAATTTAAAGAGAAGACATGACCAAAGTAAAGATAAAAAACACGAATCAGAAAAAAGGAATATAGTATATTACTGATGTGTTGAAAAGAGAATATTGATTGGTTGGTCTAACCAGACGCGGTGAGAAAGAGTGGATTGAGCACGGAAGTCGGCGGAATTTAATCTACCGATTTCGAAAACAAGCAAACTATTTTCCATATCAATTGTATCAATTCATATGGCATTTATCGAAACTCTTCTCCCACCATTGGACACGCCAATTCCAGGATCTTCTACTAACCTCTTTTCTTGAATAAGTATTATGTAGATCAAGTATAATAAAATAGCCTACATACATCCTATTAATAAAATTACACATTAATGTTGACACACCTATTACTAAAATAAACTTATAAAAATCCACGCATATATTTCGGACTGAGTTTGATTTTACAGATTATATTTGCAAGTGCCACTTCATCAAATCAGAATATATTTTTGACGGCCAGATACGATTCCATGGAAATCACTTGTCGTGTCTTCCCACCTAGAGGAGTGTCTTTGTAATATAGGTAGAATATCTACCTGTCAGGGAGTATTCCCGTTACATGAGACGAACGTACGTACAACCACACATAGTACGATTACATCGGAAAAGTAATAACGAAAGCAGAAAGAAATACACAATGACGAGGTATAATCTTATTTTATTTAGATTTTGAAAAGGGACTTTTGACTTTTTTTATTTTACATTTATTCCAGAATCCATACATTCTACTCTTTAAAAGCGGAATACGTCATTAATTTACAATTACATTCTACCCATCATTTTTCTCTGGTTTTGAATTAAAAACTACGCGTTATGAAATCATTAACGACAGACAAAATGAGTAAAACTATTAAATATGTTTACTTATCTATTTATCGAACAGAAACTCATCTTGTGAAATTTAAATTAAATTATCTAAATAGCAAATGATATATTAAACTTTGAATGTTCAGGTTGCATTGTTTTACTATGACATTTAAATCATAGTAACATACTTTGCCACACTATTTTCAAAATGATATAGTCGCGTCGAAGCAGCTGTAGAAATGGGGATATGTGTTCAATTTAATAAGAGAGTGGAAATATATTTAGAACGGATAACTAACATTTTTGGTAAAGACAACTAAAATGTGATTTATGTTTTCTGTATAAGTTTTAAATATATGAAAATAAATAAAAGTTATGAACTAATATAATGACATTTGATCCGTGCCAAAACGGATGAGACAGAGTGTTTATATGAAGCTGTGCTGTTTTTTAAATTTTATTTCTGCGTTTGAAACTATCTGGTTATATGATGTAAACAACGAGATACGCATGGAGATCTGAAGAGGTAAATAGAGAGCCCGAATTATTCTGGAGAGTAAACACCTCATATGTTAATATTCAATTGTGTTTCTCGATAAAATGTACGACACATTATTCTTCTATAGATTGAATACATTCCACGTGGAAATACATTTTAATTCGGCCTTTGGCTTAAGGTGCCCGTGTAATATATTTTCTGCCCTTAGTCAGAATAAATATATTTCGTTGATGGAGCCAATTTTCATAGCTTACTAGACCTGTTGGAACAAATTTGGTACATTGTACTTGCTGTCGGATTTCTTGATCGGTTTACTTATCTCTTACTTCATAGTGATTTATTCATTTTTTTTACTTCTTTATTTACATAATTTATTTATGTACACTATTCTCTTACTGCCTTTCTTTTGGAACGATCACGTTATTACACAGAATAACGCTAATACTGTTATATAATGAGACGCATGGGTGATGGACGTACAGTGAGATAGCTTAACTTGCGCGATTTGTAAAAGAGTCATCTCGTGTAATGTTGGTGCGATATGTTCCCACGATTCGCGCGGACAGTTGACGAGACCACAGTGGTCGAGGGTTAGATAACGCCTATGCGTCAATCCCGAGGTTTTGTGACGTCACAGTTTTCCCGGTGGGAAAACTAAGTTGAGATTGGGAGTTTTGACTTGGAAGCCGAAGAGTCATGATGCATTAGCCATGTGGCGATTACAAGCTAGGGGATTTCGGATTCCCCGAACTTGAGAGCCAGGTTATGTCCCCCATCTTCCTTCCTTTACAAGTAACTAAGTAGTTAGAAAATAACCTAGCGTAAACATCTCGCTCTATCTTCTACAACGAACTCGCTCAGTATCGACAAGCTAGATAGTAATAAATTGCTCATAATTAAAATGGATAAGCCTTGTTATATTTTAATGTGCGTGAGGGATTTGATTTCAGCCTGCAAGGAGACCGCCGGTATGATGGAAGAAGCGAGCGAAGTATGACGCTCGACGAAGCGGCAGATGATAGCAGCAGCGACCCAAGGCAGACGACAAGGCGACAACAATGACGGTGAAGAGGAGCGACACACGGTTACTACAAATAGTTCCATACAACGGCGAGGCCATGGAGAAAGAAAGACGCACGGTTAGTACAAATAGTTTCCCTGCAATGGAAAACGCGAATAGAAACGACACATCGTCCCGTTTCGGTATCAACAGACGGGAGTTCTACGATGCCAGATTCCGACTTTACAACGTGTCATGAACGAGTAATTTAACAATACCTTGTTATTCAACATATATCGGCGTATTTGGCCTCAACCGCCAAATATACGCATGGGGTTCTTCTTGTATGTTTCTTGTTGTTTTATGGCATACATTTATTTAAATTATACTCGTTCTCATCTTTGCTTTATACTATTATTTCTATTATTATATGTTTTCTCGCTTTTTCATCTGATTCACCATTTTTCACAAATCAAAAACATTCAATGTTGAATCAAACACACACTCAAAGTAAGCAGTGTTACATAATGTAAGATACATTTTTTACCGACAATGAACGCATTTGTGACGTTTAGAAATAAACAGTCACCCACATTATCAGGTTTAACCGTAACAGACAGGCATATACATAACAAATATGGGTGATGATATACTTATAGAGTTGTATGAATATGAGGTCATGATTTTTGGGTATATATTGGAAGTACGTGGACAATTCCGTTTATTATGTTGCGCGATTTAAATATATTCTTACTACTTTTTCCAAAGTAATAATTTACAGTGAGTAACTTCGATCATGCTTCACAAAAACTTAACGATGTCAATCCCCGCTTCGAGCGGATATAACTCCTGCATTAATGATTGATACGTGACTATTAAACGAAATTTACATCTCGTACATATATAAAAATATTCATCAGTTGCTTTTCTATCATTTTAAACAAACGCAAAACATGAAATTAATCAAACCCGTTATATTTGATTGGCCATTCCACATTATGTCGATCAACGATAATTAACTATTGAAATAATATTGCTAAAGAATATTTGTTTTCATAAAAAACAGTACGAATACACTTACGCTCTAGCACTGTAAATGTAATTTATAACCATACGCGTGACAGATAGATAGGTTGACTTACGGAATTATGGGGGAATAACACTGAGGCAAAGATACATATGAAGCAGAAAGGGGCATGCTAATTTACATTAGCGCATTTAGAAAAGTTGGATGTGATAGGTTACTTAAGAGTAAGAAACAGACGTATAAACATACCCGCTTATGAATATCCGTGAGAACATTTATACACGATATTAATGGTTTAAACCCGAAAGACAAAGGTACATTATTTTTCAAGATTATAGACAGACCGACATATATAGTACTACAACCTTAAGCGTAGCAGATCGATGTATCAAATTATAGATCCCCTTAAGATCGATGTTTGGGTTATGTAAACATATATTTGTATAATTAACATGCAGCTATTCAATCAACAATGATCAGTATATTTTTAACATAAGCCTGACCCCCCGACGATCTACCGACTGAAGTATATAGATGTTTTAACACACCTCAGCTGTATTCGATATGCGTATTATAATCTGTGCGTGCTATTATGAAAATGCTACTTCCAGCTTTAATACAACATACTGAGTAACGGAGAGACCCACAAAGAGGGGCTCATATTTGTCAAAAGCATATATTAAAGACGCACTAATATGCAATTATAACTATAAGCGGTATATATTGATTAATAGTCAGACGGACATAGCCCATTATGAAGATAACTACAGGCTTCTATGAAAGTTATACATTTCATGGTTTTTATTAAAGATATTTCGGTTATCGAGCAAAACATCAATATACCCCGAGCGCATTAATCGATAGTGCAATTAATCAGATATATTTTGTAACAGTGCAATCGAATATATTTCAAAAAGTCAATTTTACTTTGATCACCAATCGGATCACTGTGGCGTAAATTTCCCAATTACATTTCTTTGTCAATTCGCTTTGAAAGCATTTAAAGCGGAAACGCCATATTTCCAATATCATTTCACGATTTTCCAATTACCGCCCATCATTACATAATACATATAAATGCGCATTTTTCGCTGTGTAAGTTCGCAAAAACTTGAATGCTAAAAAGAGGCATACTTAGCAAAAGAAGACGTTCATTTAAAAGGATGATATATGATGAAATGTATCGGAAGTGTATCAGAATATAACAACGTTAAGCTCAATGTAGACGTAAGGTATAACAGAGGAATAGGATATAGGAAAATAAAATGTTACTGTAATATATAAAGTTAAAGATAAGCTCTACAGGCATAGGTTCCTATTAAGACTTTAAAAATACATATAAATTTATTAGGGACAAAAAACACCAACAATTAAATGGGAAATAATTATGAAAGCCAACACTTGTTAATATTTACCTCACAGTTGTTGTTTCATGTTTTGATGAGAACATTGAAATTATAAGATTTAAAGACAAGGACAGCTTACTTAATGATTGACATGAAACGACGATTAATTGCAAACACATCAACGAAATACCATGAGCAGATTTTTATTAAGTAGTATTAGATGTCCCAAAATGCAATCAAACTCTACTCCAAAATCTCTCCGTTGATACTTTTTTATATAGTTATTTTTTATGTAATTTATTTTCATTTATTTATTTATTGTTTTCTATTTTACTTTATTGGATTTTCTAATTATTTTAAACGTTTATTTATTATTTTATTTATTTAATTGTCTTATACTGTAAACATTTGTCGCTTTGAATGTAGGCGCTTTCAATTTTTAAACTTTTTTAACTTTCAAATTTTACTTGTTTTAAATTTTAATTTTAACCTGTAATTGTTTTCATGTAAATCAGTATATATTTTTAAAATAATGCAGTAGTATACCACGAAATATATATTAGCTAGGTATTCTATCACTGTGTGAATGTGTGTTTAAATATATCGATATTGAAAAAGACACCTGATATACGTATCTGCCCGTATGTGCAGGAATTGACAGTATACATATCGCTATGTTTTTTAGAAATGTTTGCACTCATTTCTTTACACTTTTTACACCCATTTATTAAGCTCTCACATCTGATCAAGATTATACTGAAACAATTTGTTTCCCGAAATCGCGATTATTTCCAAAACAGAATTGAGGAATGCACATCCAATAATTTAGTAAAATGTTCAGTAATTAAGTGGCGTTTCAAATAATTAGGTAATCAATAAGATGTAACAAATATTCTTACATTTGACTGAGCATTTTATTTTTTATTAAATTATTGACTAAATCAAAACCAGGTAATAAGGCCATATTTAAGTGCATTTTCAAAATGGACCCATGCAATTTTATAATTTTTTGAATTTATTCCATTACTTCAATAGTAATATTGTCTTTGCACTTGATACACATGTGTAATTTTCTTTTTGAATATATAAGGTGTAAGAAACCACACTTTTTCTACCAAAGAGTAACCGCTTACCAATGCTAAACAATTATCAGAAAATAGAAGTTTATGAGATTGTTAGGCAGACGGTGAGAGTAACACCACCCGGGTTGGATACGAGAGTTGCAACTGAGCAGAATTTGATAATTTAAAAAAATGGCCTAACAAGAAGTTATAAACATTGGACTAAAAACTACCATGGTGTCATGAGATGCTAAGCTGTCCTTTTGTATTGTGGTTCATAGACGGGGAATTTTAGGAACAAAACTTTTCTCATGGAAGTTCGGGTTTGGTTAGGTCAACAGAGAGAAAAAGGGAAATTACTTACAGTGGTAGTAACTAGACGAGTTTTTTATTGTGAATTTTCAACAGGAATAACGGTAGATTGGAGTTCAGTTGAGAATTTAACGATAGAGTAGAGAAAGCTAGTGACGTCTCTTCTATTAGAAAGAGGTTGTCGAAAAGACAAGAGAATGCCCCTACTAAATTGTTAAGTCGGTTTTGTATTCTGTCTACACAGAAAAGGGTAGTCTGAGCCGCACCTCCTAAGATGTGGCAACAGTATTTCCTCTGAGGAATAATTTGACGTTTATACTGTAAGAGGATAGCATCGGAAGTGAGATACCTTCTGTAGCGGTAGAGTTATTAACACTTTTCCAGCGACATTAGAAACAGATTTCATGAAAGCCTTCGGTTAGAAATCTGGGGTGAAAGCCAGTAATAGAAGCTTATTAAAGCAGTGCGCTTCACCAAGGAAAATAACATTTATTATAATAAGGGCAAAGTGAGGATCCAATCGTTTGTAGTCAAAAGTAAAGAAGTTAGGTTTTAGACGAATTAAAAACAAGCAAGGTTCTCCCGTTGCACCAAGGGCCTGATATGAGAAGAGATAGAAGATAATGATCTTAATAATTTATTCTCTCTAAAAGGTTGCCATAAATGTTTGCGTCATCTGATAAAATGTCGACGAATGATCTTAGAATGTCATTTGAGATATCATTTATGAATATCAGAAAGAGGATTTAGTCCAGAATTGATCTTTGAGGGATGCCGTCGTTTACACTATGTGATTTAGACTTCTGCCCATTAACGACTATATTTATAAACCTACAAGAAAAGAAAATAAGTTGATGGTTGAGAGGACAATTCCAGATATTTCATAGCTATTTCAAGCTTGTGAAGTAGAATTTGATGCAAACTCTATCAAAAGCATTTGCTATTTCAAGAGCTGTTGCTAGAGAAACAAAGATTTAGCCAATAGATTTGCTGATCCTGTGTGATATTACAGTCAGCACATCGGATATTGTCATCGCAGGACGAAATCCATATTTCCTATCACTGAGTAGGTTGTTTATGCTGAAGGGATTGACATCTGATTCATTCATCACAAATTTAAGCAACTTAACTACGACGCATAAGAGTAGGATTATTTAGTATTTTGAAGCAGTAGTACGAGTTATAGTATGTTTAATATTGAGCAGACCGATACACCTTTTCATTGTTCTTGTAAGCTACATTTAAAAGACTTTGTAAGAATAAGAGCACATTTTATTTTCAGCGTTTCAAGCACATTCATTGGAATGTGGGCAGCACCAGTTCATTTGCTGGGATGAAGGTTCTTGATATGTTGGCAACATCTCCTTTAATTTGAACGTGTGTTTTCTTACGTTAGACTGTGCCGCTTGCATGCACTTGTTAGACACTTTGAAACTTTTCTGCATGTCTATAAAAATATCAGACCGTTTTTATGAACTACTGATGTATGTATTCTTATGTTTGTTCAATTGTAGGTTACGTAAGTCGAACAGGTGTTCAGATAAAATATAAATCTATATTGTACATGTGGATTATTATTTTAATAACAGACAATAAGGGTGTAGACATTATATAGCATATAAATTATATATTTTTAACGTAGTAAAGTTGTGTCAGTTGTTAAAATCAGAAAAAAAAGTGTGTTCAACTAAACGGTGTATATATATATATATATATATATATATATATATATTTATTCATCTGTTTTCATCCAGCTTTCATTCTCTTTCTTTCTACCTTTCTGTTTCTTTTTTCGAACGATGTGTTTTTTCTTTATATGTCTCAGTGACCAGCTGATCCTTTATCAGAACCCACGTCTGTTATGACTACGCATTGAATCTGCCATGTTTTTTACGGATTGTGTATACGCTTTTCCATCAGGTTTTAGCTTTGTGAGCGCTCACCACGAAACATCGTTATGTGCACAAACTCATGCACAGACAATTCGCCTCCACCACATATATATAGAAACAAATTCGTGAAACGGATTAAACCTGAACGCGAGAAACCGACTAATAGTCAATGGCTGCAAACAGAATGAGATGAGGAAATATATGAAAAGAGAAATAAATAGAGAAACGCTGCGTAAACGTTAACCTTCTTTGAAGATGAATAACTCAATTTTATATTAAATATTTTTATTTTTTTTCATAAGATATCGCTTAACTTATTATCTTCGTTTCAAAAGAATATCAGATCGATGCTATTTAATAATTAAAAGGCGATATAAGTGCGCTTAGATTTGCATCGATTAATTTAATCAATATTGGAAATGTATGGTGTTTCTGTAATATAATTGTGTTGAATTATTTATTCCTTACACATATTTCCTATTTACTGAAAGTATTTAAATATTACCCTGAACCTTCGAACTACTTGTTTTCATTTAAAAGCGCCAATTAATAAGATTTACTAAGGGAATTAGAAGTCGAAATTAGTAAAACTTTCAACTATTTAAAAATATGAAAAGAACATGCGTCCCGAGAAAGAATATAACTAACTCCATACACGTATATATTTTAAAATTAAATTACAGAGTTTGTAGAATCAAAAGTTATATTCAGTCATAATTATTGACCGATTATTTTAGTATGGTGCGCCAGAATGATGTACATGGAGTAGATCGGTTTGTTTAGCTTACTCGTCCGACATACGATATCTGTTAAATTTTCTTCAATTGCCACCATACGTGGCATTATGTTAAAACGTAATATCATTTCTTGGGGAATACAGAATGTGTATGAAAACAGTTAAATTTTACATATTTTTGATTTAATTTCTCCATAAGCTCTTTAGATACGGTATAGCTCAGCTAACAATATAACACAAATAATTAAACTTAATACTGGTAATATTATGTAAATACTTAAAATGTAAAAGTACTACAACTACTCTTCTACTAATACTGCTACTAATACTGCTACTGCTACTACTACTACTACTACTACTACTACTACTAATAATAATAATAATTATGATAAAAAATAAGTACAAGAATATCAATAATGACAATAATCAGATATCCATAATATTAATAATACCAATAACAAAATCAAATTTAACCAACACAAGGAAAGTCATTACAAATGAAAATATGTACTAATGGTCGAACGAATGTATTGAAGAAAACCTATTTATATAATTTATGAATCTATGGAAGACGTATGCTTAAGACCATGCAGTAAAATCAATGACTTTAGACAAATTAAGCTATATACTCATGATACCTAAAGCTAATTAAAATAAACAACATTTGAATTGAGTATCAGAGTACCAGAACACATCTATTAGCTGAGATTTGCAAACTGAAGTCTGAATCAAGATGAACCTTTCAATCGTAGAAATATAATCTTCGACAAAATCTGAAAATACACAAATTTAACAAATCAAGGAACTGAGTAAATGTAGGGATTGAAACGAAAAAGATAACAGACTACATAACACACATCAAGAGACGATAATACACACCTACACATCTTAATATATTACAAGACGAAATATAAAGACAGCTAATACGGAAAGCTAGGGCAACAAAGTCCGGATAGGAACCTGGACTAGAATCGCCAACCAAGAAAAGATCATATAGCCATTAAAACAAAAGACAATACCTACAAAATGTAAGCTTTCAAGACATATAAATAAATTAGAAACGGGTATACTACCAAAGCATTAAATGACGAGAATATGCTAATATAAAGCCAGCACAATAAAAAAAGAATATTTGGAAAATAATGAAAACATTTTTAACAAAACGTATAGAAAGAAGCAGACGCACAAAAATACGCTTGACAGCATAGCTGGAATATCTGATAATATAGATAATCATGTAAAACTACACTTGTTTTCAACTGTGGTGTCAGTTATAAGACTATTAAGCAGATGCAATACACTATTTAACAGAGGCAAAATTGTTATTTCTGATCACTAGGGTATTGTCAATTACTAGCAAATATAAAGGAATAAGATGCTAAAAACGCAGTGTGAGAGAAATACAGTAAAATCAAGAGGCTTCAAAATAAAGTTATCGTATAAAATAATTAAAGAAATAAAAAAGACTTCGAATGTTAACGATGAACTTGAACATTTCTAACTGTACCGAACGTTTGTAACAAACATAAAGAACTCGAATAGATTATACAACGTAATATTATGTCAGCACTAAACCGAAAACCACAATTAACAATCTCATACAATTGCTGAATGGGTTCTTTTGTAGAGAATTATCACCGCACAACTTAAAATACACCCAATCAAGCGGATAGATATAGCGTTACTCACAAATGAGGCCGCATATGATACATCACTCTAAGAATGGTCGTGAATGCTTCAACATGTTTTCTGTATTAGACAAAATTGTAAGCTATATGGGGGAATCAATTGGACAATAGATACTGGAACTGATAGCTTGACAGCACACTTTGTATATCTGAAGATTCATAGAACGATTTTAAACTATCATGTAACTTACAAAAATGTTAACCAGATGCAATGCACTATTTTACAGATGCACACACGTATCTCTTATTCATAGATTACAGGAGATTATCAGCAAATATACAATAATCAAACGCTAACAACCCGCAAAAGCATGAAGACTATCTTTAGTTAAAAATAACCCAGTAATGTTAGATATAACAATATGAACTACTTGTGACTCTGAACTCAAAACATTCAAACTACGGAAGGTATAAAGTTATCAAATTGCGAACTTACATGATCAAGCAACGAAAGCAGAATAGGAAATATATATTAATTCTGCTAGAGGAACTGGTCAGAAGATCTGGAAGTTAACTATATTAATACTAGAGTATCTACAAATCACGTGAAATATTTATTAAATGAAATTATATACGAGAAAATATAACAGGAATAAACAGTCAGTGCAGTATCCCATTGTAAGATACACGGGAGATATAAGACACTGGATAAGAAATACACCAGGAACCTCGATAAACGCATTAAGAAATCATTTACTATATATACAGACATTCAGCTAAAAGATGGTTCTGAATGAATATATGCAAACATGAAAATCGGAGAAGATAATTTACACGCATGGACGTTTTCGTAGACGAAGCCGTTAAATTAATGCAGAAACACATAACACAGAATATAGAGTTGCTAATTACTGGCAGTAAAAAGGTAAATATATGAAACATACGGAAAAAACGGAAAATGGAAAATAAAAAAGTCAAAGTTAGACTATTACTGACGCAACTGCCTCGATTATTACTGATAAAACAGTGCAAAGTAATTTCGCATACTAAAATATAGACATCACTGCATTAAGGTACCTCTAGAAAAAAAGAAATATCTACTGAAATGAGGCAGACAATAGAACAATCAGAACAACTTATTTAGAATACAGAAGAAACAAGCTTTTGCATGATAAGAAATATAAACGATGTTAACACAAAGCAGAAGCAGGGAATTTTACGTCATCGAATGTAGTTAACGGGAACGGGACAATCTGCCTAATCCTATCCATTCACTGTGGAGGCCACCAGATGTTAAATACCGTTCTACTCCAAAAGCTTCTTTCCTCGTGCTGCTAAAGTCTGGAACTCACTCCCTGTTCCCTGTTTTCCTGACGGTACTAACATGTTGAAATCTAAAGCTAATGTAAACAGACATCTCGCTGCACAGCTCCCGATTTAGTTTAACCTCCCCCAATTCTCACCCTTTTCTCAGTAGCACCTTACGTCTACAGTTGCGGCCTGTCTTGTTTTCGGTTAACTATGATACAAAGAATATATAAGCATGACTATCTTAAAAAGTGTATCCTCTTTAAGATGATCAAACGACTACAATTCGAACACGAACAAATGTTAGAGTATTTAAAAAGGAAATAGTTACATTCAACAGAAAAAATGAATCTATACGAAGGGACGAGACACGATAGTGTTCAGTATACGGCATAACACATAAGGTTAAGTAAACGGAAACTAATAACCTAAGGTATAACGCTGGCTGCTAAATATTTACGAATATTTAAGCATGAGCTCGACTGAAATGCTGATGGTTTAGTTACAAACACTAAACAACTGCGAAAGTATAAGAAAAAAAGTCCCCTAAAATGTGAGTATTGATTTACTCCTCTCCAGGAGTTAGGCACAAGGCCAGTTTTTATCTTACTCCCACAAGTAAGATGTGACCCAAGGTCGGGTTGGGAAAGTGGGGTTTAAAAATTGCCTGAGCAGCCTCGTTGGCATTGCCCGGTAGGGGTTCCTCAGACAGTAAGCAATAAACTTACTCCTCCCCAAAGAGGGGAGGCGAAGCCTGGGAGGGTGGACCTCCTAGAACTGCACAGGACAGACCCATAGACCGGCGTAAATCAAGCCCCGGAGGGCAAGACAATACCAGTCTATGGGGTGTAGTATCCATCGGAACAGATACTACACTTTGATCTTAGCCAAAAGGCCAAATCGCTTTTAAAATGTGAGTAAGAATATACAAATTGCGACATGAACGAACATAGTTAACATTTTATCTTATATGATTATCAAATCAACCAACATAATAAGGTGACACTGATCGACACCGAGTAAGTTTACACAAATCGACTGAAACCAAACCAATCTAGAAATAAAGTTAGAACATAATAACTGACGGAAAAAATGGCATATCACTTGTAACGACTTGTATGAGAACTCAAAGTGAGTAGGAAATAATAGTAACAATCAGTTCGTCTCTTAACAAATATCGGCCAGACTAACATTGCATCAAGATAATGTCACTATAAGTATAGTTTCTTCTTTGATGCTCATAGTCGTCCATGACCGACACTTTCTTGCAAAGTAACGTGGTTACTTATGCCAGCGGTTATTTGTGAAATGTCGGTTTTCTGTTCGGGGAGTTATTTTAGATTAATTTAATATGTTAACTGCTGTGGCAATATTACTTGCTTTTGGCCGAAGGGGTATATCATCGGACAGGCATCAATGTGGCACCATGGCTTTGGACGGCTGGGCGATCTTTGTCTGACGTTTGGGACGCCGGGACGATGTGTGACAACATGTGCACGTATGTGCAATGTACCATCTTGTTATGGCCAGTTAGCAATCATCGTCTGACGATAGTCACTGTCGTCTTCTTCTAGGACTGGCTAGCCGGCTGTTTGGTCGGGACCATCGTGCTGCAAATCAAACATTATGTAATGATGGAGCAAAAGAGTTTACTTATTATATAAAAATATATTTTATTATATTTCGAAAAGAAACATCTCAGAGCGCGCGACAAGACGCGTGCGTCTCTCTCAGATTTCAAACCAGTCTCTCAATTTTAAATCTCTTTTCTAGAAGATGGAAAGTGAGAGAGAAGGAGAGAGAGACAGAGGGATAGAGAAAGAGAGAAAGATGAAATACAAACGTAATCAGTGTACGCCTTGTCAAATGTTCATTTTTTAGTTGCATAACTGATTTTCTCGAACGACGACTGGTCTGATCTCTGACTCCATCACATGCACCTGTCATTGAATTGGTTTAACACCGACCTTCAGTCGTCCAGCTATGAGTGAAGTACAGATGCACTCAGTGATCTGAAAACGCAGAGAATTAGTGTTTTTGAAATAAGTCTGGCATAACGATTACAGATATAACGGGGAGCACTTAGCTCCCCAAAAGCCCACACATTGTGCCACACTGTTGCATATTCGCCTAAATAAGTACTCACCCACCTTGTTATGAAGACTTCACTTTTCAATGACCAGGAACAACGCACTACACCCAAACATTGACACGGACATATTCTTCGTGAAAAGAAAGAAATAAGGAAAAAGTCTGACGAGTATTGAACAGTGTGTGCGAGACAAAAAAGAGTTAGGGGAATACATAACTAATAACAAAGAAAGGGTGATTACTGCCGCAACAGACACTGCCCTAATAAACAACTCAGGAAGCATTGAAACCAGAACCAAAATAAGACAAGGAAATAAAAGTTGGAATAGAAAAAACTACATAGACGTATCATAAGAATTACAAAAAAAAGACCCATCACTAATCTCAGGCATTGCTAAGAAAGGGGCACACGAACAGTTACAATGAATCGCTACTGACAACTACACATAACAATGCGATTATGACTAACTTCATTACAGCTTAAATAGATAAAACTCAAGAAAACAGTGAAGACAGACAGTGAGGTAAAAAGGATGAAACAATAAATCACATAATAAGTGAATGCAGAAAACCAGTCGAAAAAATACAAGAACAGATACAACTGCATGGGGGAAAGCGCACACTTAGCACTCTACAAACGACTTCATTTTAGAACAAGATGAAGTAATAACGAAGATCCAACAAAACGCAAATCACTCTGGAGTAAAAAACGAAGGTCCAAAGAAACGCAAATCACTCTGTCCGTAGATCACACAGTCCTCTGTCAGCTTCCAAAGCAGATCTCTACGTTCGTCACACGTGCACTTACTTCGAACCGTTTCGTTGAAGACGGTAAGAGACCCGCTTTTATTAGGCTGAGGCACACCTAATTTGCATGCGTGCAATGTGACTTCGCGAGACTCCGCGTGAACCGTACGTAATAAATGTTCACGGACGCCATGTTGAATTCTTTTCCTTCATCCGCAGCGCACAAGACAAACACGAAGACGTTTCGCAGGTTAGCTCCCTTCACGTTCCCCACACAAGATGACAAATCGTACAAACACAAAAAAGTGGTAGTACTAGAAAACTAAAACCACAAAATCCTCTGGGAAATGGAGGTGCGAAGAGATAAATTCATACAAGCGAGGAAAGCAGATGTCATAATAGTCAACAACAAGGACAACTAATGCCAAGTTGTAGATTTTGTCGTTCCCGCAAACAACAGAGTGAAGATCTAGATGACGGAAACACTAGGCAATTATACAGGACTTTCAAGATAATTGAAAGCGATATGAAGCATGAAGAAAGTCAATATAATGCCAATAAGTGTAGGAGCACTAGGTACAATTAAAAAATATTGGAAAAAAACTGATAGAAGTTGTAATCAAAGGGATTACTAGGACATATAACAAGGGGCAATGATAAATAAATCTGATATCTTAAGGAAATCCTGGAATTTGGAAACAAACATGTATAAGCTACAAACGGTAACCAGTCACATGGATGTTAAAACAAGGAGAACACAAAACAACAGGCGTAACACCGCCACATACATCTAAGGATCAGAAACTGCACGAAATTTCATAAACTGCCCCTCTCAAATTAAAGTGATAGCACCAGCATCGACTGATACTACACCAAATAGTCGTGAAGAGTCTAGGAGTATTAGAAGTCCGAGGAGGTAGAGCACTAACCAGACCTCGACTGGAAGAGTGATGAGAGTTCTAGGACCTTAGGGAGGCTTATTACAACCCAGCCCCAGAGGAAACCAATTGTGATTACCAAGAACAAATTAATGGTAAGGGGCTGCTGCAATATCGCACACCCATTTGCAATGCTTATAAAAAAGAGGTTGAGTGTACTGGAAATTTGGGTAGGCTTGTCACTCAGACTCCAGGGAATAACGCCGGTTATTGTAAGAGAGAAATTACTGCGGATGACTTGTGTGATAACTCTTAGTGAGTGCAACTACTACTACTACTACTACTACTACTACTACTACTAATAATAATAATAATAATAATAATAATAATAATAATAATTATTATTATTATTATTATTATTATTATAATAATAAATAAATAAAATTAAAAATGAATTAAAAAATAAATAAAATAAGAATGGTGCTATCTAGGCTGACACCGCACAACATATTTGCATAGAGTCAAAGAGGATGAGCACATCGAGGAGGGACAGCACAAACCAGACCTCCACTGGAAGTGCAGAGCGTGCTGAGGCATTGGGGAGGCTTATTGCCACCCAAATCCCAGAGAAGACCAATGGTCGTTACCAGAGAGAAAGCAATGGTAAACGGATTTGCGATACCGCAAGAATATTTGCAGTTGTTATCGAGAAAAGCTGGAAAATACAAGCAAATATGAGGAGACATGTTGGCCCTCAGACCCCAGGGAATACCACCGGTTATTGTTAGTGAGCAATCACTTATGATTATCTGTGTGAGAACTGCTTGGAAGTACAAATAATAATGAATATAAATAACCCCTTGGAGCAGAGAAAAACCTGAGCACACTGTAAAACTATCAACTCTCTTCTTTAACAGAAGTGATTGCATATGTTCCAACACAGCTAAAAAAAACTACTAATTTACTGTGTCAGTATGAATTATAAGACTAGTTTTATATCCTTTACCTTGATAATATTTTACACCAACTGTGTGTGGTTTAGATCGTTTTCTGCAGACCTGTGGGCACATAAATATATCTCGTAAAGGAGATCGAGAAAACCAAGTATAGTTGTTGTAGCACCACATAATAAATGTACGTGTGCCTCGTGTTGCAATACACACCAAACCATAAAATACGAAACATAAGAAGCAAAAAAGCTTATAAGAAATATCCGAGTGTAATCATCCGCAGGCACATGCTAGGGACGCGGCTTTCTTTTTATGCGTGTTGGCTTCTCCAATTTCAATTGCCAAAATATCGCAAAGTATATGTAAATATAAATGGTAAATGAAGCTAAGCGGAAATGGAGCAAACAAGAAACATTGATTAGTGGAGCATTGACATTACAAAGACAACTCTACACAAAGGCTTCATGAATCGCAATAATAACCTATGCAACATATCTAGTGAATATCATGCTATGGAATAGCGGATTTAAAAAGAATGGTTCTCGCAGGTTCGCTTAATGGAAATAAAAAGCAATATAACACCCAATGAAACCTCATATGAAGAAATGAATGGCAAACTGAGAACTCACACATACACGCATATTATGTATATATATACACACATACTATATATATATATATATATATATATACAAACACACACACACACACACACACATATATATATATATATATATATATATATATATATATATATATATATATATATATATAGTAAGCAATGAAAATATAAATGGCAATCAAGCTACACAGAGGCTCCCGTGTTTCATCCCCCGGGGGAATCGTCAGGCTCAATGCATTTAGCCTGACGATTCCCCCCGGGGATGAAGCACGAGAGCCTCTATGTAGCTTGATTGCCATATATATTTTAATTGCTTACTACCTGGCTCTACTTACGTATCGAGCACTGTTGAAGTAAATACTGAAAACTGACACATAAAAAATGATATCTCCTTATAATATTAGATGTGGATACATGAAGTACTAATATATATATATATATATATATATATATATATATATATATATATATATATATATATATATATATATATATATTGATAAAAATAGCTAGATTGATGTTTATATATTTCTATGAAAACCATTTACTTAAAAAATAACAAACTAATCATTATGAATTTTGAAATATAGCGGTTGGACGTAAAGGGATTCAAATGTAGTCTATATTGGGTTTAATTTTGTTTTCAAGACAGAGAGTTACATACGTGTTGGACGACCTTCGTGACGATTTACATACTTTCGATTTTTGCACATTTGTGAGCAGCAATTTTAAAATATTCTCTTAATTTCAGTTTCTTTAGAGTATTTTAGATCAGGAAAACATCATTTTTTATATTCTAGTAAAATAGGTTTGCATTGCCACCAATATAGATTATGGTGCGTACTAAAGAAAATGGTCTTCTATTTTACATTATGTAAGTCTACTGTATCAAAAGACTAACATTTTCACCGTGTGATACAATGAATTCATGTAATGGATTTTGATCAAAGTTGGAATTAGGATTCAAGTCATGAGGTACCATCGAAGTGCATGCTGCGTTAATCTTCTAGTGTACAACTGTTCTGTAATGATTTAAGTTCATAAGTCATGGGACGAGTATTATTCTAGTAAATATATATATATGTATATATATATATATATATATATTGACATTTAATTGCCACATATATATTCTCATAGAAAATTATAAGGCTCTATTCATGTATTTAGCACCGTTAAAGTTAAAACTGAAAACGTACATAATATATGATATCAACTTATACTACAATATGTGTATACATGAAATAATTATATATATATATATATATATATATATTTCATCAATACACATATCATAGTATAGGGTTATATAATATATCATGTATATATTTTCAGTTTTAAATTTAACAGTGCTGAATACGTGAATATCTATATTTTAATGAAAATATAACTGTGGCAATTATATATATATATATATATATATATATATATATATATATATATATATATAGTTTTCTATTATTCCTTTGCCTTTTTAAAAAACTTTTCACGCGATTACTTTTACATAGGAATGATTTTATTTTTCCTCCCCTCTTTTAAAAATAAAACCGCGCATTGATAGTCACATGTGTATAATTAATTGTTACGCCCAAGCTCAGACTTTGCACCCGTTCTAAAATCGACCCATGCATTCATTTTGACACGATTACTGAGACTAACACCTTCATTTCAAGGTGAAATAAATTAACTTATCTTAACTATCACGCCCCTCCCAGCTCTTAACTATGTAGACTGCTACTGCTGATTGGCGCGCTGTTTTGTGTCTGCCTGCTCACTTGTTTGACTCAGTTGCGACTCTGAGTTTAAGGCAAATCCAATTCATGCTTGTGCGAAGTTTTCTTCATTTTTCCTTAATCATGAGAAATTCTTACAATTAAAGACGAACCGTTGATGAACACAAACAATATTGTGTTTGTCCTTCCTGTTTCATTTTTCACACACGGTAATATATATATATATATATATATATATATATATATATACATATATATATGATACAATTAGGTATATTTATATGTGTATATGTTCGTGCGTAGATAATATGTTCATACAAGTATAAACCAATTATTATAACTTTTGGAATACAGTATCAAGGCGTATTAGGCCCAAATGTGAGAAATATTTAGTTCAATTGAATTTAACGCGAAGAGGCTAAAAGGGGTTGAAGCCCTACACGAACCTTGAGATATTTCTATTTTCTGAATTTAAAAAATATCGTTATTAGACATCAATTTATCATGATTCTTTAACTTTCACTTCGTTTAAGATATTTTATAGATTTTAGAGAGCGCGTAACATGGGCAGCACTTACATCTTAGAATTCAAATATACTCATTCTGCAATGAATATAATGTATAGTGAGAGGCTATTTAAGAAAGATTCATTTGATTTCAATATCTTCTTGCGACGCTTTTTGCTTCAAGCAATAACTCTTATACATTTAGTTGAATCAACATTGTAATATATCTTCTAGACTTTAGCTTTAGTATTGTTGAATGCTGATGCTTGCCTTTGCAAGGGAAGATATACTATTCAAAGGCTATAACGTACATGACTATTATATATGTATATATATATATATATATATATGTATATATATATCTATATATCTATATATATATACATGTATCTTGTAAACTCAATTTACCAACAGCTACAAAAACATATCTGCTCTCCCTTTGTTCAAGAAAAATTCTAGTTAATAACACTAACTTTATACATTCCGAAACCATCTTAAAAAACGTAAAAATACGCAAAGCTATCTACATAAAAACACAATAACCCAAAATGTACAACATTACATATGAAACCAGTGGCAACATTTTGAAATGCTTAACGTAATGCGATTTTATTCTGTGACGCCATCCACCGTTGCTGAATTTATAATCGCAGACGACTTCCTTGTACAATGCGAAAATGTTTTCATCACGTTTCTCCGCCGTCTTTTTAAAATTCTCTTCTTTCTTCAGCTTTTTGGTTCAACGCCGGTTAGTCTTGCTAGTATATATATAGAGAGAGAGTGGTCGTCGTGTCGCACAAGCGTTGACTACTATAATGCTGTTGCTGTGCTGGTATTGTTAGCGTATGTGATTCATGTGTAGATACCAATGTAATTTCAGGATCAACGCCGGTTAGTCTAGCTAGTATATATATATATATATATATATATATATATATATATATATATATATATATATATATAATATATATATATACTAGCAAACTAACCGGCGTTACCCGGGGCGATATAAAAAGAACTACATTTTTATAGAGGCACCCCTATTTAACAAAGAACTACAAGGTTTTAGACGCGCCCCTGTTGTATCAAACAACTTTAGTTTAGAGACGTGCTCCCATTCTACTAAAGAACTAAAAGTTTAGAGTACTCCCTCCAACTCTTTATGACGTAATTTCAGGATTAGTTGTAGAAATGGCATGGTTATCAAGGTAATACCTCATGCCGACAGAATCATGGCCGGTACCGGAATTTTCCCAGAATTAAGCTCCTATGTCATTTCCGGTTGAATTTTAACGAATAATTTGCATTTTCTTTCAGGAATGACTTGCAGTTTTTTTTACAAATTACTAAAAAATAAATTTGTTTTCTATTTGAAATAATACATAATTACGTTGAAATTAAACTGAAACTCGAACTGACCCAAAGAAATCTGCTCTATAGCTCCCTTGTGTGTGCATTTCGAGATTCGAGAATACTACAATTATCTTTCTCGGATAATTTTACATGACAATACGCTTTTAGATTTTATCTTGATTCTCTATCTTTTCTCTATAAGGCGCACGCCCACAAACACACGCGCACATGCATACATACATGCATAGACATACATTGAGTTATATATATATATATATATATATATATATATATATATATATATATATATCGGTTATTTTCATGACAACGTTTCGGCCGCATTAACCGCTTGACTTCTCTAGGTGTATCTCTTCAGGAATATATCTTAACTCGGGAATTTGGACGTAACCCTTTATTTAATCCACGGGTGTAGCAAGCTATTGTTCCGTCAGCCATGACTGGGAGAAGTCTGAAGTAATTCGCAAATCTTCGTATCGCCCGCACCGAGGACTGAACCTTCAACATTCATATAACTATTACTTAGAACTCAATTTGACTAAGTACTATATCCACTGGTCCACTTGCGGACAGTTTTTGTATGATATTTAGGAGCCTTACACTTGTTCTATTTGTTCTATGTGTAGTTTAACTACTTATCACTATATATTAGTACTGTTATTACTACACATCATGGCTGACAGAACAAGACATTCTACTCTCGTAGATTAAATAAAGGGTTCCGTTCGAAATTTTGTCCAGATTACTGAGTTCGAAAGAAACATTCCGAGTTCGAAGAGATTACATTGAAGAATGCCAAAGGTTACTGCGGCCAAAACGTTTTTTTTTTGATAATCAAGATGAAAAAAGTAGTCCTAATAACCAAAATTATGCAAATTGTTAATCCTCATCTAAAAAATTCAGAAATGAATGCTGCGTGTTCTTCAATATATATATATATATATATATATATATATATATATATATATATATATATATATATATATATATATATATATATATGCATGCTCAACTGCTGACGTAGACATGTGCTAAAAGCTCCCAACTGTCTTAGCGAAACACACATCTTCTCCAGTCAAACCAACCACTATGCCTTTGTAACGGTATGTGGCCCGTGCTGTAAAACTGGGCTTCACTGCCTTGTAGGCTTATGTTTTGTCAGAAAGGCTGAGGTTGAGGCAACACTGACAGAATCGTCCAGAAGCCCTGTCAGCTAAGACATGCATGATCAACTACGATGTTAAGCATATTCTGGTGCCAAGCATCGTTGGTTTCAGCCGTGTGTATGTGGAAATACTACTAATAGATATGTCTTCTTTAGTTTTTGTTAAGACATGCATCCATGAGAAACTGAAATCGGATTTAACATCTTCGGTGTAATTCACTACTGATCATCGGGCTGTTTTCTTTTTACCGGGTTCATAGTCGCCGATACTCAGAGAGTGGTC
The DNA here is from genome assembly GCA_963556195.1 of Sepiola atlantica. Classification (NCBI taxonomy): domain Eukaryota; kingdom Metazoa; phylum Mollusca; class Cephalopoda; order Sepiida; family Sepiolidae; genus Sepiola; species Sepiola atlantica. Next base: position 51,831,603 of record OY744535.1, read on the forward strand.
GTCGTGCCGCACAAGCGTTGACTACTATAATGCTGTTGTTGTGCTGCTATTCTTAGCGTATGTGATCCCTGTGTAGATACCGACTAAGTGTATATCTCAGCGGGATGAATGTAATGAGTAATATACAATTTACTTTGAAAATGGTTTAGTGTATGCCCACCTAACTTTTAGAGCTGCATGACAACATGAAAGCACGTGTCAACTGCGGTGATTGTCTTTCTGAACCCGTTGCAGTTGACAACGGTGTTAAACAGGGTCATATAGATGCATCTACTTTGTTTTCAATCATGTGTGTTGTACCTCTGTCGTTGACTTTCGCTTACTGTGCAAAAGTTGTGTACCTTCAATTTCGTGCATCGTACATGTATTGCTTACAGCGTTGTAAGACATTGTCATTGACATTCTATACTGTTTTTCGAGGTTGGCTCTATGTAGACGATGTTAATGTAGCAGCTCACTCGCAGAATTATATGCATGATATCATGGATTTGTTTCATTGGTCTCACAATAAGCATTGGCAAGACATAGAATATGTTTGCCCCAGCTCTTTGCAACCTGTATTAAAAACGGGATACATTTGGTGAAGGCCTCCTACTGTCAGTGGTGGATCGTTTTATGTATATGGGCAGTGTAATTTTGGGGAACGGGTCGTTGGATGCTGATATATAGTGACGTATTTGAAAAGATGGTGTGTCGTTGGGTCTTTTCGAGAAGCACGTGTGAGTACCACGTGACGTCATGCCCCAGCTCATAAGAACACCTGCCTTATCTGTGGTAGGGTCTCTAGAAAGTATGTCAAGCTCGAATAGCCACATCCACGTGTCTCACTTGGAACCTTCACACTAACATCACATCGATACGCCACAATTGGTCATATTCGAAACTGAATAGACTACCACCACACATATACATATAACTTTTCATATCTTTGATATTGTTTTCGACCACCATATATATATATATATATATATATATATATATATATATATATATATATATATATATATATATATGTATATATATATATATATATATGTATATATATATATACATATATATATATATATAATATATATGGTATATTATGTAAATATATGTATATATATATATATATATATATATATATATATATATATATATATATATATATATATATAAGTACGAAACCGCCGGTTCAACCGTCGTGGTCATTTCTGGTTTAATAAATAATTACATATATATGTATGCATATATATATATATATATATATATATATATATATATATATATATATATATATATATACGTGGTGGCCCAAAAAATAGTTCTTCTTTTTTATATTACTCTTCATTTCATGAGCATTTGAAATGTATAATAAGGATACACGTCATCGGCAAAGTGTGTACTATTGGGTGAGTTGCGTGATGGATTGAATACTGAAAGAAAATAATATAAAGAGAGGTTGTGTTTTTTATAATTTACTACGGTCGTGTGTTTAAAGTAATCAGTCTGAGAGATAAATCAAAGTTATGTAATGCATAAACGACTCACATTTATACAATAAATCAACAAAAAAGAAGTCAGATCTGGTGATAAGTGCGCCGACAGTCCAGAATTATTTTATTAGATTTGCTACCTTTGATTTTTGTAACAACGCTTTTTTCTTGTATGAAATCAAAGCAATACTATCGATATCTTTTTTATCTCTCTGCCTAAAATCAGGAAATGACTTCAGCGTGTAAGACAAATATTTTTCGATCAAAGAGGAAGAATTAAATATATTTTTTGCATTATCTCACTTAGATCATTTTAAAATGTGTTCATAATGAGTAGCCAAATAATCGTTTAAAAGTAGTCATAAATAAATGATAAGTAAAATAGAATATATACATAAAACATAAAAGTCCATTAAAAGAAAACGATTAAGAAAAAATAGACACAAAATAAAAGAGGATATTTTATGTTTCTCTATATATTTGCTGATATAATATTCGTCTGCAACGTGTTTAGTGTTTGCTTTACAAATTAAGGCTGTGACGATGAAAGTACCAAAGAAAAAAATTGTACATTCCGAACTGATCATTAAAATGGAGAACATTTAATTCAGTACGTGTGTATTCCGTTAAATGTGTACTTTACATACTTATCATTTAATTCGTGTTTATATGTTTGGTTGATCTATCTGAAATGCTCGACTAATAATGGGTCCGTACATTGACAGGGGCAAGTAACTCTGATGATTATATAACTCTCTAAAAATGTAAATCTACACCGGGAAAGACCAACATGTTAATATACTTTCTCGTGTATTAAGATACTATAATCATAATTTGCAGATCCAACGTCTCGCCGATGTATATGCAGTTGGGTATGTTCCAGTTCATCCATGAAAATATATTCACTGCAATTAATCTACACAGGAACCGCGAGGCTCAAATGGATGGTGTTAGTTTTTTTGCCGGGTGTTTTTATAGACAAGTCTAGCTAGTTACCCACTCATATTCTTTGTTGTTCTCTTAGCCAATCTTTGACTTCCCAAACAAAAGTTCGGTTTATTTTACTTCTAATTCACTATTCTTTTGTTCTGTTTTCTATAGAATGACTCATCTATGTTTCTTGTTTGTGTCGATATAATGGGTGACCTTATTTTAACACGTGTTCGCTTATATCTCTATTTTAGTATTTTAAAAGTGTTTACGTGTTAGTTTCGTTTAGTTTTATTAATTAATTTATTTATTACGTATTGTAAACGTAAATCACATTTTATTCTGAGCAGGCAGTCGTTTGCTATTTCGCTTCTACAGTTTAATAGATTTCGAACTCTAAAGTACAAGTATTACATCTTAGTTTTATTCGGAAGCTATCGTAAAGTAATAATATATAGAGCTCGAGCCACTTCGGCTATGGCCTTCGTGAACCAACAATAATGATAGGACAACAATGAACAATGTCTGATTTAAATGGAAAAAGAAAGTTGTTGATCGAAACATTTTATTTAATTTTTTATACATCATTGCATCTATTTTGATTTTTCTAAATTATATTTTTACTTTACAATGTCTTACGAAGTAATACTTGCACGCTCTACCAGGCGTATTTTACTACTACTACTACTACTACTACTACTACTACTACTACTACTACTACTACTACTACTAGGACGACGACTACTACTGCTACTACTCATTTTTTTACATTTGCTCATCTACACATACAGAACATGAGGATTTTACTGACTGCCATTACACTTTCTATTATGACACATTTAAAATATTTCGGTATTGATTTAAAAATTTCGATGAATATATTCATACGTAAGTTTATTATCGGCAGAACAATACTGGCACCTATTTTTCTAATAATTATACGATGCCATTTTTCCAAAATCGGCAAATACAGATAAATGGAATCAATTATGTCATGCTAATTATTCATTGCACTGTAAATACATATGTAGTTTTTTTTCTTGTACGTTTTTATGACAATCTAAAATATTTTCAGATACACATAAGTGACCGCTTAACATGTATCAACACTTCGTTTTAATCTAAATACATTCATGTTTCGTGTTTGACAGCTCTGTCACTACCTCATCGAGTATTTTTTATTGACAGGTGATGAACAGATAATGTAACAGAGAGTCGACATTTCGATTTAAACATCGATCAAACACGTTACGCTAACCGACATTTTGACTACTAAATACTGATGTAAATATTTTTTACTTATTCATTTAAAAGGGGCAATAACATATAAGGCGCTCTCATGAAGAATTGTCTTCTGACGGCACTTAGCCATTAATTCTGGCCGTAAGTAAGACATTTTGGGAAAGTTGTTGTATCCTTCTCTACGAAGTCGCACTTTTAATTATATCTTAGATAGTAGAGTAACTAGCAAAAATATGTGTAGCAATATAGTGTATGACATACACGCTGTTAAAGTATTTGTTATTGTTGGTCTCTATTAATTTGTTTAGGAGTACACTGAATTATTTAAGAAATTAATGTTAATGTCCGCGGGAAAACATAGACCACTCTGTGTTAGTGTTTGATATTTCGAAGATACAGCTTTATACTGGAAATATATCTCTCTATATATCTCTCTCTCTTTCTCTCTCCTCATATATATATATATATATATATATATATATATATATATATATATATATATATATAAGAATAATATTTTGGAGGCGATAACAATGCGTTGTTAAAGTGACACATACGACACGTAGGAATCGTAAAAACAAAACAAAGTGACAATATTGAAAAGTCAATAATTTTCAAATTTTTTTTTTATTTACCAGTGTATCGTTGACCGTGGTGTTAGGTTAGAGTGTGTCCTTTTCATTATTATTTTTTTTTTAAATTTTCGAGAGTATCCCTCATCCTCAGAATAAAATAAATACTACAACTCGTTGGAGTGTGTTTTTTTGCCAAAAGCCGGGGCCGGAAATGCTGGTTTTTTTTAGTAGCAGGTTCGCAGAGGTTTGTTTATTTATTTTTTTAATTTTTTTTTTTATATATAATTTATTATTTACTATTTTGACCGTTGCTGTTTATTTTGTTAGTAAATATACTGAGTAATTTATTTTATTTATTTATTTTTTTTTTATATATATAACGTTGTTTGTTTTGTTAATAATATACTGAATAATCATTATCTCGGTGGTAGAGGCTGGATAACTCGTGTGAGTCAAGCTTTCTTTGTGGGAGTTATGCCCCTTTAGAGTTTTAATTAATTTCGTTCTATAAATTTGTTTACCGTGTGTGTGTAGTAGCAGATGTGATTGGGTGGGTGAAGAATCCTGGGTATGGGGGTGGAGCGTCGTTAATAGAGCCTTTGGTATATATATGTGTGTGTGTGCGTGTGTGTGTTGGTGTATGTATATATGTATATATATATATACGTATATGTAAAATACATACATGCATACATTTTTTTTTATTTATTTATTAATTTCTTTATTTTATTTATTTATTTATTTATTTTGTTTTGTTTTTACGATTCTACGTGTCGTATGTGTCACTTTAACAACGCATTGTTATCGCCACCAAAATATTATTCTTACTCTATACACAATGCTCCAAGCGAACTACAACATTCTTCTCATATATATATATATATATATATATGAATATAAATATATATATATGTATATATATATATATATATATGAATATAAATATTAATATATATACATATATATGTATATATATAGATATATATATGCATACATACATGCATACACACATACATATACATTGGAATACTTTCATCCTATTGTCGTAAGGGTAGTCACACATGAGGGTTTTCTTCTTGCTCTTTTTCTTCCATGAACGTTATGACCGATATGTTATCTTTATAAATGTTTTTATTTGTTGTTTCTGAAGAGACGCGTCTTACTACGATTGAGTGTTGCCTATCGCACGTTGCGAAACAATTGTAAGACCATCGTAATTTTTGTGAATGCAAATAAATAATATAGTTAAAAACTGAATTTTGGTCAATCGAATTTAAAAAGTATATATATATATATATATATATATATATATATATATATATCTGTGTGTCATTGAAGCCCACGGAGTTTTCTTTCTTTGCAATCTTTCTGGTAAGTTTCTAGACACGGCGAGCGATTCGTCGGTTTTGCGGTGTCAATTGATAGATTATGGAGCCTAACGTTGTATCTTGGGCCATTTCTTGAGCGCTTTCGGTCTCGCGACCGTCTTCAGGAGACTATGTCTTTTTATTAGTAAAGAGCCGTATTATTTTTGGTTATATCTACTGATTTACATATGTGTATATATATATATATATATATATATATATATATATATATATATATATATATATATATATATATCTTTATTATTTTATTTACTTACTTATTAATCAATTTTTTTAATTTTAATTTTTATTTTTTCATATATTTATTATTATTATTATTATTATTATTATTATTATTATTATTATTATTATTATTATGTATTAATTTTTGAAAACTTAGAAGGCGTTAGTACTAGTGGTAAATGCTATGTAATTAATCGGTGGTTGTAACTTTTTATGTTTAGGGCTTCGAAGATTTTTGTCTGTGGGTGCAGTTGTGTTTATGTATGAGCTTAGTGTTGGTTGTTAATATGTGTCTTAGTTCGGTTCATTTTATGCTTTTTTATGTGTGGTAATGTGTCGCTGGATTGCACTAGTGTCATTTAAGTGATGCATAAGGCGTCGGGAGAGGGTTGTAGTTGTATGGCCTATATAAGTACTGTGTTTGTCTGTTTGGGTCTTGGGGAAACATTCCTCGAGAAATGGGACATGATACAACGTCAGGCGCCATAATCCACCAATTGACACCGGAAAACCAACGAATCGCTCGCCGCGTCGAGAAACTAACCAGGAAGATAGCAAAGAAAGAAAACTCCGTAATCATCAATGGCACATGTATAATAAACGACTTACTGCCGAAATATACATACATACACACACACACATATATATATATATATATATATATATGTATATATACATATATATATATATATATATATATATATATGTGTGTGTGTGAAGTATATACTGAAAATGTTTAAAAGTATGAAACTATTGTAGATATAACATTAGAAGTTTAGTGATTAGTCGATTGCAGAGTCCTTCTTGATTCCGATTTAGTCTAGAATATGTTTTAGGAGAAGAAGGCTACCGTTTACGGTTTAAATTAATACCAAGACATGTATTCTTCTTAGTTGTATAGATACAAATGCAGGTGATATTTGAAGAAACCACATTGTCAAGAATGCGTCTGTTTAGTGAGTGTTAAATACAAACACTACCTTTTCTGATTATTTATCGTTACACGATAAAATTAATTTAATGTGTAAAAACTAATCACTGTTAACGTATGCTTATTTGAATATATAGGATGACTAAAGTAGTGAGTACATAGCGATGTTTACTGAAATAGGCGACTCACGTTCTATGTTTTTGGCATTAATTATGAATCTATTTTATGCTCACCTGCACCGTCTACACGGTTAACGCACGCTAAAGGTTACTAAGACATCATCAATATATCTTCGGAGACCAACGTAAATTCTAACTAATTTGGCTTCTACAAGTCAGTGAGATACCCTGTGGCGTAATCTATGTCTACATAGGAAATCGCCTTTGGCCCATATTGACGTAAATAAACAACATTCCCAGATCTGATATCCGAATACTATATATCATCATGGTTAAATCTAGACAAAATTTGAGTTATGCACTAGTTTCTGAAAGAATACAATTTTTCTCCCTTACAGGATATAATATTAACGCGCAACTTAAATGTATCTACTTTAGTTCCCGCAGAAAGAATGTGTCTCCAGTAGAGGTTGTTTTATTGAGCGGTCGAAGGAAATATATATATATATATATATATATATATATATATATATATATATATATATATATATATTACTATTTCATTTGTCTACATAACATTTTATATGGAGATATAATTTTTTATGTATCAATTTTCAGTATTGACTTCAACAGTGCTCGATACATAAATAGAGCTAGGTTGTAATGTATGAAAATATATTTATGGAAATTAAGCCATACAGACGCTCTCGCGTTTCATCCCCGGAGAGGGGATCTTCAGGCTAAATTTTAGCCTGAAGATCCCCCCGGGGGTGAAACGCGGGAGCCTCTGTGTAGCTTAATTGCCATAAATATATTTTCATAACTTACTATATATATATATATATATATATATATATATATATATATATATATATATATATATATATATATATATATTGCATGCGTTGCTCTCGTTTATCTTTAAGGGCGAACGTATATCCACATATTTATAATTACTTCCTGAAAAATTGAAATACTTTTTAACTTAAGAAAACATTAGCCATAAATAAAAAGTATAATTTACAAATTGAAATAATATAAATTTAAATAATAAATATACATTATGAATTACAAAATTTTACTGCGAATGAGAAATCTTATCTGCTTGTGGTATAAAGTTTAAAATCAAATTCAGGAAGTCCGACCATCAGTAAAAAAATATAACATGATATAAAATAATGTTTTAATTCATATGAAATATATCAAACCTCTAAATAAAGTATACGTCAAATGAAAGAGCTTAACGTCTTTACTACACATTTAATAAAGTCGACTTTAAAAAAAAACTTCGATTACAAATAAAAAGTTCCAATTTCAAGCAATAATGTTTTACTTGAAATTCCAATAGTTCAAGTTAAAATTACTATGTAACCTCATATGTGACAGTTTATTGAACAGATAACCGAAGTCCATTGGTTGTCAATGTGTTAAATTATTAATTGTAATTCTCGGCCTTAGATTATGTTGTAAATTACAATTGTGTCAGTTAATACTTATAACATTTTGATCTACTATTTTTAGGTAAAATAGGAAAATAACTGAACACTTCCTTTACAGATCTTTGAACTCAACACAAACAGTCTATCTTAAAGCATGTTTAACGAAACTATGTGTACTTTTCGTGTTTGTTTACAGTTTATTTCACTAAATCCAAACAAGGTGATTTTCTTGAATACTTACTGTGGTTTGCAAAAGATCACTTACCCCAGCTAGGAATGGATTCATAAAGAAACAGAACCTGAGTGAAATGGCTAGTTATAGCAAATACCTCCCATTACTTCCTGATCTCTCTGGCAGAAGAGCTCACTGCTCATTTGCATGCTCATTTGCATGAGTGCAATGTCACTGGCAATAAAAAGGGAATGTTTTTAATGAAGTGGGTGCCTATGAGTTGGTGATTTGAGTTGGTGACTACGTTGGTGTGTGTGCTGGATGAAAGACTGTTCGGAGAGATATAATTTGGCAGAGCAAGACCGTGTCAACATTTTGTTGCGATAAGGAGTACGGACACGGGGAAATCAGGAGAAAGAAAAATATAATTACAAGCTATTTCGGCGAGAAATATAGCGAGGGAGTGCAGGGAGCCGAAGCCGGAAGTCACATGTTACCGCTGTGGGAAAATCAGTGACATCAGCAGATTCTGTCCCCAGGGAAACGAACAGGGGGAAGCCACTGCGCCGGTAGGTACCCCACTTATATTATGAAGGCGCTACAGGGTACGTCGCCGCGAGTAGAGGTGCCCCTGAATGGGCGAAGTGCAAAGGCCATTGTCGACACGGGCTGTACCTCAACACTAGTCACCAAATACATGGTTGACACATGCAATGGGACCAGCAGCATTACGGCAGTTTACGGCAGAGAGGTGAAGTGCAATGGTACAAGTGTCGTTCGATTGATGGTATGTGGGATTTCACTAACAATCCAGGTGATTGTTATTAACAAAATTGTCACGGTGTCGATGTGGTGCTAAGGATGGACGCAATTGCTCGACTAGGGAGCGTCACAGTTCATAGGAACATCGTGAGATTTTGAGGACATCAAGGGGCTGCATTTGTGCGATCCGAAAAGGGTGCCAGAGAGACAGGAACGACCGGGTCGGACAAAAGTTGCATGATAGAGAACCATGATTTCTCTGCACACTTTAATGATGATAAATTGGCAGTTAAGTGGGCATGGAAGGGAGACGCTCCCGTACTAAACAACAGAGTGGAATGCTACGAGCATACGTTGCGAAGAGGCGTAACAATTGAATTTGAGAAGGTGGGTGGCTGTTAGATCTCAGAGGGGATTTTAAGACCATGGATGGAGAGGTGGAAAGCGTGCTGCCGTTAACGGCGGTTGTTCAGCCCACAAAGCAAAAGGTTCGGCCAGTACTGGACTTCAGGGAGCTGAACGCATACGTTGTGTGTCACACGGGAGGCGATGTGATGGACGTGTGCGGGGAGACCATGCGAGAGTGGAGGCAGATGCAGAAGGCGGCAGCGATTGTAGATTTTAAATCTGCATACCTACGGATCCACATTTCGCACAAATTCTGTAAGTACCAGCTGGTCGGATACAAAGGCCAAACCTACTGCCTATATAGGTTGGGTTTTGGCCTAAATTCTGCACCAATGATCATGGCGGCGATCCTCAAAACGGTACTAAGCAAGGAGGACGCAGTTAGAAGAGCCACCAGTTCCTACATAGATGACATCATGGTGGATGAGACGGTGGCAACTGCGAAGGACGTAGTAGAGCACCTCAACGGCTTGGGGCTAATCGCGAAAAGCCCGGAATCGTTTTAGGGGGGAGCGGCGTTAGGGCTCCAACTAAGGAAGGACCAGACATGAAGGTTAGTGTTCCGGAGGGGAAATGAAATCCTGGAGGTGTCTGAAAAAGTGAGCAGGCGAGAACTCTTCTCGATATGCGGAAGACTGGTGGGCCATTACCCGATTGCAGGATGGCTGCGGACTGCATGTAATTACACCAACAGGCGAGCTAGTGGAGTGAATTGGGAGGATGGAGTTGATAAAGAGACTGTGGACATTATGAGAGTGATTATCAAAGAGGTGAAGAGGGAGGATCTAGTGAGAGGTGTTTGGCACGTACCCAGCAGTGCAGAATGTGTTGTGTGGTGTGATGCAAGCAGTATAGCAATGGGGGTCACCTTGGAGATAGGTGGTGTCACTGCAGAAGATGCTGCTTGGTTGCAGAAGAAAGACGACGTGGCTCACATAAATGTGGCGGAACTGGATGCGGTTATGAAGGGCATCAACTTAGCCTTGAAATGAGGGCTACAGAATGTTGAGGTGAGGACCGACTCAGCCACTGTGTTCTCTTGGGTCCAGTACGAAGCTACAGGAGAAAGGAGGGTGAACACGAAAGGCGCCGCCGAGATGCTCGTGAAGCGTCGATTGATGATGTTAAGGGAGCTGATTAGGGAATTTTATCTTCAACTCAGAATCAGTATCGTTCCCTCAGCGAAGAACAGACCAGATGTGATGACGAGGGTGATGAATACCTGGCCTAAGGCGCCGAATTAGTCGGCTGCTGCAATATGTGGCTTGGCTGAAGACACTCCGAAAGATTTGCATGACATGCACCATTTCGGAGTGGATAGAACATTGTTCTTGCCCAGGAAGGTGGACCCCAGAATCTTAAAGGAGGCCGTCAGGACAGTGGTTGAGAAATGCCACCGGTGTACATTCAGTCGACCCTGCGCCGAGTAGACACGAAGTTGGTGAGGTTCAGGTGGCAGAGAACTGGAGCATGTTGGCGATAAACGTGACGCACTATAGACAGAGGCCGTACCTGTCAATGATCGACTGTGGACCTGGAAGAATTGCCATCTGGAGGGAGATCAAGGCGGAAAACGCAGGTGAGATTGCAAAGGTCCTGGAAGAGGTGTTTTTGGAGAGGGGTCCAGTGACGAAAGTGCTAATGGACAATGGAACTGCCTTTCGGTCAGCAGCCCTGAAGAATGTGTTGGATAAGTGAGGAGTGCGGCGCTATTTCAGGGCTGCATATAGACCAGGCGAAAACGGAATTGTGGAGCGGCATCACAGGACCATCAAGGCTGTAGCTGAAAGGAGCCAGATTTTACCGCCAGAAGCTGTCTTCTGGTATAATATGGCTCCAAAGACAGGGCCAAAAGTGGAGTCAGTGCCGCAGAGGGCAGTCTTCAAGTACAAGTGGTGGCGCCCGTAGCCACGGAGGAAGGAGAGAAGCAAGCGTCTGTGCGAGTGGGAGAGGAAGTGTGGATTAAACCGCCTGACGCTCGCTGTACTACACGCTGGGGGAGGGGCATTGTGACAAGTGTCCAGTCCCGGAACAATGTATCCATCAACGGCATCCCTCGACACATCCTTGATGTGCGGCCGGCAGTGGTGTCATCAGAAGAAGAAGTCAGCGACGTCGAGCCAAGTAGCGACGTTCGCGAAGACGCTCCGCAGAGATCGCAGCGAAAGATATGTGCGCCATGTTGGTCGAGCGACTACGTGATGGGCTAACTAGTGATGATCGTGTAGATCAAGGAGGCGTGTGGTTAACAAAGTATGACTTACCCCAGCTAGGAATGGATTCATAAAGAAACAGAACCTGAGTGAAATGGCTAGTTATAGCAAAGACTTCCAATTACTTCCTGATCTCTCTGGCAGAAGAGCTCACTGCTCATTTGCATGCTCATTTACATGAGTGCAATTTTACTGGCAATAAAAGGGGAATGTTTTGAAGGAAGGAGGTACCTATGAGTTGGTGATTTGAGTTGGTGACTACGTTGGTGTGTGCGCTGGATGAAAGACTGTTCGGAGAGATATCATTTGTCAGAGCAAGACCGTGGTAACATTTTGTTGCGATAAGGAGTACGGACACGAGGAAATCAGGAGAAAGAAAAATATAATTACACTTACTCCTACAAAGAAGGTAGCAAAGTTGTTCACTCTCCTATCATTAAGCCTTCTTACCCCACTCACATCCATCCTGGTATTTCCTTGATCGGTATGATTATTATTAAGTCAGCGTTCATTATTTAATTTTTAATTCATACTTTTCCCACATACTCCACTAGATATTCTAAATAACCAATCAACTTTCCCTCAATTGTGTTTGTATTCTATCTGGCGCTCTGAATGTATTCACAGAATAACGGAATATCGGAATGGTCTTATTTTAGCAGTACAGTCTGACAATTCATAATACTTATGAAAGGTATTCTTCAGAATGCTATCAAATTTAGAAAACACCTCAAATAAAATTTAAAAAGTTAGTCTTAGCCTGACTTCTACGATATTTGTAAATGGCTACTTTTAATAATAATCAGATATTTATTTTTTTTAAATTTAAAACAACACAAAACCCGGCATTTACTTCTCATACCTACATATACGTAATTAACTATGACTTTTCTAATTTCAGATCTCATGAGTAGAAATCCTTTCTAGCTCCTTCGATTTTATTTTTCAATTTGAGTGTCATTAAGGTTTTTTCGTTACTACTTTTGGGAGCCATTATTTATGAATCATTATCCGTTTACAAAAATGGATACACATTCTTCGCTAAAAGATTGATACACTAATTTATATAAGAAAAAAAAACAATTATCTTCTTCCGTCGTTCCGACCTACTGTTGGTTTCTCAGAAAATGTATTTTTCAATTTAACAGTGGGTTAACTTTTACATTGATTTTAATATCCTTTGCTAATTTTTCTTCTTAATTGAATATCTTATTTTTATTTATGTTTAAACATTCCATCAGTATTTCATATCTTTAACGATTGACCGATCACGCTTAGTAACCTATTTGAGTTACCCTATTTTGCAAGCCATTAGTTATGGGTCATTATTAGTTCACAAAAATAGATACTAATTTTCGTTAACAAATAAATTAACATATGTATACCACAAAAAAACAATTATCTTCATTTTTTTTTTCGTTCACTAGGGAGAGCGTTAAAATTATTTATTTTGTATTTTTTCCTTATTTCATACCTTTCCTGAATTGTTTTTATTGTAGAATTGATTACCCGAAAACAGAACAGATAGCGTCTTCCTGCAAAACGGTCAAACACAGCAGAAAACACATCTGCTACATAGGAATACAAACAACAATAGCTCACAGGTTTTACTACGACACTGATACTTATTTCTTTAAACTCCATATCATCCTTTCTATTTTCTCTGTCTACATCTTCGAAGCACACTCTGTGTTCCGGCGAAATATAAAATAATTACTTAACTTTAAATTATAACTATTAGAGTAGCTCTTATGAATAGAAAATAACAAAAATAATATAATTCAGTAATTTACTTGATTAGAATAGGAATTACAGTGCTTGAAATAAATTTACAGTAAATCTTTAATATCACACACGACGTAGCTTAACAACTTCAATGTTTATTTTTTGCGATTACATGTAAACAAACCGAAAAGATATCAGCGATAAAGGAAATAGCTAAACAGATTGTTATTTTAAGGTGGGGATCACTTTCTTATATAAATTTAACTAGTAATAAGCACTACCTCCTGCTAAGTTAACGGAAAATTGTGATGTATAACTGGATTTTTTTTTAATTTTAGGACAGTGATATCTTTGTGAGGGCATTTTATTTTACTAATCCAAATTATATTTTTGTATTAAATATAAATGGGGTTATTTTAGTTGTTTTTTTAATCTTTGATAATGGGGAGTTTTCGTGGAGAGTACAGTTTCTGAAATTAGGAACCACTTCACAAATACAATCGAAGATAATGAAAAATACTCGTGTTTCGCCACGTGAAAGTGAAGATCATGAAATGTATCCAATAATCTACACAATACGAACTAAACTATTTTTGTTTACCATAACATAACTCTAACCCTACCCGTAACATAGTGTTAGCATTCAAGTTCGTTTCACTCCTGTTGTTATTGTGTAGAATTATTGGAACTTGATTCGGCGTTATCAAGAAAATCGGAACTGCCAACGTCACGACTACTGAATACGTATTCATAAAAAGCACAACAAAAACGTAGGGGTGGACAGAAAAGAATGTATTTTAAAACATTTTTTATGATTACTGTACTTCATTTTATTGTAGGAAAACATATTTAAAAAAAATTCTTTTTGAAGATATTTGAAACATTTCTTATTGTTAAATCATAATTTTATATTCCATCCAGGCAACTCCGAGACACGGGTCCTGCTAGTTTAAAATAAACCGCTTGTTGATTTCTTATTTCGTTTTAATTAGGACTTGATTCTTTTGAAATTGTAATTTTCACTAATGAAAATGCGTAGTTACCAATATGTTTACTCCGTTTCGCTTTTTGGCAAGACACGGGGAAAGTATTTGATTGATTACATATGGACACTATCAGTTTATCTCAGAGTGATAAAAACGTCTTCGAAATCCATTACAACCAAATGAGATGAGGACATTACTCTTCTAAGTATGTTTTTAGTTTTCTTCAATGCAACACAAAAAGATGGTATTTGTTACACGTCAGATTTATTTGTTTTTGCCAGCATATTGTATCTCTTTTAACACGCGTCTTTGTATATTTACAATCGTCCCTCTTGTCGGTCCGTCACGCTACAATTTGGAATACAATTTTCACCGTTAAAGAGCATTTAAAAGCAGGCAGTTTATTTCAGTTGCGTCAGAGAATATTTTTAGATTGTTTGTGTAGTGTAATATTACGTTGGTCTGCCAAGATTTATTCTTAAATAGTATTTGCCGCGTAATATTCGTATGAGTGCGCACCTTATGTTAGATGTTAACAGCCATCTCAATAAGTGTGCACTTCTCTTAGATCAGTCGCCGCATCATCATCATCATCATCATCATCATCATCATCATCATCATCATCATCATCATCATCATCATCATCATCATCATCATCATCATCATTATATTGCGGTTACCATCCGTTTTAAATGCTGGTATGTGTTAGACGGCATTACAAAATTGAGTTTCAAACGAACCTATACCTTGCCATTCATTGTGTATACCTATTTTATTCAAGTATATCCTTATAATGTGCGTCCATGTTTCCCCTAGCATCCATCAGTGAACTAGGCATGCTCCTTTCACTATTCCACATCTACTGACACAATAACTCTAATACATTCTTTCAATTTGGTCATACAATCGAAGCCCACATTTTCTGCACGCATCACCCTATACGACCCATATTTACTCTTCTTATGAAGTCACTTGAACTAAGTCTGGTTTAAGACGTATATTACACATTTGCCACCTTTAAGTGCTTCATAGAATATTCGTTCGTGTATCAGTCTTCAGATTTAGCATTTCTATTCCAACATATAAAATGGACGTATCTTAAACATATATATTTTTTTGTTTTCTACAAACTTTTGATTATTATCGAAAACGCTAAATATAGTCTACCTGATGCAATTCATTTGTAAAGTGATATTTCCTTCGAGATAACTCATGTTCCCATCGATCACAATCTGAAGACGCATTCCATCATTAGAAATCGTTGTGTCCCGGCTCGTTTTTCACTCAATCCTGACCACGGAATCAACAAAAACTTTTTGTCAAGACAGTTGGAAAATGGCGAAACTTGTACTTAGTGTGTACCATATTCGCTTTTCGCTTACGCAACACGACGGACAACTCAATTTATCTTGGCAGTAGGCGTCTAAAGTTGGTTAAATATACAGGAAGCAGGTATGAAATTGCATTATATTGCAAAGGTATTAGAAGTTGACCAGGTACGCAACGCTGAGAAGTTGACTTTTTCAAAGTGAGCTAACATCATTATAAGATGTTCAGTCTGTTTTCTTCCATACCACGCTTGTTCAAAATGAGGGGGTTGTCCTTTTCCCAGGATTAAGTAAGCAATATATTTTTTTAGTCTGCCAGACGTCATTATTAAATAGTATTTACATTGGTATGCCGCATCTAACTTTCAAATATCCTTCTTTATAGTCTGCCATTCTTAAGTTTGAAATGACAGATGCAATCGGTGTTTTCTATTTCGCGTTTCAAATGACCCACCATCCAAAGAGCAACTCAAGGCTAATTGTTCATGAAATGAAACGATTGTCAGCCGAAATTAAACAATAAATTCAAATAAGTTGGCTTATTTATTGAATAGTTCACGATAAGTACGTGTTAGTGGGATTGAAGACGATTATAATGTAGTTTGCAGGTTACAATCCCGCCGAAATATGTTACACAGACGGAACAACCTTGAAAGAAGGGATGTTTCTGAAAATGTTACTTAACAGTTACCTATATGTAAAAAGCAGGGCAACACTTTTTTTTCGTAATGAGAGTCGTAAGATTATTTTCCTCTTTTAGAAGAGAGGACCAGAGATTAGAGCTTAAATGAGCACCTTTAAATAAAATTTCTATAGAGTGGAGAGGGAGACTAGCAATGCGTCTATTATGTTAAATGAATGTATAGAAACGAAATAGACAATCCTCACATTAATTATCGAATTCAATTTTGAACGCTGTAAAGGCAACGAAAGGTCCTTTGAACGAAGCTTCCCTATATGTAGTTTAAGTACTCCATCTTGTGAAATGAAATAATTGTGTTTGGATGAATAGAATAGTATGTCTTTAACACATCTCTAGTTATAAATGTATACGAAAAGTTTCGTAAGTTAAACACACATTTTAAGACGCGTTAGTGCATCTTAATGTGACCCTTCAGCCGTCGAGTTGTATGATATACTTTAGTTTAATTATTAAAGGGGTGTTCCGTCTAGCCTTTAATAACTTAGATAATCTCTTACATATATCTAATCTGTTGACAGTATTAACATGATGGAGTATAATGTAATAACATATGTTTACCAAGAGAAGAGGTAAAAAGTCAGCGTTTACAACTGAAGAAAAGAAGAAAAAAACAAAAGACTAAAACCACTAAGTAAAACATTTCTAACATTCTTGCCTATTAATCCGAAAATGTTGGATTATACTGTGTGCAAGTTCAAATAAACATGGAAGAACTCAGAGTCTCTAACATTGAAAAGTAAAGAGAACATTGTATGAAGTAATTTTTTCAACATTAAAATGAAAGGGACACCAATGGAGTAAAGTATTTAAAATGCAGAAATATATAAATAAATGAACTACTAGAAAATCATGCCACACACAGCCTTAGCAGTACAGCCATTTATGTTTTGTTTTAAAATTAGTAAAGAACAAAAAATGTTGGTGGGCAAAACTGATGTAAACGTAGACAATACATCAAAAGAAGAAAAACAAACGAAGAAAATGAAGAGAAGAACTTAATTAAAAAATATCTGTGTTATTTGTTGTTTCTATTTTTTAATTTCAGTTAGTTGAGTTGAGTGCGAGTTGATTGGCAATTTGTTGATTAATGTATTTGAAAATTATACAAATAGATTAATACTATTTGTAATATATGGTATAAGATAAAAGAATTATAACAACGGAACATGTGCTTGTTCAAAGTGGAGCTGTTAAAACAGGAGGGAAGCCAATGAGCAAACCAGATAGTACTGTTACTTTTTAAAAATGTCATTTTAAACAGTTTTTTTGTCTCATGGATATGTATGTTATATTATACATTTTTGGCATCCGTCTGGTGCAGGAAACAATCAAGGTCAGCGTCTGTTGCGGAATTGCAACGCCTACTGTGACTTTCCAAGTTGCCATAGATGTTGTTTGTTTCTGGTAGCCAGAGTTCTGATGAACCCCTATACAGTCCTGAACTCTCTCCCATCTCTATTGTTTTGCTTCTCCCCACTTATTTACAGCGCTTCTTCAATGACTGTGGTCTTCATTCACGGACTCCCTGGTTGCATGTATCGCTTGCATACATCCTTATAGCGGAAGACAGGCGTTGCAGCTGTAACCGCGACATATTGTATATATTGTCGTGAATATTGTAGTTTCCTATGTTTATTATTAACAACTTAGCTTATGTGTTCTGTATCATTGTTTTCTGAAGTTACAAAGATAAAGGGTTAACTATTGCCGTATATTGTTTCAATAGGAGGAAATAACACTTTTCAGAATGGACTGATGACAACAGAAAAGATACTACACTACCTGTTAAGAGGAAGCTACGACTAGGAAGATAGAAAATGTCACCAAAAATGTAGAAGGAATTTCATGGGAGTATGGAATCATGACCACAATAGACAAGAAGAAGGAAAAAGAAGAACACAAAATAAACTCCATTAAATGTAGCTATGCATATGGGGTTTGTGGATGCGGGAGATTACAAAAATCAGCAAGACTTATAATTGGACGTTATGAAATTTATAAAACGAAAAAAAAAAATATTTTTATGGTATAAGCCATTTATTTTGAATTATCGAGGTTTAAATATGCGCCGAATAAAGACGGTGATGTATGTTTCGTAGCTTATCGTATCACATGATAAGATAATGTATAAAATAGTTAAGGCGCTTAAGAATCGTTAGAAGACAAAATGCTGCGTGTTTTGTATGATATAACACATCTATACTTTGTTAACACTATTCGTAAAGTCTATTTATATATATCAAGTGTCAAAATAGGTCAATGAGTTTGTATTGTCTAAAAGTCTGGAGTACACCACATATGTATAAAGGTGAACTGAGCAGGCAACATTATTTATGACTATTATATATGATTATCGCTACCCGGTAAATGATGCCTTCTCCGAGAATATATTAACATTAAGAAAGAATATCAGTACGTAGTAAATAACACATAGTTGCTGTTTCTTCCTAGCTTGAAAAAGGTGAATATATTAATTTGGAATAATACGAAGGATATAATTTTTAAATATGTACTTATATATATATATATATATATATATATATATATATATATATATATATATATATATATATATATATATATATATATAACTTCGTTGTAATGTAGTAGGAACATCCCAGCAGAGTGCTCAATTATTTAAGAATTAAAGTTAAAAATTAAAAATTAAAAATTAAGAGCGTAATATTTATTTATATTGGTACAGAAAAATCAATACAACATTCGTACCGTCGTTTTCAAACACGGAAAGACTTAGCCATCCGGTTATCTTCAGCTTCTGTGGCCATCTGCTTCGGAAATGTGAAGTCACGTGTCACTCTCGTTTGGACGCGTTATTTGCTTAGAGTGTTGTGTATGTGTGTTTAAACTTGGTGTAAGGAAGGTTTAATAAGGTTTGAAAGGGGGGGGGGGAGTTACAGTTGAGATTTAAACCGGAGGAGATTAAAATTAAGATATAAAAAATATAATTAAAAACATATATATAAATATATATATATATATATATATATATATATATATATATATATTCATGCACGAAGCATTTATACAGATTGTACCTAGAAAATGTAATACATTTCAACACGTGAGCAGAAGATGACAAAAAACCTCAGTGGCATCATAAAAGAGGAACTGACAAGAACAATACCCCATAACCTCCGTCGTCATCTCAAGAAATCATATATTTACTCCCAGTTACGTCTAGAACATATTCACATATGCGACATTTAAGGGTTTCAAATGTTTTGAAGTTGAACATTTTTTCTACACTAATATTTCGCGGTCTTATTAAACAAACACACGTCATTGTAGTGGAACCTGGATGCATTGAATATATATTAAGCTATTTGTTAAACGTGCTATATTTTAACGTATTCTTAGTAGTTTTTTAGGGATAAATAGATTATAATAAAGATCAGCCTACATTAATAATCAGATTTAAATATTAGCAAATATCTATATTGTAAAAATACAATATATCTGACGCAAGTAAATGGCAACTTTACTATGATACGAATTAAGACGTTAACGATTACAATACCCCGAAAAAACATCAACATTACAAAAAATTATTAAAAATTGCTAACATTTTCGGAAACAATTAAAAATCCAGAAATGGAACGAAGAAATAAAAGACAGCTCCATGACTCGTCAAATTAAATGTACATGTGTGTTGGTAACATACATATTGTTAAATGCGTAATTGTAATGTTATATATAGTGGTGTATCTCTTCGAATATAGCAATGGCGGAAATTATGTCTGGATGAAAAAAATGGAGAACATTGGTAAATCAACCTGTTAAAGCTGTAGTATGACCTATGGAAATGCAATTTAAAATCTACGCTTGATTATTTATTCATAAATTGACATACGTAAAGCATATCTGAAGGAGATTAGTGGACGCACCTCAATATGTTATTTCAAACCTATAAAATTATATTTTAAACTAAAGCATGAAAAACTGAATGACAGTTAGAAAAATCGACAGACAGAAATGACAGCTAAAAATAGGAAGTGAGTCAAGCGATGAGAATGATATTATAAAGTTAGGCGTGACGGGACAACAAATGTCGACGATTGAACGGCGGGCAGAAACTATTGTAGAAGTCAGTGAATGTTTAGGAAATAATTGGTAATATTTCTTAAATGTCTATATCTTACCAGTACCTTAACGAATTATTGCACATATGTATGTATTCATGTATTTGTTCCTAGAAAAATAGTTTAATATGTTTACAGTTGTAGTTATGAAAATATAATTAAGAAAGTCGAATCTACTTCTGAATCGTAAACGAAGTACGTGTTTGATTGTTTTTATATTAAATGTGTCGTAGCATTTTTTCTATCCATTTCAAGTTCTCACTGCTTGACGCATACATCTTATCTCACTTTCATATTTCATTTTGTAAACTACATCATTAACTGTGGCACCGTGTCAATAAGCCGTATTTTGTTTCATCTGGCCAAGTGCGTGTCGGTGTAAACTACTTTTTTTATCTATCAGGTACGATTTTAAGAACACCAGACCTGATATTCAACAATTTGGCAAAAATCAGACATCTATGTTCTTCTGTTTTGCGCTAGTTTCAAACATTGCCCCAAAACAAGCAGACGATATTTGAGTAAGAACAATTTTTTGTACTTTTTACATTAGATTCCAAAATTCGATTATTTTAAAAAGTAATATGCATTGTATTTCCTTACTCATGTAAACAATCACAAAAATCATACCTTAGTCGGGCACGAAAACACGGTGGTCACATATAGTTTGGTTCATTTGTTTTTCTATTTGTTTCACGACATATACACATGTTGGGGGGATTTAATGCTGAAACCATCTATATATTTCCTACAATTATTTGTATAATTTAATTTAAGATTAATATCGTTTTACTTTTAATCTAGTGGGAATTGCATATCTTTTATAATAGATAAATACATAAACGCACATGGTCAATTAGCTGAAATGTCAACACGGAATAGCAATTCCAATCCCAAATCAGCCCTCCTCCGCATACCTTCCAATGAACAAGTCTAAAACATATGTTTTCTGTTTACCGCTTAGCTAAATAATATCAATCAAAATGATCCTAAAGTTAGCAATAAAGTATATGATTTTATTTTCGTATCTCTGTGTTCAAATAATTATTTCAAACTTTTAAGAAAGTACGTATTTTACAGCTTTTTCCGATATAACAGAGTTTGAATACGTGTTTTAATTAAAGTGTTGAATGTTTAATGTGTCGATAATTAAATATGCAATTACATTCCAGATATACAACGTTCTTTATTGGCATTTTTTCATTTTTATATACTAAATTAATGTCTTCATATTGGATGATTCGTATATGCAGTTCACATATTGTGGAACGTGTAAAATAGGTCAAAGCTTAATTAGTGATATAAGTTCAGGCGACTACATTGTAAACAACGCTGAACTAATTAATTCGCCTTATCTTATGTTGGGGTTGACTGATGTATATTCCGTCATTCATGATGCTTATATACCCATATACACATGTCGTGATTGCGGATATTGTCACATGATATCCACTGATGTAAAAATAAATTCGTGATGGTTACGGCAGAGACTTTACTCATCATATAATTAGAGCTTCTTCCTTATTTGTATTTTTATCATGTTCTTGACTACTATCAAACAATTTACATTCAGGTGAGTTAAATATCATACAAGGTAATTCAAGCAGGGATAAGCTGTGCTATCTGAAGTCTATATTTACGGACTTTTATTTTATCTTTCCAAGTCTAGAATTAGATTATTGGCTGCACAGCAGACAAGTATATGTTATATATTATAGAATAGGGCAATAGACTAAAGCAACAAGTGTTCCCTATTATTACTATAGATGATAGCTGAAAGAAAGTCAAAGATTGAAATAGGTTGGCATCAAGTTGCTCCTTTGTAAAGTTGCCAAAACCGAGATTGGATTACGAAAATGTTCAGTCCTTGGAGAAAAACTATCGGTAAAACGTGTTAGTGCTGTCAGAGAGGCGTACACAATTACGTCATAAAACAAGGGTTACTTATTGTAAATAAATGTAAACACAACGTATATTCGTAAGATGTGTCTGTACATTCTGTACGTATATCGATGAAAATGTTACGGAACCTGACAGAACGTACGACAAAAACGTTATGGATATATGTTGGCCCATCAACAATAAGAGGCCTCATTTAATCTTGACATATAGCAAAGCGATGGTGATGTAATGTTTATAACATCCGAAACACGAATCTAGTGACCGGCCAACAAAGCCGCTTAATAAAGATGTTTTGACGAATCAGGAATGTGATACACACATCCAATCGTTTCATCGTACGACTGCAATACTATTGTAGCACAGGCGTGACAGAACAACAAACTGACTGTAAGGGCGACAGATATAGTCACTCACCTTTACACGTATACTAGCTTGACATTTCGCTAACTAACATTAATAAAAAACACAATTTAAAACAATAAATATTGTAAAAAATTAAAATGAACATATTTGTGTTACCAGTTGAGCTAACTGTGTATAAGTTCGAATAAACCCACACGATATTCAGGCATATCAACCATTTTGGGTTATTTAATGACGGATCCTGACATTTTGGTAAGAGTTTTTACGCATCATGGTATTTATATCTTTAAATATTACTTCATGGTGTTTTGTTTGGTTGTTCATAGAGGGAACATTGCTGTTTTGGTTTTTAGCTTTACAGAACGTTATTGACTTTTTAAAAGGAAAAGGAAAAAATGATAACATAAATGTTGGGTGAATTTTTAGTCAGGAAGCCGGTATCTTTAGATAGCTGTATATGGTAGCACCAGATAGAGACTATTAGAGAACTTCATTTTATAGAATAAAGAAGAAAGAACAACAATGAAGTAGAACTTTTAAAATGGAAGAAAGGAGAGAGATGATTAAACACACAATCTTGAAAAATTAAATTAATTTACAAATGTAATGTATGTGGTTAATGACAACTCATACAATTTACGCGTGCTCGTGTAATTATTTAAACTAGAAAAGAGCTGATAATATTCACATGTTAAACTGAGGAAAAAAAATTGACAGATAAGATTTCCAGTATTGTTTCTGTGAGCAGATGCACAACGACATAGACGATCTAAATTCATGTTATTCGCGCTTGAAAAACTTTAATCTGAATAGTGTTCCAAGTGTATATCAATATTTTTGAAATATTGTGTATTTTACCCCTATACTCTGTAGTACAAGTAGATTTAACAGTAGCATTAACGGAGAAAATCTATGACATTAATAATTGGACAACTTGATAATTAGTCGTTGGGTTAACGAACTCAAGTATATATTTTTTTAACTAAAAAAACGTGTGGACGTTTTTTTATCTATGCATGTGGATCACTTTCTATTTCTTGGTTCATATTCAGACATTTGTGCATAGTATACGATCAGGATATAATACATGTTATATCATAAAATCAACTGCCGTGGAGACAGTATGTACGAAAACCCCAAACGACAAATTAATTAAACACAAGAATAAATCATCGAACATAGATTGAACGGATTCGTTCGGATAACATTTATTGAAATAACGGTTAAACATAAAAAAGAAAGAAGGTGTGCAAGGAATGATTTGGGCACGTGTGTATCTATTTAACAAACTAAAAATAATAATGCAGCGCGTGTGACAAGGACGTTTAATGAGAAAGGTGTGGACACAAAATGAAAAAAGAACTAACTTGTTCTTTCTTTTGACTTTTTTCACATATAGTATAAAGTGTGTGTGCTCATTAATTGTTGATGTTACTGTGTATATGTTGCTTTATAACAAAGTGAACAGTGTAGCTATTACAACCAGCTTATTGTCAGGCAGTATTGATATTGACAGCGGTTCTTTCTAAAACATTTTCATGTATCGAACACATACACCAAGGAGTGCTTTCCTGCAAACTATATAACCGTCTTTATATCTATTTTAAACAAATAATTGTCATAAACCGTCCAATACATCTGCATTCATATCATTAATCATTTCCGATCATCTAAAAACATTCTTCATTGTTCTCCATACACTTGAGTGAGTTGGGCTTTGTTTGGCGGTTACTATGAAATTAAATAATTGTGTGTATTTTAAATAACAATCCAGCATATGAAAGGTGTAGTCAAACACATTTTAATCACACTATAATTCAATAATATGGTATATGAATATACAGTTACTGTTACTGCCCTTGTATCATTAATCAAGAAACGCATACGTATTGTTGCTTTCTTACTCTCAAATGATATGTTATGTAGTATCACACAAATGAATATGTTTACTCGTTTTCTGTAACGTTCTCTCAATCCGTTTTGTTGGCTTTGTCTTATCATGATATTGCCGAAACATGTTAATTGCATACACTTACTATAATATCCATATGTGTTTAACTTATGCACATAGACTCATAAGTTCTTATTTAATTCGTAATGTTTCTTTGTAAATTAAATGTATGAATTAAATAACATTTGAATTTAACATAATCGATTTAATCGCCCATGGCGATATACACTATCCATCTACACCCACCTTACACATTGCCATAAGTGAAGGTACATCGATGATTTACAATAGAAATAGCAATAAGTTTTACATATTAATACCATGTGAACACACATTAATCCCTTATCACACATATACGCGTTGATACGGCGTTTGATTCATTAGTATAGCTATAATAAAGCTGGCATTTACGATATAGTCTAATCATTTACATTACTGCGTTTCATGCGACTAATGAAACCTTACATTTATTACACATTAAGAGATTCGACTAGATAAACATATTTTATAGATTAGTATTTAATGTTTGATCCATTCATAAAACAGGCAATATACCACTTCTTTGCGAATTTGTATATATTTATTTGAACATGGCTGGTTAATGAAAGCTGTTATTTATTAAATGTATCCTCTTTCGTGTAGAATTGGCTCAATATATGTTGGTGATCACGTTACACAGATGTTTAGTCTATCCGTAATATATGTGATGTCTTTATTCTGCTTGAAATATCAAACGACTCATAAAACTTATTACGTATTATTATACGTCTAATAAAACACACCACTTCTAATAAATCTTCTTATTTCAACATTTCATATGACTTATTATAAGCGGTCAGACTATTTACAAACTATTACCGAGAATATACGAATATACAATCAAAGTTGATCATACATTATAAATAAGTGGTATGTTTCGACTACATGCATATCGTATATATTTATAATATTTTCTAAACAATCTGTGAATAAACCAATCGACATAATTACTACATAACATAGTTGTATTCCCTGTAGGCGATGTGATTAGATAAAATGAGGAAATGCTCATGATTCAACACGAACAACTGATTTGACATGCAATAATTACATATATGTTATCTATTTAAAGCCACACAGATATGTCAACTTTGCTGTATGATCTTAATATTATGTAATATTACCAATTAGTTCAACAATACCTATATATTTATATTGCTATTATAGTACTCGTATATAACATTGAAGGCGACTAGTTGTTATTCATTTTAATTTACGTACTAATTCAATGTGTCACGCCATGGAAAATGTATCATTTGAGTAGACTTTCGGTCTTCAACTTCAATCCCCATTCCAGTTGTTAATTCTTTGAGACAGAAATCGTCAATGATGTCAATACCTATAGTTCTTCTTTGAACGTTTAAAGTCGTAAAATGAATGATTGATGTGCACTCTAGGTGTTCCACATTTATTTCTATTCTAGTTTCTGACGCTTTGAGCCCACTACAATGCCACGAATTATATCACTTTATTTGAATCGTCATTTAACCTGACACAACATTCTAAACAGCTGAACTTGTAGAATATATTAGTTATGCTTCGGATTTTTTACATCATGATAAATAATTTGGATTATTTGAATCAGTCTGACAATTCATTTGTTCTTTAGATGTTATCCTCATAACATTTCAGCCGATGTAACCTCCGGCCTTCTTAAATCGTGTATTGTCGTACGCTGGGATCTTTTACTCAAACTCGAGGATCTATACAGACTACTTAATCATTTATTTACTGAATAAGAGTGAATTGTTTTCGTTTGCTTAGCTATGTACGGGTAGGTTACTTAAGTAATGCCAATTGTATACCTAGTATCGCTGGTAATTAGAAGTTACCTGTTTAAAACAGTCACTTGGAAATGATTGTCCCTTAACACCGCTACCTATGGTGCTATGTTTCTATGACTGGCGGAATGAGACCAATCTAGAATCGTTAATTAAATCAAACGTTATGTTCGAAATTTCGTATCGATTTCTTAGTTGGACAAGGTACGCCTGAAGAAGATCGGGGGTTCGATTAGCTGACCGGTTGTGACAATAACACCCAAGAGTGAAACAGTAGTAGAATAATCCAAATAATACACATATTTATTTCGTTTTGTGGAATGATACACCAATATCTATTCAAAATGTTACTTAAAGTTTTTCTTAATATACCTTGCTCGGCAAAAGTTAGGTTACCCTAACAAAAACGTGCACATGTTTATATTTTACTGCAGTAAGGTCAATCTCTTAGTATGGTTTCTACACGAGTAAGTGTTTCTAGTTCTTGTGCATCACAAACCGTTTTAAGACAAGAGTATGTAGAATCCGGCAGACCGTGGATAACAGACTCATATAAATGTGTCCACGGTTTTCTGTGGATAGTTCCATCTGAAAAAACAAATAAATAGAAATCATTAAAGTGTGTGTATAATGCTTTCATTAATTTGTATTACTGTAATATGTTTGGTTAATATATTGTCACTAATAAAAGCACTAAC
The DNA here is from genome assembly GCA_963556195.1 of Sepiola atlantica. Classification (NCBI taxonomy): domain Eukaryota; kingdom Metazoa; phylum Mollusca; class Cephalopoda; order Sepiida; family Sepiolidae; genus Sepiola; species Sepiola atlantica. The sequence goes on from OY744535.1 coordinate 51,859,055, forward strand.
ATATGAATAAAAATAGTACGCAGAGCATAAAAGTTAAATGTATCAATTTTGGTTTATGTTGTCAAACTTTTAGCGAGCATGGTGCATCTAATAAAACTGACAAATCTATTAAAATATTATATCAGTATTAAACTAATTTGTGTATTCGATGTATCTAATAATACAAGATGAATGGGCAAATCTCGACAAATAGAATGCTTTTATGATACATATATATTCTAACATGGTCTATTTCTCAATCTTCAAATTGTTCATATTGTTTATGGAACATACTTTAAAATGTTTAAAATGGTGATTAGTCATGTTTAGATTGTTTAATAACGGACCATGTGTTTATCATGATATGAGTAATGTAATAGGGTTTGTATTTCTAAAACGGCGTCCACTACATATTGTCAACTATTTCGTATTTCGTAATTTTAATTGTTCCCTAAAATTAAAACCCTAATTTTTATAATAACACATGAAACATCATCAATTGTGAACATTCTGCTTCTCAACATATGAAGATCGAAATCGTTTCCAGTTTTCAAATTCATTGCAGGGCTATACACAATAGAGAACACCCCGAGGAAATGTGTTTATGTTATTATGTATTTTCTAACCAAAGCAGCTATTCTATAAATACGCGCAGTACGTTTTCCTGTTCCTTGGGTAGTTTGATGTAAAATTAATAGGTTTCTCATACAGATAACTTCTTTCGCATTTATTAGAGGTGACAGAATTTAATGTGCTTTTTATCTGTTTAATTGGCACTAAGAATGTTATTTTCTCTTCATTTAAAGTGTTAATAGGCTAACGGGCATTGATAGAATACAGTTAAGATATTCATCAGCAACTTCTCATAAATCAAGAGTTATATAAATAAAGTAGACATATTGCATGAGAATGCGTTTGTTTCCACTACAGTATCAGGGCGTACCAACTGCTGCAACTAATTAGTAGAGTACGTAATGGAACATTCAATTAAATATCTATGAAAATGTTGACTTCGGGGTTGTTGTTTGTTTTTACCAACGACATATCATTTGCGTGTGATGGAAATCTGTCAAAATCACAGCTGCGACATGTTTTCGAAATGAAAATGACGGTGTTGACACGGAATTTAATTTACTGAAATATAATATCATATCACGATAACAGCATATCAATATAATATCATTCTGCATTATTTTAATCTTCTATTTCAGTGTTTATTTCATGATGTATCTCCTTTGGCAGACCTTAATAGTATTCTGTGATGTAATTATATTGTTGATCTTGCAAAGAATACGAGTAATGATATAACATATTCCGCGGTAAGACAGTGTGTTTCCATCCGTTAATTCCACGCAAATGTATATCATGGCTGTCATATATAAATAGTTAACAATATATTTCCGTGTTTAATCAATCGTGTTCTGTTTCATAAGCTTTAATATATATTTTTGTTTAGTCATATATGAAATATTTCCTACAAGTCTACGTGACGTATGCGATGAATAAGTCAACGCCTATTAACATGGATTTTTAAACGATTGAAAAATGTTTTCCACGACCTTAACATACGTACTCATAGCATATCTGTGTTGGTTTTCGGGAATGGCCTCTAGAAATAGTTAAGAGACAAGATGATCAATAAAATATTCTGATTAGCGTATTTGTTTCCTTGGTTCAACTTATTTGTAATATGCAAAGTATAAATGCATAATCTGCGATATGAAAACATTTTCGACCAATTAAGTTTTCTCTGGTTCCAGAAATGTAACGTCTCTATTCTTAATGAAAAACAAATAGAATACTTTATATTTACAAGAATATATATGTATCCTATGAATATGTCTCTTTTAATTTCAACTAAGCTAAACTGTTTCTTTTTATTTGAGAGTGTGTATGCGAGCAATGCATAACTCATGGCTCTTGCGATAACGGCTGTCTACGACTACTGATGAGCCGACGACGTATATGCTGTGCCAAAATAAACGAGTGTAGACATATATCTGGTCAAACAAATTGATCCGCCTCCAGTTATGCAAATATGTCGTATAGGTGATCAATCCATGACATGTTGGACTCAATATAAACAGGTGTGTTTTACGTATTTAAATAGGTGGTTCGGCGACTCGCCTGCATCTATGTTCTAGTCAGTGTCCGTTGTACGCTCGCTCTCTTTCGCGAACACTGGTGATCGATGAAGACGATATCTGTTGAAGGTCCTGTTAATATAAAGCGGAGTTCGTGGAAGACCTGAAATGTTGGTCCCTACATCCGTCTATGTTACGTTGTGTAAAGGGTGATCTAGCGATTGATTTTTGTAAGTTCCGTTTGCTGTTCAATTTCAATTTCCAACACCATGGGGGAAAAAAACCACCGACGTGTTAACGTGAAATAGATTTGATTATTCTACGTGAGTTTTTTAGAATATATATGTTTAGCTCGATAATAAACTAGAAAATGGGTTTTTCCTTTAGGAACAGAATATGATATAGTGCTTTCTTCGATTTTTCCTAGGAAATCTTTTTTCCTGTAAACTTCCGATATTTCATCAGCTTTTTTATATTTACCGGCAATGGCATTTTCATTGCCACCGATTTTTTTATTGACAAGGTGATATTTATTGTGCTGATAGCCTATGTTCACATCAATCAACCGATAAAAATTTAAGAGCTGTAAATACATATTGCCATGCTTACCTTTTATGCCAATGGCTGAGATTTTTCAGTAAAGGCACAAGATAAAACAAATAACATTCGGTTCGCGAATTAGCAAAAAAGCAATCTATTATTTGGAAAACGAGAAGAATTCTAAAATATGAACAATTGATCTTAAATGTCGAGTAAGTGTTCACCAGCATATATACAGGGTGTCCCAAAATAATGTATACACCCTTTGAATTGTTATAACTCGTTCAAATTACTGATTTTTATTTGCAAGATTCACACACAAACAGAAGAGTAAGAATATACACGTAAAAATACTGACAGTAAAATTAACAAGAACATAGAAACTTAACTTTTAACAAAGATAAAGGCTATTTAGGGTAATTTCAGAATGTTCATAAAATGAACCCTCACCCTAACCCCAACTCGTTCTGCTCAATACACTTTCCATATAGTGAAGACGTGAACAATTGTACCTACAAACGTCCTGCAACATTTACTCATTGAGCACATTCTACTACAATTGCTACTCCCATTTGTTTGCAATTGCTTCAGGTTTCTTGCTTTAAACATTGTAGCCTTTACGTTTATTAAAAGTTATTTTTCTATGTTTTTGTTAATTTTAGTGTCAGTATTTTTGAATGTGTATTCTTACTCTTCTACTGTTCTATCAACCTTGTTTGCAAGTCAAAATCAGTAAATTGAACGAGTTTTAACGATTCAAAGAGTGTATACATTATTTTGGGACACCCTGTATATATATATATATATATATATATATATATATATATATATATATATATATATATATATATATAGTAGAATCAAATATAAACCAAAAGTAAACGTTTAATAGATATAACCTATAGTGAAAAGGTTAAGCTCAATATACGAGATAGAGCAATTATAAAGATAGAAGAAATAAGAGTGATAAACATGTACGAATGTCCCAAATTTATTTCAAATTTCGATTGTTCAATGCAAGATATATTCTGTAATAAACTAGTGTATATTATTCTTTCCTCATACCAAGGCTTTTCAATGATCGACATCTTATCATCGGACGAGAAATACAGATAGATAAGTTGGCTGTGGAAAAGCCAAAGTTCAAACATTAGAAAAATATTATTAAAAATGGAGTGAAAAAAGGTTCGTGTAAAAAAGATATGTGGTGTGTCCAAATGACAATTGTCCGTTGTAAAGGTGTCCAATGAAAACAAGAGGTTTACCAAGACGAAACAAGTTTTTCGTAGGGGCAATATGGAGAAAGTGTTCAAAAGTAAGTAAATTCAAAGGTAAACTGTAGAAATCAAATCGTAGATGGAGCGCCTTGCATTGAACAATCGAAATTTGAAATAAATTTGGACAATCGTACATGTTTATCACTCTTATTACTTCTATCTTTATTTTTATCTTTATATATATATATATATATATATATATATATATATATATATATATATATATATATATATATATATAATCCGAGTATGGTATAGATCCACCGGGTATAAATCCAGGGCGGTTGTAACCGGGTTTACCAGACTGCTCAATAGAAATATAGAGCAGAAGTATAAAAAAAAATATTTTTATATTTATATTTTTATTTTATTCATCTTTAATTTTATTTTAAACTTCTATCACCTTCAAAAAACTTAGTGTGATGTCGATCTTATCTTAACAGGCATCATTTTATTCCGAGGCCTGAAGATCGGGAGTCCCTTAAACTGCTCTCGTGAAACAAAACAAAGTTTGTAGTCAAAATGAAATAAATTATCATTTATAGGCATACATTGTTAAAAATAACAGAATCCGTCTGTTTAATTATAGCTGGTAATCGTTGTGTATATGTTATTGATGGTCTTTCTTGTATTACAATCAAATAAATAAATAAATGTTCCATAGGTTTCACATGTTTCACGAACTTTTTCGATTCTCTGTCAAAAGCAAATGCCCAAAGCTGGAGAAAGAAAATAATTTAAAAAATACTTTTAAAAAATTTAAAATCGTCAACAACTAAGTAGAACAATGGTGAATACGTTCTATGCACGTTTTTCCACCGTTTTTTTTTATTCTATGGAACATTTATTGTTTTTTTTTATTTTAATACAATTTTAATACAATAAATACTATCTAAAAAATTGGAAAAATAAAAAAAGTGTTAATTAAAGAGAAAAATTCTGTTATTTTTCCCAATATTCACATAAATGAAAAAATGCTGCCTCTCTCTCTCTCTCTTTCTCTCTCTCTCTCTCTCTCTCTATATATATATATATATATATATATATATATATATATGTATATATATGTTAGTGTAATACATGTATATATAGTTTGTATATTGATCTATTTTCTCACAATATATATATATATATATATATTGTATTCTTCAATTCTCTCTAACTATCTCTATTCATATAAAGTTATGCAGCTATATTTATTTATAGTTCATATATATATATATTTATGTACAAGACACATTTTTAACAAAAGTTGGATTTCGTCCCCAATATAATCATTTTCATAAGCAGTACTCATATACGTGGCCTAGAAGCAATGTTAAATAACATAAAGAAAAACACTAAATTAATAATAATTAATATGAGGTTACAAACCTAAATAATCAAATGTTAACACTATGTGTAGAGGTGTATTCGGAAATATATTAATAATTCATGAGTAAAACTCACTATGCGCTTGGTTATCTTGTGTCGTTGTATCTTATCAGATATTGATATTTTTACGAGAGGTCCTTGGTGAGATAACGTTAAATTGCATTCTCATATAGTTATATAATAATTCCTAATATACACTTGTGGATTATCTATCTCGAATGAAAATTGTATGTTCTGCTCCAAACCCCGGTGGTATCTATTCTCCTTGTATTTTGAATAGAATTATACATTTATATGATGAGCTTAAGCTTAGATCTCATTCTAAGTCGTAGGTGGGGCACTGATATCAAAGATGTTGAATTCTGAATTGTTTTATAACGTGTATCCCAAGACACGGTTGTTTTTGATGTAAAGTGCAAAAGTAAGAGTTCAGTGATGTGCCTTGATAATTAATCATGTCTATATGATTACAACTTTCTAAAAAGTACCAATATGTTGATTGTATAGCGGTGATGATGAAACAACTGCTATTTTTAAATGAGTACCAATTTGCTCAATACATCATTTTCTTGTTTGGTCTGGACAATGAAGGCTTATTCTATCTTACCATGCTTTTATAAACTTTTACGTAGTTATCCATCTTTGACGTTCATTAACTCAATCTACCTTCGAGCTGATCTCTTAACTATCCTAATTATCCCTCTTTATTCATTATTTTTTATTTCTGTTTTCCCTACTCATCATCTGTTCATTCAGTCCTAGATTTAATATAGTAACCTCTATATTTCCTACTTAGTTTTTTTATTGATTTTTTTCATATAATATTTAATTATATGAAAATAATCATTAAAAAAAACTAAGTACGAAATTGTTTTAAAGACTAACTAAATTAATTAATACTAATAATTTATAGGATAACATATTGATTGCATTTCCTCTTCCTTTGCATTCTCCTTGTCACATAATTGTCTGCGAGTCTTCTCTTTTTTCTGCGAAGATCATGTTTTAATAACGGCGCCAATTTTGTTCTTCCTCACACAACCATATATATATATATATATATATATATATATATATATATATATATATATATATATATATATATGTATATATATATATATGTATATATATATATATATATATATATATATATATATATATATATATACATATATATAGTAGTTAATATGTAACGTGTTCTACATTGTATTGGAGCAAAAAGGGGTACTTGAGAAAACTACAAAGAGCCAAGAAACACTTGTATATACAGAGACAGTTGATTTAGCAATAGTTATAGTTACATACAAAATGAATTATCAATGTACCCACAGCCGGAGGAGACGCCCAGCTCAAAGTGGGCGCAAAATGAGTCACACACTTTAGCGAATATTTCAATGTCTTAAGCGGAGAATGATTCGACTATGACAGTCTTCAGAGAATGAATCGTGTTATGGGAGTTCTTGTTCGTCTTAACCTCGATCACGATCTAGAAGATGTTGTCAAGACGTTTTCAGTCGGATTAAGAGGGCGATCATAAGTTCGGCGACCAGTGTCAAAGAACTTTATTAAGCAGCCACGCTTAGGTCTTTCTGGGCTTGTGTTCAATGGCAGAGTCCCGCTGAGAGACGTAGGGACGTATGGTGCCGATCTCGTCTGCCCAGAACTTCAGCACGCTCATCGGAACTTCCTGGTAGATTTTGTGCGGGGACTATCAATCCCTTTTAAAAGAAGGACGGAGCATTGCGTTTAACGAGCTGCAGATGACGCAAAAGACCATAGAGGTTGGAAATGTCTTATGCTTCACGACAAGAATCTCCTCGATTTCCTTTCCAATCCACCTGTTGTTGTGCCTGTTCGAAATTATTTTAATATATATAAAACCTTAGAGTCCCAGCAGGTCCGTGCGTGCGCTCGTTCAGCAAAGCCGTTTCCGTGAAATCCCTTTAATCTTTGGAAGGATTCTCGATGTGCATAAGGTGAGACCGGAAGTAGGTGGAGTAACCAATGTCAGTCTTGATCGTTCAGCAACACGGTCGATTTGTAGGGGTTTACGTCAGCGACGGCGTAGATCTGCCTTCAGAGTTTGCTGCAACACCTTGTTTATTTTATTACAAATATTTAACGTGACTAGCGATTAGCATACATCATAGTATGTCTCATTTAGTTTTTTTACCTCATACACTTCTATCGCTGCCTAGTACTTTATATGATTTCAAAAGTTAACAGCTGAGCCAGACCTAAAAGTCAAAACTTAAATATGTTAGTACTTTGGAGCAGTGTATATTTTACGCTGTTTATGGAAAGTTGTTTATTTTTATAATTTCCTCAATGTACTTTATAATTTAAAACTTTGAATAGCGTTGCAATCCCGTGCGTATGAGTGTGCTGCAGCGACGTATTCGTTTACACACGTTGAAGATATATTTTTGTTAGATGTATATAACGTCGATGTTTGCATATTGTGTAACTTTCGGGAGAAAAAAAAAACTCTGCTAGATTTGCCATAGGAGATATATATTTAAATATGAACATCGTTATTCCTCATGCTAAAAAGCATTACAAATGAATCACGCTGATACATCTGTATTATTTACAGGAGAGGGAGGTTCAATTATATCTTACCTAACAGAAAATATGGCATATGTGACATCTCAAGTAAACGAATTATTTTGCTGACAGCATGATTTTTTTCTCCCCATCGTAAAAAGAATGAATTATATAAGACGATATATTTCATGGCGATCGAGTTTCGGAGAATTCTTTTTTGGTTTCCAATTAATTTTCTCTTATTTCACTTCGTTATTTTGTTTTCTTTTTTCAATTTTTTTCTTAAATGCTATTAAAACGTTGATAAAAGAATTCACTTCCTTAACGATTTTCCCCTGATTTCATTAATAATTGTCATTTCATACGCCAATAGAAATGAATAATTTCTACAACAAATTATCCCAAATATTATGGCAACTGAATCTTATTAAGCTTCAATTTTGTCGATTCTCATTTTTCTAAATATTAATTCTCTATTATTATTTGTATCATAAATATGCTGGCCCTAACTAAGTTCTGTTAACATAGTAATACTGTTGTCAATACAAATCCAAAGAAACGTAATGTATTCTAGAACGAGGATCTCATATTATTTATATTTCATAAGCTGTATAGGAAAACTAAAAGCAGACCTCAACTGATTTTTCTGAATGTATTTCATTCAAGAAGTTTCGCTAAACAATTATTGACTGCAATTTGTATGAAAACAAGTAGTGTGAAACCAACATGTATAAACACAATGAGTACAATAAGTTTTTTTTTTAATGTTGCTGGACTGGAATGTTCAAACTTTTACTGTTCATTCAGTAATCTCTACTGAACTTTGTATTTTCTCTTAGGGAATTAATTATAATAAAATACTTACATTCTTTTAAGATAATTCCATAAACGAACATGTTATTTTGAACAAAGTAGATGCTGCAATACGATTGATCGGAGACCTTACAGGTATGGATGTATGGCGTTTTGTTACCAAATTAATTTAACTAGGAGTTTGTAAAATAACATTAACTCGTGACTTTTTTCGTTTTACTAAATTATTATAACAAAAATAATAGTACTTATCCAGATTAATACAAAGGCAACATGGAATCTATGTCGGTTAGGGTTAAGGTAATTTTAAGGGTTCATTTTGGCTTGAGTCCTAATCTGGACATGTACCAAATTAATTAATCGAATTTCTTTTAAAATTTGACCAATCACGCTTTCTTGTAAGTACACAAACACGGTATTTAATTAGATAATGTCATAACTTCCATAGTAGTTGGACCTTTAAAATATACTTCAATCGAAGAAGTAACCGTAGATTTTAAACCTTGTCTGCCTCAGTATCATCATTTATAGTAATAGTGCTATTACTGGTAATAATGGTAGTATATATATATATATATATATATATATATATATATATATAACTTCCCGAAACAGTCTTTCATGGTAAACAACTGATGATCCCTTAAATGATGTTAGAAGCAGACTGACATAATAACTGTAAAAATTAAATTGACTTACATGAGTGATTTTCAACTGAACGACTTGGTACTTAAGGTCTTTTTTTTTATATAGTTTTAATGGTTGAGAAACTTCCGAGACTATATATACACAGGTACTGTACAACATGAATATATTCATTATTGCCTAAATTTATATTATTTTCATTCTCACCGTCAAGCAGAATGCAAATGTTTTCTATTATTGCATTTAAATAGCGTATGTGTAAGTTAGGTAGAAATACTGAATACGCTGTGACCGTTAAAGCGTCCGGAAATAGGAAGGTAACATGAATTGATCTATATGAGAGTGGCAATGAAATATTTTATAATATTAAGTTAAAATGAAAATTATCAAAAGTATACTATAAATCTGATTGAAGAAATGGCGACATTTATATGTGATCATCTAGTGAACAATTGCTTTTTCAAGATAGGCGCTTTTCGTTTCAGTCAATTACAGCAAGTCTAGATATATATTCAAGTCTTATCTCTTTCATTTAATTAGTATAGTAACAGAGTTGTTGTTCAGAAGTATTCGATTCTCAGTAATTTTGGTTGATTACTATATTTGTCATGACTCGTTACAAGGGATTGCTCACTGACAAAAACAGGTGGTGTTTCCATTCTACTGTTTCAGAAAATGTCTAACTCTTGACGCAAACTTCTACACGTGTAAGAATCAAATACGTCTAAAGACGGTACACTGTTTCTACATCTAGTGGCGTACTGCTCATGGCACCCTTTTCTGACTTGGCGTGGTAGTAAACCGACTTCACAATTTAGTGGGGATTTCCTGTTCACTTTTCTACAGCGTCTTTCTCAGAGAAAAGAAAATAATGTTTTTAGTATTTCTCGACTCTATCGTTATTTTCTATGATAGATGCTTGACTGATCTTTAATCTATGATTCCCCTACAGAATAAGAACAACAAAATATCTCAATTCCTTATCTGTGTAGCTCAAACTAAACTGGACTTTCTAAAGAAAAGTTTACTTCCAAAACCTGCCCTCTCTGTGTGACACAACACTACATGCCTGCTGCCCAGTTGACTACATCATGGTTGTTTTCATGTCCAATGTTTACAAATTATTGTTGAGCAGTTCTCTTAAATAATCACATTCTTCCAAGTGTTAACCATAGTTACAAATCATCAGGGTATTGGTTCACTACATCCTGATAAACTCATTAACCCTTATTTTTGAATGGCCTTTGGAACTTGATGAGACGAGCATTTAGTGCTGCACTTTGAGTTCATAAAAAAACACTGCTAAAGAGGTCCAGACCACAATGCTGTTTTTTAGTATTGCATATGTTAAACTTGTGCATTCATGAGTTATGTGAACATGTGTAATTGTGTATGTTCAGTGGGTTGTATAGTCAAAATACATCCGGACGACGGGCATGTTCCGTGTGAAATATTAAGGTAAGAGAAAAGAGACTACACAAGCAATGTCATCACCTATTCAATTTTGAAGATTTTCCTGGATACAATGTTCCATGCTATGTTTGTGAGCCACTGAATATTGAAAAAATAATGTAATCTGTGAAACAAGACCGCAAGCTTGTGTTTTAGTCCCTAAATAAACTAGCTCACAATTCGAAGTGGATGACTCTGTTATCTACCAAAAATGACATCATTTTTTTTATATATTCAAGCCAATGCACAGAGCGGTTTGTAAGGTGTCTGTCGTTCCCGAAAGGCAGATTACTTGTGTGTGTCCATTGTGACTTCTGATTTTATTATTCCAGTCTAATAGTTATGTCAGTTTGTCAAGATGTATCATTTCAATTTAAGAAAATAAAACTTGGTTGCTTGGTGTGCACTATAATTGTAGTTCTATTTGGAGAGTGAATCATTCGATGCAGCACTGACCAGACCAGACAATTTTAACTAAGGGCAGTGATGAAATAAAAGTCTGAATCAAGACGAATACTACAAGCAGACAACAAGGGTGTGATCGTAGTAAGTTCTTTATTAGTGTACAGTTTTGTTTATCCGGTGTTATTCTATTTCAGTTTATATGTGACTAGCGGGGCTACCCGGCGTTGCTCGGGGTCATAAAACCATATAATTGAGGAGAAATCGCGTGTGTAACATCTTTATATTCAAACTTATATCCCCCCTCCTCTATAGCCGTCTATTTATCTTTCTACCTTTCTCTTCCCTGGTCGCACCATTTCACCGCTTCTTTTTAATTTTGCCTTTTGGGAAGGCTGCTTCTTCCCCACCATTTCCCCTACGTTGCCCAGGGCAATAGTATGACATATTTCTATAAAAAGTACCACCTCTATCTGCGCTTTCTATATAGGTACTTATCTCCGCTCCGGTATTCATACTATATACGTATGTATCACCACCGTGGTGTGCAGACTATATACGTACCTATCGTCGCCCCAGTGCACATATTATATACGTACCTATTGCCGCCCCGGTGCATATACTATATAAGTACCCATTGCTGCCCTGGTATGCATGCTATATACGTACCTATCGCTGTCCCGGTGTAAATGCTACATACGTACCTATTGTCGCCCCAGTGCAATGCTACATATGTTCCTATCGCAGCCCCAGTACTTTCAAAATCAAGAACGCCTCCTGAGCACTAGTGAAATCACTTAGGTATCCTCCCTCCTTTTTATCTGCAAAATAGTCTAAATTGGAACGAAGATGGCGTAAAAATATTTTCCATCTAGGATATTGAGCACTTTTCTCCCGGACAACGCCGAGTACTTTGAAAATAAAGGAGGCCTTATGAGCACTACTGAAATAACTCTTATCGATTCCCCCATCCTTTTCAGCGTAGATGCTGTAAAAATATTATACAAACCTATCACTACAGTAGCTCTATCTATGGCATTGAGCACTTTTATCCCGAACAACGCCGAGTACTTTGAAAATCAAGGAGTTCTCCTGGGCACTACTGAAATCACTTAAGTATTCTCCCTCCTTTTCATCTGCAAAATAGTCCAAAAGAGAACGAAGATGACGTGTAAATATTTTTCAAACCTATCACTACAGTAGCTCTATCTAAGATATTGAGCACTTTTCTCCCAAACAGCGCTGAGTAATTTGAAAATCTAGGAGGTCTCCTGGGCACTACTGAAATCACTCTTACGGATTCCCCCATCCTTTTCAGCTAGATGCTGTTAAAATATTATCCAAACCTATCACTAGAGTAGCTCTATCTAAGACATTGAGCACTTTTCCCCACGGACAACCCAGAGTACTTTCAAAATCAAGGACGGCTCCTGAGCACTACTGAAATCATTTAGGTATCCTCCCTCCTTTTCATCTGCAAAATAGTCCAAAGGAGAACGAAGATGGCGTTAAAATATTTTCCAAACCTATCAGTACAGTAGCTCTATCTAAGATATTGAGCACTTTTATCCCGGACAACGTCGAGTACTTTGAAAATCAAGGAGGCCTCCTGAGCACTACTGAAATCACTTACGTATCCTCCCTCCCTTTCTATCTCCAAAATAGTCCTAAGGGGTACGAAGATGGCGTTAAAATATTTTCCAAATCTATCAATACAGTAGCTCTATCTAGGATATTGAGCACTTTTCTCCCGGACAACGCTGACTACTTTGAAAATCAAGGAGTCCTCCTGAGCATTTCTGAAATCACTCTTATCGATTCCCCCATCATTTTCAGCGTAGATTGTTAAAATATTATCCAAACCTATCACTACAGTAGCTCTATCTAGGACATTGAGCATTTTTCTCCCGGACAACGCCGAGTACTTTGAAAATTAAGGAGGCCTCCTGAGCACTACTGAAATCACTCATATCGATTCCGCCATCTTTTCAAGCGTAACTGCTGTAAGAATATTATCCACAATTATCACTACAGTAGCTCTATCTAGGACGTTGAACACTTTTCTCCCGGACAACGCCTAGTACTGTGAAAATATAGGACGCCTCCTGAGCACTACTAAAATCACTTAGGTATCCTCCCTTCTGTTGATCTGCAAAATACACCAAAGGGGAACGAAGATTGCGTGAAAATATTTTCCAAACCTATCACTACTGTAGCTTTATAGAATATTGAGCACTTTTCTCCCGGATGACGACGACTACTTTGAAAATCAAGGAGGCCTCATGAGCACTATTGAAATAACTCTTATCGATTACCCCATCATTTTCAGCGTAGATGCTGTTAAAATATTATCCAAACCTATCACTACAGTAGCTCTATCTAGGACATTGAGCACTTTTCTCCCTGATAACGCCGAGTACTATGAAAATCAAGGAGGCCTCCGTAGCACTACTGAAATCACTTAGGTATCCTCGCCTCTTTTTAATCTGCAAAATATTCCAAAAGGGAACGAAGATGGCGTTAAAATATTTTCAAAACCTATAACTACAGTAGCTCTATCTAGGATATTGAGCACTTTTCTCCCGGACAACGCCGACTACTTTGAAAATAAAGGAGGCTTCATGAGCACTAATGAAATCACTCTTATTGATTCCCCCCATCCTTTTAAACGTAGAAGCTGCTAAAATATTGTCCAAACCTATCACTACAGTAGCTCTATCTAGGATATTGAGCACTTTTCTCCCGGACAACGCCGAGTACTTTGAATATCTAAGACCCCTCCTGAGCACTACTGAAATCACTTAGGTATCCTCCCTCCTTTTCATCTGCAAAATACTCCAAAGGGGAAACGAAGATGGCGTTAAAATATTTTCTAAACCTATCACTACAGTAGCTCTATCTAAGATATTGAGCACTTTTTCTCCCGCACAACGCCGAGTACTGTGAAAATATAGGACGCCTCCTGAGCACTACTGAAATCACTTAGGTATCCTCCCTTCTTTTGATCTGCCAAATAGTCCAAAGGGGAACGAAGATGGCGTTAAAATATTTGCCAAACCTATCACTACAGTAGCTCTATCTAAGATATTGAGCACTTTTCTCCCTGACAACGCCGAAGAATTTCAAAATCAAGGAGGCCCCATTAGCACTAATGAAATAACTCTTTTCGATTTTCCCATCATTTTCAGCGTAGATGTTGTTAAAATATTATCCAAACCTATCACTACAGTAGCGATATCTAGGACATTGAGCACTTTTCTCCCGGAAAACGCCGAGTACTATGAAAATCAATGAGGCCACCTGAGCACTACTGAAATAACTTAGGTATCCTCCCTTCTTTTCATCTGCAAAATAGTCCAAAGGGGAACAAAGATGGCGTTTAAATATTTTCCAAACATATCACTACAGTAGCTCTATCTATAATATTGAGCACTTTTCTCCCGGACAATGCCGACTACTTTGAAAATCAAGGAGGCCTCATGAGCACTAATGAAATCACTCTTATTGATTCCCCCATTTTGTTCAGCGTAGATGCTGTTAAAATATTATCCAAATCTATTACTACAGTAGCTCTATCTAGGATATTGAGCACTTTTCTCCCAGACAACGCCTGGAACTTTTAAAGTCAAGGAGGCCTCCTGAGCACTACTGAAATCACTTAGGTATCCTCCCTCCTTTTCATCTGCAAAATAGTCCAAAGGGGAACGAAGATGGCGTTAAAATATTTTCCAAATCTATCACTACAGTAGCTCTATCTAGGATATTGAGCACTTTTCTCCCGGACAACGCCGAGTACTTTGAAAATCAAGGAGACTTCCTGAGCACTACTGAAATTACTCTTGTCGATTCCCCCATCATTTTCAGCGTAGATTCTGTTTAAATATTATCCAAACTTATCACTGCAGGAGCTCTATCTAGGACATTGAGCACTTTTATCCCGGACAACGCCGAGTACTTTTAATGTCAAGGAGGCCTCCTGAGCACTACTGAAATCACTTAGATATCCTCCCTCTTTTTCATCTCCAAAGTAGTCCAATGGGGAACGAAGATGACGTTAAAATATTTTCCAAACCTATCACTAAGATATATTGAGCACTTTTCTCCCGGATGCTGTTAAAATATTATCCAAACCTATCACTACAGTAGCTCTATCTAGGACATTGAGCCCTTTTCTCCTGGACAACGCCGAGTACTATGAAAGTCAAGGAGGCCTCTTGAGCACTACTGAAATCACTTAGGTATCCTACCTACTTTTCATATGCAAAATAGTCCAAAGGGGAACGAAGATCGCGTTAAAATATTTTCTAAACATATCACTACAGTAGCTCTATTTAGGATATTGAGCACTTTTCTCCCGGACAACATCGACTACTTTGAAAATCAAGGAGGCTTCATAAGCACTAATGAAATCACTCTTATTGATTCCCACATACTTTTCAGTGTAAATGCTGTTAAAATATTATCAAAACCTATCACTACAGTAGCTCTATCTAGGATATTTAGCACTTTTCTCCCGGACAACGCCGAGTACTTTGAAAGTCAAGGAGGCCTCCCGAGCACTACTGAAATCACTTAGGTATCCTCCCTCCTTTTCATCTGCAAAATAGTCCAAAGGGGAACGAAGATGACGTTAAAATATTTTCCAAACCTATCACTACAGTAGCTCTATCTAGGATATTGAGCACTTTTCTCCCGGACAACGCCGAGTACTTTGAAAATCAAGGAGGCCTCCTTAGCACTACTGAAATTACTCTTGTCGATTCCCCCATCATTTTCAGCGTAGATGCTGTTAAAATATTATCCAAACCTATAACTACAGTAGCTCTATCTAAGACATTAGGCACTTTTCTCCCAGACAACGCCGAGTACTTTGAAAATCGAGGACGCATCCTAAGAACTACTGAAATCACTTAGGTATCCTCTCTCCTGATCTGCAAAATAGTCCAAAGGGGAACGAAGATGACGTTAAAATATTTGCCAAACCTATCACTACAGTAGCTCTATCTAGGATATTGAGCACTTTTCTCCCGGACAACGCCGAGTACTTTGAAAATCAAGGAGGCCCTCTGAGCACTACTGAAATTACTTTTATCGATTCCCCCATCCTTTTCAGCGTAGATGCTGTTAAAATATTATCCAAACCTATAACTACAATAGCTCTATCTAAGACATTGAGCACTTTTCTCCCGGACAACGCCGAGTACTTTTAAAGTCAAGGAGGCCTCCTGAGCACTACTGAAATCACTTAGATATCCTCCCTCTTTTTCATCTGCAAAATAGTCTAAAGGGGAACGAAGATTGCGTTAAAATATTTTCCAAACCTATCACTACAGTAGCTCTATCTAAGATATTGAGAACTTTTCTCCCGGACAACGCCGAGTAATTTGAATATCAAGGAGGCTCCATTAGCACTACTGAAATAACTCTTATCGATTTTCCCATCATTTTCAGCGTAGCTGCTGTTAAAATATTATCCAAACCTATCACTACAGTAGCGATATCTAGGACATTGAGCACTTTTCTCCCGGAAAACGCCGAGTACTATGAAAATCAATGATGCCACCTGAACACTACTGAAATAACTTAGATATCCTCCTCGTTTTTCATCTCCAAAATAGTCCAAAGGGGAACGAAGATGACGTTAAAATATTTTCCAAACCTATCACTACAGTAGCTCTATCTAAGATATTGAGCACTTTTCTCCCGGACAACGCCGAGTACTGTGAAAATATAGGAGGCCTCCTGAGCACTACTGAAATCACTTAGGTATCCTTCCTGTTTTTGATCTGCCAAATAGTCTAAACGGGAACGAAAGTTGCGTTAAAATATTGTCCAAACCTATCACTACAGTAGCTCTATCTAGGATATTGAGCACTTTTCTCCGGGCAACGCCGAGTAATTTGAAAATCAAAGAGACCTCATGCGCACTACTGAAATAACTCTTATCGATTCCCCCATTATTTTCAGCGTAGATGCTGTTAAAATATTATCCAAACCTATCACTACAGTAGAATGGTGTGGTTTGTTCTTTCACCTGATAGTGATTAGTAATATTCTTGCTGTCGTGGCTCAATAATGTCAATGCTCGTTTTGATTCAAATTTCGTATATTCTTTTTTCAAGTTTTCCTTGGCCGATAATCTACATGTTCCATATTGAGTTTAATTTTATACACTCTCTATACATTTGTCTAGTGTTACGTTGCTTTGATTTTCTGTGAAATATTTAGACAGCGAGAATCACTACTTGGCTAATATTTCATTTTCGTTGACGACACTCACTTTCAATCTTCTTGCTTGAACGAATCTGTGCTATTATTATTATTATTATTATTATTATTATTATTATTATTATTATTATTATTATTATTATTATTATTATTATTAATCAACTCCACCGACACTATAATTATTATAAGACACACCTACACACACCTCACTATATGCTTTTTAACTGCGATACGGAATATGAGGAAGACCAGAAAAATAGAGGTATTGATTATTAAATCCTGGTCAATGAGTGCTAAGAAAGAGTAGCTAATGCGTAAACAACAAAAAATGCGTTCATCGATTCTCATAGTCAAAATATCATCGCGAAATAAAAGAAAAAATCAATAGCTCTATTGTGGATTTTTCGCGTTCTATGTTGATTACATTGTATTACATCTGCTTTTATTATTTTTTCAGTTGACATATAGCTTTTTTGTCATATGTGTACAACAGTTTATTAAGCTGGTCGAAATAACCATTTTAAACTCTACGTTGTTTTTAACTGGCTTGGGATTAATGAGTATATATGTACTAGATGCGCAAGAGAATTTCTGAGTAGGCACAAGCAGGCCAGTCGAATCTACCGATGTCGGCTGGGTAATTGTGTAATATAAGTCTATGAATATCTTGTTAAACTTTTCTTTTCCAGTCGATTCGGTAAATAGATGTCCCATCGACATCGCTATATACAAATTATACATCACTTTTTTTCAAGATGCTTTACTCTCTTAAATTCTGATGTTTACACAATCTTGAACTTTCTATCGATATCTAAACTTTCCTTTATGAAATAATTTTTTGACACATAGGCCTAGTTTAGTAAAATGTTACAGTTGTATATTTTCTTTAAGCGCATGATTGTAGTTATACCTCAACATTAGGGGTCATAACCACCTCTTCATTTCCCTATCTTGGTTTATTTTCTATATATATTGAAAAAAATAAATAAAGCATTGCTGAACGCTAATGGAGCGTTTTTATACTTAATTTCATGCGACATAGATTCGATCATTGTTACTTATACAAAGCGTAAGTTTCGTTTATATCATTAATGCCCTTGTAAGAAAAATGTATTTCCATTGTATTCTCGCTTAATTTAGAAATAGCAATGCTGTCCATTTGGCTTATTTCGGGATCATTCAACTTTTCTTTTTATGCCATCATTCTTCGTTACCAATGATTGAACACACACATTTTATTCTTATACTGATATTACGTTTCTTAGATGTCTGTAAAAAATATATTCAAATGTAAAAAGGTGTCAAAATATTACCATCTCGTTGCCAACATCACAAGGTTACATTTACAATCCCAATGATATATTATAATAACATAAATAATGAAATCAACCTGATGTTAATGTCGTAAATGTGTCACAACCTGTACCCGGATATGGTCGACAATAACATAAACTGGTATTACATTCTTAGGTAGTGACAATATGTTTTACAAAATGCATTTTATTTAAAAGACGGGAAAATGTTTTCTAAGTATTTAAAAATAATGTGAATGCATATTTTAGTAGAATGCATCTCTATTAACATTGTTCACTTCATAGTATGAAGTATATGTTTATGATAGCAAGCGATAGCATATACAGCAAAAGCAGAAGAGTAGTTTATGTATTAGTTTCAAGTCAAGATTACATTAATTATATTTTTGGTGTTGGTGCATTGATGAATATTAGAAATAACAGGGATTCTATAGGAACATAGTTAGCTGAGAACAACCAATAAATGAGTTTTTTTATTTTGTTTAAATAATAGCTTCAGCGCTTTAACTCCGAATTTAGAAACACTATGCAAAGCTACTGTCAACTTTTAACACAGCTGTTCAGTATACACCCCCCACACACACATATATACATATATATATATATATATATATATATATATATATATATAATTATTAAAGACAATATATGTGCTATCATATATCATCAGATCCTTTTACTTTGTAGTCTCCTTTGAAGATTTAGCTCAATGCTTGTCAATTATTGATAATAGAGCAAAATATAGAACAGTTTTTATTATATTCCAATAACCATGGTTTGTTTTATTACTTTTATTTTTATTTTTCACATTTCCAAAAATGTTTAATTTCTTTGAGATATATTTAACGGTCCGTTTCATTTGTTTTGTGTCAAATATTGACATACAAATGTTGTTTGGCACAAAACAAATTTAACGGACCGTTAAATATATATCACAGAAATTAAATTTTTTGGGAAATTTGAAAAAATAAAAATAAAAGTAATAAAACAAACCATGGTTATTGGAATATAATAAAAACTGTTATATATATATATATATATATATATATATATATATATATATATATATATATATATATATATATAAATGTGAGTCAATTGAAGTTTGTTTTCGAAATTATTTTTCTATATACATGAATGAGATAAAATACATTGTAAATGAACTTTAGGCTCGGGAGTTATATGTGAAATATTTTCTCAATAGGCGTATTTTATAATTATCCGAATAACTTACTCATATCACTTATAGGTCCACGTAACCTCTTTCTCATCCATCGCACATTTGTTTCCATTAAACAAAACTCTTTAATTTTGTCATTTAGAAAAAAGAATAACTCTTTTTTCAGCCATGAGTGTATATCGGTGTGCCTGTACACCTCACATCTATATATAACCCCATTTGTTATTCTATAAAAATGAGAATTTTACACATGATTTCTATTACTAATAGTAACAAAAATAATATTTACTAATTATTTTGAAGATCAATATTGTAACAAATGTTGCAGCTCATTATTTTTAGAATAAATAAAGTCTAACCGTAAGAAAACAAACATTGCTAACAAAGGTAATTAAACTTTCCAACCGATTTTCTACACCACTAATTTGTGTCTGATGTTATCTGTAAATAAACTCACTGTGTTCCATCCGTCCTTTCATTTATCTCAGTTAGTCTGCATGTATGCTAAGTGATTCTTCAAATATAAATAAACGACTAAACTCTAAAAGTCCCCAATTCTGAAGACAACTCCTTTTAACTCTGGCAGATGGGCAGTAACGACATGCTAAGCATCTAATACTCTTTTCAGCTGGTAAATGTTCCTCTTTATTGCAATAACAATGAGTTAAAATAAGATAAATAACGTTAAGGTCTGTAACTAAAATGTACCAGAATGTTTTCCGTTAAAAACAAAAACAGGAATTAAAGAGTGATTGATGAGTGTCGTCAGGCAAGTGGCAATTTATATGACGTATTTTTACATGTAAATACATTTTAAAATAGATAAAGATGGGCTTATATACTTAACTTCTTCTAATTCTGATGATGGGTTTAATCTAAGTTAATGTTATCCTGTGTTTTGTAAGTTAAAGAAATTGGGAAAAAGTTTTATTAAAGAATAATTGATTATTAATAATATAAATATCGTTGTTCAAGTTGTAACTATCGAAAACAAGTTTTTTGTCTCAGACATTACTCCACTTTATCGCATAGATGTACAAGTACATTCTGCGTATTGCGATATTTATGAGTATATATATATATATATATATATATATATATATATATAGAGAGAGAGAGAGAGAGAGAGAGAGAGAGAGAGAGAGATAAATATAAATATATATATATAGGTAAATAGATAGATATGTAGATATAGTTTAATTTAGTATTCATCGTATGTTTTCAATGATAGGAGGCTTGTGATTAAAGCATGAACAACATTTCGACGTTTTGTTTTTATGATTTCATTTATATTTCAATACTTAAAACGCTTTGCATTCTTTATCATGAATTATTAAAAAAATAAAACAGAAGCTGAAATGTGTGGGGTATTTTTGTGCGAGAAATTAGACGTTTATATGTTGTTATTTGACTGAATATTGTTTACATAAGTTTAGAGGTTGTTTTTATTTTTAGTAATATTTTGTGTGTCTTCCGTTTTAACTATAATTATCGAATGAATGTTTATGTGCTTAGCCAAGTTTTGTAAATAAAATTAAAGGCGATGTGATTTTATAGTTGGAATACTGTATTCGGTCAATTTAGAGTAATTTCGCATTCAAATAATATATATCACTAAATGTTGTATGTAGTTAACCCATGTCAGATGTAACCTGGTATTTACAACTGCATTTGCAGTCCACGATGTATTTCCTATCCTTAGAGATGTTTCGTTTTCTATGGCTTGCTGGAGATTCAAAACACCCTATGAATGTTGCTCCGCGGCTGCGAAAATTGTTATTGTGTGTCATATGTCAAACGCTTTGCGTTCTCGTTCGGAAATAATCAGAGAAAAGTCAACTGTACCAGAATAAAGAGAATGTATTTGATATGAAACATGGTGTGGTAATTTGATTATTTACTTTAAATAGTACGGTATGTTTCATCTGTATGTATAAAGGGTCTCGTCTTTGTAAATAAGAATAATGACATTACATATGTGCAAGATTTTATGTCTCGTTTAGTAAGGAAACTTTAGTAATTTAATTAATGTATTTTTAACACAACCACCTATATTTGCAATGTGTTATTAATGTATTCATGTATATTGATATGCGCAATTACCAACCTAATGCATGCACGCCTATTTTTGTCCTTAAGTCCCAGTTATGTTATATTATCAAAAATTAAGTAGTAAATAGAGATGTGTTTAAAAGGATTAATATGGCTTTTTAGGAAGAGTTGGCTAAGATAATTTTGGATGGGGAAAAGAATATAGGGACAGGATTTTTTATGGGGGTGTAAAAATCAAAAATTATCTTAGCCAAATCTTCCTTAAAAGCCAGTTTTGGATTATTATCTGTATTTAATCTACGGGAACACAATTGCACTGTGCTGACAAGACATCTTGGATTCGGCCACCTTGGAATTAATTTTTATTATTTTTTTATCTTTATTTTTATCTTCCGCTCCCTTTTTCTGCCTAAATATCATTTTGATCTGAATCCCTTAACCCTTTCCCCCACCTGTCGGATTGCACTCTTTTTTCACTCGTTTTCCTTTTTCTATTTTTCTTTTCTTCTTTAGTTCCTACCCTTTCTTCTGTCTCTATATTTTGTCTTGCGTTTTTTTCCCTTCCCTTACTTTATGCTATCACACAAGTCTCAAGTAATTGTTATACATTACTACAATTCGCTTTTGACTTTGTTGAGATCTTGTTGTTGTCTTTGCCCTTGGAATCCGCTTAACTGACGACAGGAAGAATATTTTTTTCTTAATATGGCTAACTTTATTTGATCCCCCCTTCAAGGACAACAGACTTGGGTGGAATCATCGTCGTTGGATTGTTATACAGATTCTTCTGGATTTACCAATATTTCTGAACCCCACGGTATTTGGATTTCGTTTCATGCTCGTTTGAACTTTTACATTTTTTTAAACACTTTTTCAATTTAGAACTTTGACAGTCTTCATCTGTCAACTTCTCAATCATTAATCTCCTCTGATGCTAAGATTTTAATCTTTGGAAAGCCTGGTTTAAGGAATGAAAGAGAAGAAACATAAATGTTTTTATTAACGAAACTTCTCCTTGTTTTGAACAACTGATAATATTGATTTGCTTCCATTTGCAGGTCTAATCAATGTTCATTGACTTACCATATGTTTGCTCTGTCCAGTATATTGAGCTTTCCTTTTTTCACAATGAGTCCAATTCTCTAAAAGTTTACTTGTTAGTTATAATTTTTATTTTCATATATATATATATATATATATATATATATATATATATATATATATATATGTGTGTGTGTGTGTGTGTGTGTGTGTGTGTGTCTGTTTGTGCATGTTTGTATGTATATGTATGTGTATGCATCGATCGAAATATGTATTTATCTCTCCAAGTATATATATATATATATATATATATATATATATATATATATATATATATATATATATATATATATATATATATGGGGATGTGTGTGTACGTGTGTGTGTACATTCATTTGTTTTTTACATAACCTCGTATTACAATTGCTGACAACGTTATTTGAAATGCTTATTGGAACCAAGTAATATAAACAAAATACTCTATGTCTATTTATTCATCATCAACGGCAGCCTGATTAAATGTTTGACTTTTGTAATTACTCTTCAGTTCTATGTGTTTTTTTGTGTAATCACTTCATTTCTTTGTTGGGAATATTCCGAAACATCCTAAACATGAATGCGTCTCTTTTTAATAAACACACACATCTATGACGGATGATATTGTACGTGATCAACTGTTGTATTCCACGTGACGCAACGTATTATGACGACGTTTAAATTTCGCAGATATTACACAAATTTATATTAATTTAGCAATGTAACTTTGCACTCTATCATGATGACGGTACGAATAATCTTAGATACAGCAAGCAAAATAAAGAGTATCTTGTATTGTGCAAGGCTTAATAAAAATGACAACACATGTGTCTTAGGAAAATATAATATGTATATTTATTTGTCGGTGACAATGAAGGTTGTCGGAGAGGCTTTGTGCACAGGTAAGTAGACGGTTGATTCTCTTCGAGGTTCGATCGTCAACTGACTGTCTTCTGATTTTCGGTTGTTATTATATAAAGATATTGTCGCCACGTGGACGACTTCATTGAGATTGCACTCGGTGACAGCTTCAACTTCATTTGACGATTCCAAAATCTGTCCATCTTTTCCTAGCATGACACAACCGCACCTGGCAATATGATCTTTTACCTTTCCGACATCTCTGTTTCTTCTGACATCAATGTTTAAGTGATTCTTGCAGGTGCAGCCTTTATTTTGTCAGAATAAACACATCTTTTGACAATCGATCATATGTTTCCTCTTCCTGTGCAAGTGTTTGTCTGGTTGTGAGTTTTTTTTAATTTTATTTTAAAATAACTTTTTGGTCATCCGACAATCATCTTATCAACTGACAATCGCCAGGTGCATCTGTTTTATCAACAACCGTTCCGTGCACCGACTCGGATATGTAACAGTAAGTCAACATCTTAATTCATGTTGTTTAAAGTGAAAACATTAAATTAACTTTTATTCCTTTTATTTGAATTCTCATACGTTCTGTCTTAGTGTAGATTTTATCGAATATTTACCATAAGCGTTTCTCGCATTGAATGTTTATTGTGTAAGTGCGTTTTAAGATACATCTATTTTATTTGATATACCCACACCCACTAATGGAATATTTTTAGTCTAGTGACCCTCTAGGTGTAATGTTATTCTGAAGAAAAATGTATTTCTGTATTGGCATAATTGTTATCTTCACGTGTATATTTCTTAAACTTAAATTACTTAAACCCATAATACTACAAGCCGTTGACGAAAATATGATACTGTAGCAGAATGGTCTAATTGGTGTAAAAAATTATTAAAATTGCAACATATTTTCGTGTGACGATATCCAAATATAGCCTGAGTAGTGTTCTCAGTATAAATAAATGTCATACTTAGTTTCGGCTGATAGTCAAATATTCGGTTATCTGTTAAAATAACCTAATTTTCAGTCAGGACATTGATTTTAACACAGGTAAGCGCGCTATACATGATGTGTTGAAAAATCTCCTGATACAGACACCATGCTCCCAAATGTTAAACACGTTTGCTCACTTGCGTGTGCGGCGAGTGTTGTTTTGTGGAATGCCACCTTTTCTCTCTGTTTGCGAAAGAGTTTGGCAATGTTGCTGCTTACAACAAATGCAACAGATTCATGTATCATAGGTCGACACGGACTATAGTAGTCTAACTTGGTTGCGAGGATTTAGAACAATGAATTATTTTTAGAGTCACAAATATCCCGTTCAATTATTGGTCAACCATTCGTCCTTACTGGTAAACACCGATTCTCATCCATAGGACGCAGTACTTTCTCTGATAAAGCAGAGGAGGTATGTATAAAGCGGCTTTCCGTAGAATGTTCAAAATTAGTTGTTCTTATGTCAGAGTTTTGCGCATCAGAACTTCGCCACATGGACGCAAATCTTTGTACGGAGACACGTGTCAGAAGTAATCAGATATTCATAGGCTTCAGCTAACCGCAATTACTAGAATGTATATTTTCACATAGTAACATACAGCATGATAACGTTTACAACCAGGTTTCCGTTATATAACAAAGGTTAAGCGACGCTAAGCCTGGCCAGTACTGAATTAGTAACAATTTGAGAATATCAGGTGCTGTATGAAGAAAAAATGGCGGCAGCTGGTTTTATCATGTCCATTCAAAAGTGATGACAGACAAATATATACATGACTTCCCGACGACGTCCCTTGACGTTATGGGATATGGATCGATAGATTAATGGATATGTTGACAATACTTCTATGGCTAAATTTGAAGATGAATGTATTTCAGTAGTTTAGAGAATCATCATTGTCCCTAATGAAATTATTTACGTTTTTCCATGCAGCCACAATCTAATTTACTATGCCAGGGGTATTTTCGCAAACCATTAGGTGTGAAGATATTTCGAATAAAAGTTCACCAAACCTGCAACTTGTTGAGTTCTGAATGTTCCGCGTATTATAATGAACGTGAACCTGAACATTCTATCCAGTGCGTTTTACAGGATTAATCGAGAACAACTGATAAAATACTTCGCTATGGTCAGCACGAAGAAGGAATCTGTGACATTAAATATACATTTACATACATGTTAAATGGGGCAATGCTGTGTATGGAAATAATTCGGTCCGTTTGTCCCACTACTGTCTTAGTAAGTTGTACATCATTAGTATCAATAACAAATCTAAATAATCCAAGCTACTTTAAACCATGGTGTATTTTGTCAACATCGTTCCAATTGGTAATTTATGTGTCCTTTCAGTGTTCTGTAGTGTTACAGGCTATGAATTGTCGATTGACTTTCTTTTGCAATTATTTATCGTGTATGAAAACTAAACATCTATCACGGATAATGGTTAATGACACTTAAATGTTTTTCAGCTGGAAGATGAAGAAGACTATGCGAGCACTGGATGAACGTGTTTATTATAGGGTAGTTATAAAACAATTATCTTTTAACATTTGATTGTAGACAATAAAGTTGTAATCTGCGGGATAGTACTCCTGCAATAATGTGTTCAATAGGCGGGAAAGTATTTGCAAATAATCTATTTTTATGAAAATTCCACGTGACGCAAAGCACATCGAAGCAGAAACGAAAGTAGTTTTCCGATGTAGGAAAAAAAAGGTTCTAGAAAATCGACAAGATACTTCTCACCCAATATTAGCAGATCTAATTTATTATTACCTACATAATCTACTTTTCGGGTAACTTTCGTGTAAGAGCCGTGTTAATATGACTATATGATCTTAGATAATACCAAAAGGTTAATCTATTTCCTGGTTTCGAGTGTTCTTGTAGGATTTTATCATAGTGTTACAAGGTTAATCGTGTGTTCTACATGTATAGTGTGTGGTGCTATTGTGAAAAGCGGGAACAGACTTATGGAGCGATGATTCCGGGGGCGTTCTTTCTGCCAGTGCCCTTGAAAACTGCTTCCACAGAGAAAGTGTTTTAGAAACTATGGGAGCTTCCTTCAGCAAGAAATTGGATATTGAGCTTGGAGAGTAAACAGCATTTTAAAAATTATTATAGCTTATATGAGATATGATCCACATGCTTTGGAGATGTAAATTATTTTACAGTATTCAGCACATAGGAAGGAATGATAATTAGATTCTCTTATGTCGCTTCCGTCCGAGTAGTAAATTAGGGAAAAAGAAAGTTTTCAGAGTCACATGTGAAGGTTAAAGCAGAGCGCTGGGAAAGCACTTTAGCTTCATTAGTCTCTTTGCAAGCGACATTATGCTGTTTATTTCCTATTATTCATGGGGCTATTATAGATTTCCAGAATAGCAAGTTCCTTATTTCTTCGACTCTGCGTTTTCTGGTCCTATCAGACTATCTATTCTGAACTGCTACTGTTACAGTCTAGGTTTAGTTATGGGATGTCTTCTTTATCTGATATATGGCAGTTGAAACGGCAGAATACTTACTGCCTTTTTTCACTAGAACCTCTACAAGTCGAAATGAACCATTAGCGGCAGTGGGGTATACTATGGAATGTATGCGTTAATGCCCTTTTACATCCACTGTCACCTTATTGAAGCATAGTAGTGATATGTTTTACGCAAAAGTGCATCCTTGATAAGATCCCTGAGATATTCCCAATGAACACGTCGATAGTATCTCAGTGTTTTCATCAACCACGCTTCAGCTTATTGTCGCTGGTTGGCCGTGATTTCAAACATATTGACTATGTGATCAGCATTCCCGAATCTAGCACCCAATAGGTCGAGATGTGAGGCGTGTTGGTCTTCGCGAAGTAAGAGGGTGTATAGAATGTTAGATTGAGTTCGTCTTTCTTTAGAAATCAAGATGTTAGAATGTTTGTAATTACAGTAAATATATCTATATATAACATGTACATTCTAAGATACATTTTGATCATATGTAGGAAGCTATACTTATGCATGATTCTATCTTTTTATGTTGATGTAAAAAGTAGTGGATGCTATCATTTATTAATATTTTGAAATTGGGATCGAGTTGTCAAAATGAAAATATTTCTAAATTCATACATTTTGTAATATTAACCCTTCTTTGCATACGTGATATATTCTTTTTCAATTTCGGAAAGAATGATTGAAAATTACCTTTGAAAAACATTGTCTTGATTTTTCAATGGAAGTTTCCTACAGAAAAAAAAACATTTTCCCAATAGAAAATATTTTGTTTATCATCATCGTAGTAATCTGTTTTCTATTTACCAAGTTATTAGTTCATGGTTATCTTCCTGCCATTTTATAAAGCAAATGACAAACGAACTTACAAATGTATATGCCATCATGTAGAATCGAGTTTAGTTTACCAACATATAATTGATTTTTTTATACATGTTGATAACGGCCTCATCTCTGTCAGTCTAAATTAACATCACTATTACCATCAACTCTAATTTTAATTGACCGGCATACCTCATTGACCGCCAGAGTGAAAAAAGGTTCTCCATTTCTTAATATGTTTTCAAATGTTCACTTTTGCTCTTCCACTGCCGAATTATCTATCTATATAATTCCTCTGCTGATAAGATTTCGATCATTGAAAAGCCCTGGATTACTGAAAGAATAATAAACATAATTTTATCACAGAATATACCTTGCATTGAGCAATTGAAGTTTGAAATAAATCATGACATTCGTACATGTTTATCACTCTTCTTTCATCTATCTTTATTATTGCTCTATCTCGTATATTGAGCTTTAACCATTTCACTATAGGTTTTATCTACTAAAAGTGTACTTTTATTTTCGATATTTCATTCTATATATATATATATATATATATATATATATATATATATATATATATATATATATATATCATGTGTATGTCTGTGAATGTATGCGTGTGTTATATCTTATTTTCTACAATAAATGAATGTATATATATACATATATATATATATATGTATATATATGTATATATATATATATATATATATATATATATATATATATATATATATATATATATATATATATATGTATACTCGCTTTCAACAAATCTTTTTTTCTTCTGCCATGAACGTGACAGTAATCTGATAACAATGATCACTAATTTCACAAGTCAATAATAAGATATTGTATGTCGCTTTGCCAAATACAACCGGTTCTAATTTACGATAATGAAGATTAATACAACAGTTTAATGTTCTTATTGAAGGTTTATGTAAAAAATATCAAATTACAATAAAATAATTGTTATTTCTCGCGGTGCCAATACACAGTCTATTTGTATTGATCTCAGCTTAAATTAATTCGGTTATGGATACATTATTTTTCTGTTTAGTAAAACATTTATGCATTAATGTATGTATGTGTGTATGTATGTATGTATCCTTCCCTCTCTCTCTCGCTCTCTCGCTCTCTCGCTCTCTCTCTCTCTCTCTCTCTCTATATATATATATATATATATATATATATATACAGAGAGAGAGAGATTATGATATATATATATATATATATATATATATATATATATATATATATATATATATATATATATATATATAAGGTGCGTATCAAAAACATCAGTTAATGTGATTCTAGCAGTAGGATATATTGATATTTGTATCACAAGCGACTTCTGCATGAAGGGAATACGATATTTATCGTTCATGCTTAAAACTTACAAAAGAAACGCATACCGACAGGTTTCGCCTTCCCTTTAAGGCTCTATCGAATGTTTTCAAAAATAGGAGGGTTAAAAATGCAGGTGAGATAAGGGAATAGAGAGAAAAATTATAACAGCAGTAGGTATATTTACAATGGGGGGTATATTTTAGAGACTAATTACATCAAGTCTAAATAGACACCACATCTGTTTACAAAGAGGGCGGCCGTTTTAGACGACCGTCGAGCGTCTCTAATATTTTTAGATGATATACTGAGTGTGCATGACTGATGATGGCAAAGGAGTCAATGCTGAACTTCCGAGTGCAAGGAGGGTTTTTAAGCAAATGGTCTGTAATTAAATACCCGCATGTGTTATTTTGAACGTCTGTTGACAGGAAGGGTCACTTCCTAATTCTACTAGTAATGTGTTGTGTGACTCTACTATTAAATATCAACGTCATCATACTTAAAATAATAAATTACATTATTTTTACTAGCAAATAATTAATATTGTTGCTAGCCGCGTCAAAATGAACGCTCACTCGTAAGCCGATGATGACCCAATCATATTTCTTGGCTGGTTAGACATTGATTTTCTTTGTTTCGACCAAAAATATTTTTAGTCAAAAATAAAGAAAAAAAATATTTCGACCACACCCAAATCTTTGTAACCCTCCCCATAAATAGAAATATTTTTAGATAAAGAAATGTTTGTTTACCCCCCCCCACAATTTTTTTTACCCTCCTCCATACATAGAAATATGCTTAGTTAAGAAAAGAAAAAAAAAGAAAACAAAATTGTTGGCCCATCTAAATTTGTTTTTATCCTCATCTCTCATCCTTATCTATCATACATATCAATATTTTTAATTGAAAAGAAATAATAAGAATAAAAAATTATTTTTTACCCTCCCTCCAACTTTTTTTTGTTACCTTCCCCGATACATAGTATGGTCGCACATTTACTAATGGCCGGGATATGTATTGCTTAACTTTAATTTACAACAACATACATTGTCTTAACAACGTAATTAAAATAAAGAATGATAATGTGAAAAAAATCCTCTCACAATGACGTCACGTCTGGAAGAACCGGACGGATGAGTCAGCAATTTATTTTTTCCAAAATGGTCACCCATTTACTAATGGCTGATATATGCCTTGCTTAACTTCAATTTACAACAAAACACCTTGTCTTAACAACGTAATGAAAATAAAGAATGATAATGTGAAAAAAATCCTCTGAAAATGACGTCACTTCCGAAAATTTTAACAGTACTTGTCATTCAAAGTATGGTTTAAAAAAACACGCTGGTTTCTTAATGAAATGTGTTTAATTAATTGTATGAATCATTTTTATTAATATCACCTTATCGGAAAATATTGTAAATACATATGTAAATTTGATAATAGCAGTTATAAGTGTATATTTGGGAATATGAATTTAATTGAAGTTTTAAAAGGAAATGAATTATGTAAATGGCAAAACCCGTCTAGTGTCTGAGCGACTTTTTTGTAATAGTATATACGGAAGTTTAAAAAGTATTAGTTCAAGTAAGAAGGGGAGGAAATCGGCTCTCAGTTGTGTTGGGCGCCAGACCGGGGGTATCTCAATAATTATGAGTTCTCTCTGACCTGGCGATTGGTTAGGAATGCTCTACCCCTCAATGGCAGGCTTCACAAAGCCAAAGTAGTGCTTTGTTCATATTGTGTTCGCTGCGAGGACTACGAAGAAGAATCGTCTGAGTACGCCTTCTTCACTTGCAGCAAGCTTTGTGAGTTTTGGAAATATGTCAACGAGGTGACGTATCGCATCGTACCCGATCAGCTGGTTCGCCTGGATGTAGCATCTGTAATCTACAATGTGGGTCCTTTGTGGACCAGGGAGTAAGGAATGATGTTTTTCACGATCCTAGCCGTAGCTAGACTAGTAGTGTGGGTTTCACGCTTAGAGATAGGTCACGGGGGTGCGTCGCCTTCTGATCACGATTCGATTTTGCATTTTAAACATCAGCTTAAAATCAAAATTAAGTCTGATAGGAGGATATTGCATGCCTCGCAGTTTAGAAGAAGGTGGATACACACTGCTAGCTTATGCGTATTTGGTCGAACTAGATTTGAGTTCGTGTTCCCTGTCTAGGCATGGCGCGCGCCGTCTTTAAGTCAAAAAAGTTTTTTTTTAAAGACAAGAAGCTTGACAAGAAACTTGACTTCAAAGTCCCTTAGCTAGAGGTATAAATAAGTCCTTTCCCATTATTTTTGTTTTGGTATTAGTAATCTTTCAGGATTCCCGTTCCCAAGATTTATTTTTATCCCTGGCCCGACTCAATTCGTACCTATCCTGAAAGATACCAACTGTCCTCAAAATGGCCTCCCCCACTTTTCTGTTATCCATTAGGTAAATCCCCAATCCCACTTAGGAACTGTCTTTCTTGTTTTCAGTTTACATAGGAAAACAGAGAGCAGTTCACAATTAGACAGTTAAGAGGGTTCTCTACTAACCCACTCCAATTTTTAGCATTTTATTTAGTTCTTTTATTTTTAATTATTGTTATTTTTCTTTATTTTGGGTGTTTTGAGGCTCCCCCCTATCATTCATTATATTCTATTGTAAATCTTCATATTATCACAAAAAAGAGAAAAATCACACACACACAAAAACAATAAATAAATACCATTCACTTTTTCAGAGACTATTTATATATAACCAAAAGACTCTTACGTTTAAAACGCATTGTAAATAATCATTTGGGGAATTTTAAATAGATTAAGCCCATGGAGTGAATGCGGTATTGTGGTGACAGATACTAGCATAGGGAATAGACCAAGTAGACGACCCTCGACCCCCCTCCCCCATTTTTGGCCTTGTGCCACATCTTTTAACTTACAATTGTAATTTTGAGATAAATAAATAGTTTAAGTAAGATTCTTGACACGTTTTCTGTTCTAATCGCAGTCTCGTCTTGAAATTTCTTTCTACTTTATTTATATGTTTACGGCGGTATTTGTAGAACTATAGGAACTGGCAGACTAAATAAATAGTAATATTACTCTGATGGAGTTTCGGTTTCAGACAGACAGACAAACGGACATACAGACAGACGGATACATAATCTCCATTATTAATAGATGGTGGGGGTAAAACGTCTTTTTGAGAGGACGCCACTAAAGGTTTTCTAAAGAACACAAGACGCACATTCGAAGGAAAATAGCAATTTTCAACTGTTAAGGGTAATTTTTGACTTACTCTGCCTAATAAAGCTAAACAAATGTACATCAGGCATTTAGTCACCGTATTTGTTTATTTTTTACATTTATTTCGGACCACGTAAGCAATTCAAAGAATTATCAAAGATGATTTGAAGTGCTGATGATATGTGATGATGGGAGATTACACCTGTAGATAAGCCAAGGTTGATATAAGCGATTATTGGAGTCAGAAAGCTTTTTGAAAAGAATACGACTAAAGACAAGCAGTTGAAGAAAGTAGCGTGGATCTGGGAGGGTTGACACTAATATCACAACGATACGGAAAAGTGAGCATACTAAAGATTTAATAGACAGCCGCCATATACATAGCCCCCCCACCCACACACATATATATATATATATATATATATATATATATATATATATATATATATTATTTGTAAATGAATAATAGTAAAGGTCGGGTCGGGAAAGTGGGCTTTTAAAATTGCCTGGGCAGCCCCGTCGGCATTCCCCGGTAGGGGCACCTCAGGCAGTAAGCAATAAACTTATTCCTCCTCAAACAGGGGAAGGGGAAGCCTGGAAGGGTGGACCTCTTAGAACTGCACAGGCCAGACCCATAGACCGGTGTAAATCAAGCCCCGAAGGCGAAGACAATACCAGTCTATGGGGTGCAGTATCCATCGAAACAGATCCTACACTTTGATCTTAGCCAAAAGGCCATTATTTAGCACCTACCCACAATAGGAGTATGTGACACAAGGTCGGAAAGTGGGATTTGAAAAGCCAGCGCCCGAGAAGGTGAGTGCTCTTGCCAGTAAAAATTGCCTGGACAGCCCCGTCGGCATTCCCCGGTAGGGGCGCCTCAGGCAGTAAGCTATAAACTTACTCCTCCCCAAAGAGGAGAGGCACAGCCTGAGAGGGGGGACCTCCTAGAACTGCACAGGACAAACCCATAGACCGGCGGAATCAAGACCCGAAGGCCAAGATAATACCGGTCTATAGGGTGTAGTATCCATCGGAACAGATACTACACTTTGATCTTAGCCAAAAGGCCGTTATTTAACACCTACCCACAATAGGAGTATGTGACACAAGGTCGGAAAGTGGGATTTGAAAAGCCAGCGCCCGAGAAGATGAGCGCTCTGGCCATTAAAAATTGCCTGAGCAGCCCCGTCGGCATTCCCCGGTAGGGGCGCCTCAGGCAGTAAGCTATAAACTTACTCATCCCCAAAGAGGGGAGGCAAAGCCTGGGAGGGTGGACCTCCTAGAACTGCACAGGACAGATCATACCCATAGACCGGCGGAAATCAAGCCCCGAAGGCCAAGACAATACCGATCTATGAAGTGCAGTATCCATCGGAACAGATACTACACTTTGATCTTAGCCAAAAGGCCAAGAGAGTAGCGCTTCAAGGTTTACCTATAATAAGTGTAGGGAATGATACTCACAGACGATCGTAAGGTTCGAAACCCGGCTACAAAATGAACCCAAACTCCGTAAACAAGCGGCATAACCAATCGGCCACGAGATATTACCACGTCGAGAAGAGAATTGAAGTTTTAACTAGGCGAAAGACTGACAAGAGATTACAGAAACGTTGTCGGAATATGCCTTATAGCTACGTATTAGCCTATTTTACCTCCCCGGACAGGGCCAACTTCAATTAGATTTAAGGGGTTTATAACAATATTAATTAAAAAAAATAATATTAAATTATTTTCACATACACACGCCATCAGTTCAAGTGTAGGGAATGATAATCTTCCGCGTTCGTAAGGTTCGAACCTCTTGCTACATAATCAACATACACTCCGCAAACAAGTGTCATAACTACGAGATATTACCACGTCGAGAAGAGAATGTAAGGTCTATTATGCGAAGGGAGGCAGATATAAAAATACTGACTAGAGAATTGAATGAACGTTCGCGGAATATCCCTAATAGCTACGTATCAATCAATGTTTAAGTTTCCCGAACAGGGATGAACTCCAATTGTTTTAATGGGGTTTACAACAATATGAATTTTACATAAATAATATTAAATTATTTCACCCACATACGCCAAGGGGTTGTGTGCTGCATAATCTATTGATTAGCGAGAAAGACATAATCGGCTAAATTGATCCGGTGAATGTCAAATTATAATCCTTTCTGTCCGCAACATGTTTTCTTTTTATATCTTTGCACCATAAACATCGAGCAACGAATACAACTAAGCTCACCTCATTGTAATTGTTAACAAACTGTGCCAGAAAAATAATTTTTTTAAATTTTTTAAAAAGTTTTGACTGTAATTCAACCGAACCGAATTTCGTG
Organism: Sepiola atlantica; assembly: GCA_963556195.1. NCBI lineage: Eukaryota > Metazoa > Mollusca > Cephalopoda > Sepiida > Sepiolidae > Sepiola > Sepiola atlantica. Next base: position 51,894,125 of record OY744535.1, read on the forward strand.
CAAACCACTTCCTGCCTTTTTCTCTAAAGGTTTTGACTGTCATTCAATTTCCAACATTTCGTGCGAACCACGTGCTCTCTGCCTTACTTACTCCAATAAAAATCGCTTCTCCCCCTTCCCAGCTGTCCTCTTCATTTATATCACCTGATATCCACATATGCAAATCAGACCACCATAAAACCTGCTTCTATGAAGAGAACGCCTTTTTTAAAATCTGCATACGGCATGCAAAGTACCTCATTCTTTTTCTTGATGGTGAGTGTTCCTCTTTATTGTCACAGTAATATGTTCTCACAAATTTGAACTTGCTTCCTGTTACTTTGCTTTTACCTTATCCTCAAAACGATCATCGAGTCCACATGTTTCGAAAATATCAACGAAAGAGCACTAATGCCAGAGATGAAGGGCACTCCGAAAAAATCCTTCCACCAACGCATAAAAATTTGACAGATCAACATATGGAAGTGCATTTTAGATGAGGTGTATTATTCTGAACCGGAATGCATTTTGTATTCTGTATGATTAACTAATCAACGCTGTCATTACCTGAATATTTCTTAATAAATTTCATGATATGATTTACCCTTTCCAGTCATGTGGCATTGAGTCTACATTTCTGTTTTCATGGAGACTATCGATCTTACCTTCGATGTAGTTTGTCATGATCGCGTTGTTCAGTTCGGCTGTCAGTAGCGATTCGCTTTCTTCTTTTAGATGAAATTTTGGTAGTCGTCTGCTGGTGTTTCTGTGTGTCTTTCCTGTGGTCAGTCTTATTAAATATCTAGGTCGTGTGTACTGAGAGGCCAACTAACATCGATACAGACCGGTGTCGTCTTGTCCTTCGGGGCTTGATTCCGCTGGTCTATAGGTTTGTCCTGTGCAGTTCTAGGAAGTTCACCCTCCCAGGCGTTGCCTCCCCTCTTTGGAGAGGAGTAAGTGCTTACTGCCTGAGGCGCCACTACCGGGGAATGCCGACGGGGCTGCCTTATCAAGTTTTAATGACCAGAGTGCTCACCTTCTCGTGCGCTGGCTTTTCAAGCCCCACTTTCCCGACCCGACCTTGGGTCACATCTTACTTGTGGGAGTAAGATAAAACTAACCTTGTGCCTAACCTCCTGGAGAGGAGGTAAATAAACACACAATGGATATAAGAAATAAAACACAGCATGATCGAGGGAAAAAACCATACAATTTTCCAATGTACTGGAAGTCATTTAACAGAAACAAGTGTACCCGACACTGGCAGGCAGTTGTATGGAAGAAAAGAACATTACTTGCTAGATTGTTAAAAAATAAAATAATTGTTGAATAAAAGTTTATTTAACAGAAAAAGGTGCACATGCCTTCCACATGCACCCGGATTAAAGATAACAAAATTACTTGATGGGTTGTCAATAATTAAGTCAGTATTAATTTGCACAAAGTTGATGCATTTTAACTGCGGAAAGAAATCACTACTCGCCGAATAAAGAAGCCTGGAAGGTGTGGCTACATATGACAACGCCATCCCACGTAGACGCCACAAGTGGTCACACATTTTTATACAATATTATAATACCGATAGCTCTAGTTGGTTGGCGATTTAGGCCCGTAACATTCATGTGTTTGTATCTTTCTCTATAAATAACCAGCGTTCCTTCACCGCCAGCAAAATAAACACATACCATTCTGTTTTGTTTTCAGTTGCGCTGCTAAATATATTCTTCATTTTCTTCGGTCTGGCTGCAATGGTCAGACTGTTTATCTTCTAGGTTATGTAGTTTTCCAGTTCTGTTTTGTGTTAACCACACAGTTCTCTCTACACACCAGACAGCAATTCGATTCTTTAGATGTATTACAATTAGTATTATTGTTATTATTGTTTTATTATTATTATTATTATTATTATTATTATTATTATTATTCAATAGGGTTTCTCACACAAGTCATCGTCAGTTATTGCTTACTGATAATAACCGGTTGTGTTCCCTGCAGTTTGAGTGACAGCGAGCCTCCCAATATTTCCAGTACTCTTAACTTTTTGTATAACCATTGCCAAATACTTTCCGGTATTGCCACAGTCGCTTACCATTAATTTCTCACTGATAACGACCCTTGGTTTTCTCTGGGATGGGGGGGGGGCAATAAGCCTGTACACGGTCCAAGTACTCTCCGCACTTTTCCAGTGAAGGTATTATTAGTACTCTCCCTCCGCGATCTGACCATACTTTTTGACACTTCAAGTGTTGTTATTATTATCTCTGGGTGCTATTATTATTATTATTATTATTATGATTATGATTATTATTATGATGATTATTATTATTATTATTATTATGATTATTATTATTAGTACAACCACTACCACACAAATGGGCAATGAAATAAAGATACTACTTTGGGGGGTAATTAACAAAATATCATTTTGCTTTATATTTTTCTTATAATTAATATTTAAAAAAAAAATAGCGTCATGAATTGAGAATTGAATAAAAGTACTACGTTTTGTGATGGTATGTTTATAACGAATTGGTTGCCAGGTTTCAAATATGGCAACTTTTATAGCGTGCCATTAATTACCATTGGTAGCAATATCGGTGATTTTATCGTTTACAATTAAAGTCGGTTGGTATTAAAAATGACGTCGAAGGAGAATAATATTCATATCGTAGGAAGCATCGATTAGTAATATTCTAACTTTTTATTGTACTTATATTTTTCCTGCTTATTAAGCGAAATGCATATTGTTATCTTCCATTCTATACTAAAAACCATAATATATATATATATATATATATATGTATATTAAAATATGTATTTATTGATTAACAATTTATACACGGACGACTGTTTCACCGTTACTAAGGCTGATCAGCAGGGCTTATTATAGTCCCAGTTATCAAGAGTTCGATTCTTGTCATAGTAAGCCACATTGATGAGGAGCAGAAACGGCAAATTACCTGTCCGTTGATCTATATTTTATATATAAACAAATATTTATATATTAATTTATATATTAATTTATATATCGCCCCCACCAGCCATTATGCTTTGTTGTATCATTGCTATTCAGTGCGGCTAAACAAGCAAGTTCCTCAAGCAAGGGACGAAACTCGAACGTTGAGCTGGCAATCGGCGTTACTAACCCATACGCTATCATCTGTGAATTAATGAAAGTCAGCGATATCTTAAAGTAAACTCCTCGTAAACACTGTCCTGTGACTGAGAGATCAAAGTGTGTTTTACCCAATGAGCAATGGCTCAAAAGCTAGTGGTTGTTGGACATTTTCTTTACGAGAGATCTACCAGATAAGGAGGGCATATAGTAATCCACTGACATACGTCTTTTTTTTATTAAAATATACGAAAGTAATGATTAAAAGACAAACGGTAGTAAAACATATATATATACATAATAACGAAAGTATTTTATTTTAAAAATATATATTAAAAATATTTTGAAAACCTTGCACAACGCAGATTATTTGTTTTTAAAAGAAATTATTTATTCATCTTAAAAATATTTTTTTTTATGAACTTGAGTACTTTCGGTAAATCTACCATCTTCAGAAGAATATTTCTTCTTTTTCTTTTTTTTTTATTTTCCTCTAGGTTGAGACATTATCGTGGCCAAGTTTAAAATCCATCTAGGTGTTATGACGAAGAGAGAACAGAGAGAAAAGTGTTGTATGGCTGTGTTTCACGTGGTCGGCGTGGAAGGGTACTTTGAAAACACAATTTGAAGCGCTGGGTGGGTGGTAATAATAACCGAAGATATTTTGTTTTTATAAAATATTTAGAAAACCTTGAACAACGCAAATTATTTGTTTTTAAAAGAAATTATTTATTCATCTTAAAAATATTTTTTTATGAACTTGAGTACTTTCGGTAAATCTACCATCTTCAGAAGAATATTTCTTCTTGGTTGAGACATTCTCGTGGCCAAGTTAAAATCCGTCTAGGTGTTATGACGAAGAGAGAAAAGATAGAAAAGTGTTGATATAGCTGTGTGTCACGTGGTCGGCGTGGAAGGGTACTTTGAAAAAAAAATATATATATATATATGTTTCTTGTTAGTGTTCCCTGTTTAATGGCAATTTGACATTTTTGGTCGAAATGAAATACATATAGCCAAATATAGATAATATTAATTAAATACAGGTTGATGTTGTTACTTACACATGTGTGAGACGCGTATACATATATATATATATATATATTTAGCTACAATATAAAATGATTGAAGACGTGTCATAGATGCAAGACGATATAATTGAAAAAGAACGAACAGCCACAATAGGTCGATTGTATTACTTCAATTGTTCGATAAAAAACTTGACCATTAAACATATGGTGTTGAGTTTCTTTATTTGTATTTCTAAAGAGACTTATAACAAATAGTATTGATATAATGCTACCAAATGGGGGCGAAAATGTTAGCAAGATCTTTGCTTCTTTATTTAGTGATTGATTCGAGTGAATGAATAGGCAGCAAATATTTAAAAGAATCTAAACGTAAAATAGACATTAAATTGAAAAATATAATAAAAACGTATTTAAATAAATAAAACAAACGCTATGACTTCGATGAATGCTTTTTTATTAGACATTGGACAATTTGGTTATAGAAAAAAATGAAACCTTTATTTATAAAAGCAATCACTACACTATTGTTGAAAAAGAAATAACTATATATGTATATATATATATATATATACATATATATATATAAATATATATATATATATAGAAAGAGAGAGAGTGAGAGAGATAGATATATAGATAGATAGAGAGATACATACATACATATATATTTATCTAGATCAAGGCGTAATCAGTCGACAGAAAACTATAAGCGCGCACGTTGCAAAAGAAGTATAAGAGTAGTGAATAAAAATCTAAGAATGAAGAAAAAAATAAATAAACGTGCAACTTATAATTTCGAGCGAAATATATTGGACGATATTAGAAGTAAAGTAAATAAATACCAATTTCAGGGTTTGTTGTTGTTTTTTTAGTATAGTCTGTACGAAATTATCGAGAACCATTCCCTTCATCAAGCCCTCTATTAAGTGTGAACAGAGTTCTTAAAAATGGCGAACTAAAATGAATAGCATTTTCATTATTTCAAAACCGGCAACCAGGGATCGCCTCTGAAGATCATACGCGTGGGTTCTTGTTGACTGCTTTGTTTCTCGTACACATGCATCGGTAAGGAACAGAAAGAAAGAGAATAGGAACAGATGGGAGTTCTTAAGTTTAAACTGTCTGATCTATGTGTGGGGGTGGTCTCCATGAACGCTGGCGGCTGGTCTGTCTGACACACATCCGGTAGAAAGGGAAAAAGAAAGAGACGGATCATGAGGGGGAAGGAAACGAAAAGAGAAAAGAGAAGAGAGAAATAAAAAGATCACAAATTAATACAATTATCTGCTGATTTAAGACCGTCTGATAGACAATATGTTTTAGGTGTCTATATCTAAAAGTCAGTGATGAGCAGTGAGTCTTCGAATATAAATATAAATACGCGTACACATCCACGCACCACCTACATACACACACACACATATATATATATATATATATATATATATATATATATATATATATATATATATATATATATTAGGGGAGGTCGATTTTGAAACTGTAAATTATCGCACTCGAAGAAAGTTGCCAAATAATGTCAAAAGTTACCACAAGAAATATTTTTCTTCAAAATTTTGTATTTATTTGAGCATTGCAACTTTAAGATCAAATAAATCGAGATTTTTCTCACTGCCGAGATTTCACCGGCAGATGTGTCGCCTTAAATTAAACCCGGGTTTTAACAAAAAAAAGTAATACATTACTTAATAATAAATATTTTAAAGTTTATTATTATTTTTCTTAAGAAATTAAATGTACATATTCAAATTAAAAAGGAATAAAACACTATGATATTTAATGTTATATATAAATAATTATTTGTTTACATAGGCGTTTTATTTATTGGATATTTTTTATGGTATTCACCGGTTGAAAATTCATCGGGCGAATTTGACTTCCCGTGTTGATTGTCTGTTTAATTATCACACATATATATTGAATTGTCGAGCGCTGGCTTATCTAATCCCACTTTCCCGACCTTTTGTCACACCTTACCTTGTGGGAGTTAGATAAATAAAAACTAGTTCAGCCAGGGGGTTTTACCCCACCAAATAAACCGGTATCGTCCGGGCCTTTGGGTCTGGATTCATGCAATTCTAGGAGGTGCATCCTCCCAGGCTTTGCCTTTCCTCTTTGGGGAGGAGTAAGTTTATTGCTAACTGTCTGAGGCGCCCCTACAGGGGAATGCCGACGGGGCCGCCCAGTCAATTTTTTAATGGCCAGAGTGCTCACCTCTATAGCGCAGGGTTATCTAATCCCACTTTCCTGACCTTGTGTCACATCTTACCTTGTTGGAGGTAGATAAATAAAACTATTTCAGCCAGGAGTTTTTACCCCACCTAAAATATATGTATTGGAGTTGATGGGAGAATGGATAAGGACACATTGATGTATAAGGAAATTGTGGATGAAAATAGACAGAGAATTATGAAAAAAACTAAGGGACCAGAACACCATTTAACTTTTACAAAAGAAACACCATGTGAAAGTAAATATCTGACACATAGAGTTCTTCCGAATAGTGGTGCAACAGGTGCTGTTCATGCAGATCAAGTGGTGGATGTTTTGCATGAATTCCACAGTGAGAACAGTATCAAGGCTATACTTGTTGACAACACTAATACCAACACAAGTTGCGATGGTGGAATGGTTGCAATTTTACAAAAAAAACTTTTTAAAACTCTTCACACCATTGGTTGCTCTTTGCATCATAATGAACTACCTTTCAGAGCCCTTTTTAAAAACATAGATGGTTGCGCAAAGGGCCCTACAACATTCAGTAGCCCTCTGGGGAAATTATGCTCAAATGATTGATATGATTTACCCCAAATATCATTTTCCACTATTAGCAATCCTCTAGAGTCAATTTTTAAAATTGATGAAATACATGATCTTAGTTCTGACCAAAGACTCCTTTATGAATACACAGTAGGTATTTCTAGAGGTAAGGTTGACTCTAGATATGCCTCCTGGAAAATTGGTCCTTTAAACCAAGCAAGATGGTTAACTTTGGCCATCAGGCTTATGTGTTTATGGACTCGTGGTGCATACCCACAAAGGCACACAACAAAACTACACTATGTAGTAAATTTTATTGTAAATGTGTATGCCACTTTTTGGTTTGAAATTAAAAGAAATAGTAAATTCCACAATCAGTAAGTGCACATTTTTAATATGACCCAGAGGATTAAAGAGAAGCCTCAGGAAATCCAAGATATCACATTTAGAAATATACAAGGTAATACATTTTGTTTACTGCCTGAAAACTTTCTATATTCCATGGTTAAATCTGAGGAGATTGAAGTAAGAGAAGAAGCTTTAAAAAGAATTTTGGCCATTAGGTAAGTAATATTTATTCATATATCTCTGACTCAATTATTTATTCCAATTTATAGAATGATTTTTAAAGATTTTATCTAATTTCACCATAATTATTAAAGCAGTACAGATTGGAATTTTTTAATAATTCAATTAATTAATTTGTTCTTTCAGGAGTGAGGAGTCAACCAGAAAAAGATTAAAAAGAATACTACCTATTAATTTTAATGCCACACATTGGACACAATTAATAGATTTAAAATTATGCGGCATTTTTGAACCACCAATGACGGAAGATTTTACTGAATCTGAACTTCGAGAATCGTTGATGAATGGAACCAAGCTTTACTTGCCAGATTTGCCCTCACATTCTCAGGGTGTGGAACGGGCAGTTAAGTTAATAACAGAAGCTTCACAAACTGTATATGGTTTTGAAGCAAGGCATCAACACATTACAGCCAAAGTTTTGAGTCAGAAATTGAGACCAGCATTTTTGTCTAAGGGGTCTTATATGGAGCAATTTGACTCTCTATATTAAGCTTCATTAAAATAGTGTTAGGTTTTTCCTTATTTCTTTGCTTGTTATATTTTCACTAATAACAGAAAAAATCATTTTTTTAGGTATTCAAATATTACTGTTTAATTCATAACGTTAAAAGGTAGTTTACAAAAGCAGATACTGAAAATGAGGGGGGGGCAAATTTTCAATTTGAAGATTTCTTTAATTCATATCATTTTTATAAAATAAAAGGACATTCCCTGCTTTTAAATGCTAAAACTATTTGGTTTTCACACCAATATTCAAGCAAATCTTGCAAAAACGAGGAATTTTCAGTATATTCTTGTCTACGATCTTTGATACCAAACGCTCAAAAAACCGCTGAAGTTTTTGATCTAATTTTTTGCATGAGTATTTAATAGGTCTATATACAACTTTCGGAACGTGCCTTTTTTTAATATTTAAAAAAAAGTGTAAAATCGACCTACCCTAATATATATATACATGAATACAAACACACACACACGCATACATATACACATATATCATACATCCATTGCCCTGTGAGAAATTATCACTATCAAGCAAACTGAGAGGGCGCGACTTATATATATATATATATATATATATATATATATATATATATATATATATATATATATATATATGGGAAGAGAAGGATGAAGGTAATCCGACGTGATGGTAAAATGAAAAAGGAAAACCAAAAACTGGATGTTTTTTATGTGTACATCAATGTTTCGTCTTTATTTATAAGACTTCATCAGGATGATGATATAGGGAAAAGATATCATGCAAGCACAGATACATGTAGGGTTGACATGTTGGGAAGAAAAATAAAATAAAATGAAAAATAATGGCAGCGTCTTGCTGGACGTCCGTACTTGTTAGAGAATGAAAATGAGTGGGAGAAAAAAGGGGAAGGGTGGAGGGAGCAAGGACTACTGTGGCTGGCGATGAGAGAAAGAGGTGGGGGATGAGCAGGGGTAAAATGGATGGCAGAGAGAGATTGGAGGAAGAGGGGGACGGGGGTGTTTGACCAGATGGCTGTGGTCAGGATTGAAGGGGAAGAGTGAGTTGGAATGTTTGTGTGTGGGGGGTGTATGTAGGGAAAATGGGGATGGGTAGAGAGGGAGGGGGGGCTGTGATTTTGGTGGATGGGCGAAAGTTATGGTCTTAGAGAGCGTTTGGAGAAAATGAGGGAATTTAAGAAGAGGTATGGGAGAAAATAGATGAGAGGGGGAAGAGGGAGGATTTGTCGTGATAGGGTGTGAAATATTCGAAATATTTGGAAAATGATAGCAATGAGTGAGGGATTGGAGTGGGTGGGGGAGGGGGGTGATTGAAAGGGTGGGTGAGGAATATTTGAAATATTTGGAACATGAGAAAGTTTATTTGGACTGTAGTATTAAAAATGTGAGGGAAAAAAGTGAGGAAAAAAGAGAAGATTCAGGGAGAAGAAGGAAGGGTGTGGGTGAATGGAAGAGTGTCATAAGGTAAGAGATGAAAATAAAAGTTAGCCATGATCAGGCAAAAGACTTTGTTCTGTGAGGATGATCTTGCTTATTAAGGGTGATAGGTTAAAGAAACCATTTCGCTGCTTGATGGTAGTGGAGGATGTGATGAGGGCAGTTTCCAATAATCTTCGCCGAGATTTGTTGTGGATGTGTTTAGTGATTTTGGCTTGTTCAAATTTGAATGCATGACCATATTCTAGAGCATGGGAGAAAAGTGCACTAAGAGGGTTGTTGTTTTTTATGTCCCTTTTATGTTCATTTAATCGTTTCTTTAATTCACGTTGTGTTTCTCCCACGTAGAATTGATGGCAATATATATATATATATATATATATATATATATATATATATATATATATATATATATATATATATATATACGAGAGAGAAAGAGAGAGAAAGAAGGGTTAACATTGAGAGAGCTAGAGAAAGAGAGAGAGAGAAAAGACAAGATGGGGAGAGAGAAAGAGGTTTAAATCAGAGAGATAATTTAAAAGATGATAAAAAGCTCATAGAACAAAGCAAGACACAGAAATGAGATGGACAGGAAAGGGCGACAGAGTAAGTCAGAACTCTGATGTCGTGTATATCTTCCTTTCTTACTTTAAATTACTTGCCCTGCAAATTAACCGTAATATATCTTAAGAAATTATTAATGATATATCCTTGTTGTACTAAAGTACTTTAATTAATAACTATAAGCATAGCCTTAAATATTGCATATATAAATAATAACAGAACAATACAGTCACGAAACAATTATAACAAGCATAAACTTGTTCTGAACTTTGAAAAAGTAGTTTTGGAAATTAGGCATGAACATAGTTATGTGAGTATTTCGTCTTTACTATATATATACATAATGTAATGTTATTGGCTGGGTTAAATGAATAGTAAGACGGAGAGAAGTATAGGATAAGTAACAAGGTGTATTGGCGGTCAAAATACATTCTAACTGAGTCATCGCCAGGGGCCGTAACTCGTCCCCTCACCGGTGAATCGTCGGTGCAGTAACACTACATCCCCCTTTCGGTTGTAAAGTTCTTTACAAGGACAGTCTTTTAGGTGGTCGAACTTGTCGACCGCTTCTTGCATATTTCCCTTGGTAAGGACCTCTGGAACTCTCTAGTGGGAGGTTTCTTTTGTTACTGGGAAGATCTGTTGAGTCATCATCACAGCTATACATATATCCATATCGAGGGGAACGTGGTAAGGTGTTTCCTTCCTGTGGGGTAGCCACCTGAGAGAAGCTGGTTTCTCCGTTCCTTAGGCGCAGATTACTTTTGTTGCGTATGTGTTGTCCTGAATCTGTCTTAACTAGGACTGACCTTGGTGACAGAGTTTTACTTACTACAGCTGTACTGGTATTAGGGCTCTTGGCCCAGACTGGTTGTCCTTTTTCAAAGACAGGACGATCTTTAGCCCGATGACGTTTGTCATAGTTTTGCTTTTGTCTGGCTTTGAGCAGGGTCTCTGCCCTTCTATGTTCCTCGATGTTTTGCTGATCAAAGGAATTTCTTTGAGGAATGGTAGGGATCCGTGTTCTTAGTTTTCTATTCATTAACAGCTCTGCAGAAACTCTTGCCGTGTTGCAGTGGAGTGCTGCGATAATTTAGCGGTGCTATGTATGGGCCACTTGCTTTCTTCAATAAGTGTTTTATTGTCTGGACTGCACGTTCATATTCTCCGTGTCCTTGCAGATGATGGGGGCTACTTGTGAGATGCAGGAAGTCAACAACATTTGAAAATTTCCTGAATTGACTAGAACTGAATTGGAGACCGTTGTCAGATATGATTGTCTCTGGGATCCCATGCCTAGCGAATATTGATTTGCAATGCTCTATTACGCTGGCTGAGGTGGTTGTCCGTAAATGGGCTATTACAATCCACTTGGAAAAATAATCGACAATCAGAAGATATCGGTGTCCCATGAATTCGAACAGATCCATTCCTATTTTCTGTCATCGATATGCAGGTAATTTGGTGGGTTGTAGTGGTTCTGGTTGATATTTTCGTTCTTTTTCACAGATACTGCATTTCCCAACTTTGTCTGCAATTTGTTTAGAGAGGCCAGGCCACCACACACTTTCGCGCGCTAGTGCTCGGCATTTGACAATACCTTGGTGTCCCTTATGTAGACGCTCTAGAATGTCTTTTTAAAGTATATTAGGAATGACAAGTGGGCTCTAGTATATTAGAAGTCCCTGGTAAACTGTTAGGTCCTGGTTGAAAAACCAGTACTGTTTTAGTTCAGTGTCCCGCCTTGCTCGCTCGGGCCAGTGGTCCATCTCAATCGTTTATCGCTCGCTAAGATATTTCCTATGACTGAGCGGATAAATGAGTCGGTCTATATCTCCTGCTGGATATCCTGTATAACGGGACTACTCCCAGATGCTCGGGACAAAGCGTCTGCTGTTGTGAGGTCTTTTCCCGCTGTGTATATGATCTCATAGGAGAATTTCATTAACCTCATGCGGAAACGTTGAATTCTTGGAGTCAATTCGACGAGCTGCTTCGACTTCAACTGTGCCAAAAGTGGTGTGTGGTCTGTTTCGACTGTGAATTTTGGCATTCCGACTAAGTAGTCCGCACATTTTTCACAACACGAAGTGACTGCTAGTGCCTCCTTCTCAACCTGTGCATATCTCTGCTCTGTTTCTGTCAGAGATCGTGAAGCATAAAATACCGGTCTCCAGTCATTGGCTTGCTTCTGCAGTAGTACACCGCCTAGGCCATAGCTAGATGAATCTGCTGATACTCTTGTCGGCTTGTTGGAATTGTAATGAGTCAGTACTGGTGCAGAACTCAGTTGCATCTTCAGGGTCTGGAATGCTACTTTCTGAGGCTCATCCCAGATCCTTTCTGACTCTTTCCTAAGAAGCTCTCGAATTGCTTTGGTGGTTTAGGCTAGATTCCTAGCACATTTTCTGACCTGGTTTGCCATGCCCAGTAAGCGTCGTAATTCGGACACATTCTCAGGTCTGGGCAAGTCCATAATTGCTGCTACTTTTTCGGGATCTATTTGTATTCCCTCTTTTGATATAATGTGACTCAGAAACTTTATGTTTCTGACAGAAAATACACATTTATCGTTGAGTGTAGCTCCTGCAGCCTTCATTTCCTGCAGTACTGCTTTTAGTCGCTAATCGTGCTTCTGCTGGTTTCTTCCACTTATTAGGACGTCATCTATATCACAGATGACTCCTGGTATTCCGTACAAAATGTGGAGGTTCTTGCAGACTCTCTATAACATAAATATCTTGTTGCGAGCTTACTTTTTCCGTGGCCAGTTTTGCCTTCACACATCCTATGAGGTTTATCTCATGATGACCCGGTCCGTACAGTTTTTTGTTTGTGGGTTGGATGAGTGGGGAATTTTTCCTAAAGAACCGGTCCGGGATTACGGTCACATCTGCACCTGTATCCAGCCTAAAATTTATCATTTTTGTACAGGTCTTAGTGGTGACCTTAATTTTAGCCTGCAAATTTATATTATCCTCAGTGGTAATTGTACCTATATTTTCGAGAGTGACAGAACCTAAAAAATGATGTTCTTCTTCCTCTCTTATTTCTCTAACCTTCGCCTTATCGGTTCTGCAAAATACTGCATAATGCCCTTTCTGCGATCAAATTCTGCAGCGTGCATCTTTTGCTGGGCAGTCATTTCTATTTTGGAATGGAAATTTTCCACAGCGTGTGCATTTGCTTGGCATTTTCGATTTCGGATGTGGTTGTTTGGTGAAGTTTGTCTTGTAGGTTCGCTTCGTAACCCGGTTGATTTAAGGATCCGCTGCATCGGCACCAGAGAAAATAGTCTGCGTCTATTGTTTCAAAGTTTCATAGGCTCTACCTATTTGTAGGCACTTGTCTAGAGTAAGCTGTTTATCAGACAGTAACTTTTCTCTGACGGTATCGCTTCAAACTCCGACAACGACTTGGTCTCAAATAAGCCTATCCTGTAGCTGTCCGAAATTGCAGTCCTTTTCAAGTTGTCGAAGAGCATATATAGGTCTCGATACCTTCCGATACTTCTTTTATAGGATTCGTAAGCTTCGTGTGTTTCGTCCACGAAAAAATCATCAAACGTCTTCATCACCTTCTCTAGGTCCGTCTTTTCTTCATCAGAGTTAAACTTCAACCCTTCATATATATCGTAACTATCCTCCCCGATTGTTGCTAAAAATACCGATGTCTGATATGAAGTATCTACTTCTTCAGACAATTTACTAGCGATCGAATAATTGAGAAAATTTCGTTTAAATTTTCGCGAGTTATTAGCAACATTTCCAACGAGAGTCAATCGTTCGGGGGGTGGTATATTAGCAGAATATTGCTTTATGTCCGTGTGAGGCATTTTTCAAAAGTATACGATATATATGAGAAAAAACAAATTTCTGTACTCACTGTTCTCTCTTTTCTTACTTTTTTGTTTGGTTTTTGTAGGAACGTTTTCCGTAAGTCGTTTGTTTATCGATAGTATCGATAGTAGAATTGTCTTTCTCTTAGAAATCCTTTGTTTTTCTTACTACGATATCCGATCTTTTAGTTTTTTTTTTGTCTCCACAAATTGTATCCTTTATCTGACACCATGTAATGTTATTGCTGAATCTATTGAAATAACTCTCATATGGTAGGGAGTGCCGACCCATCAATACAATAAGTTTGTTATCATATAAAGTGTTCCGTTTTTGGTAGTTTATTCTCTATGACAGAAACAGATATTTAGTCTAACATTGCTATATTACTGAGCAAGTTGCCTGCTACCAGAGTAGGAGAACAGCATATACTACACTTAGATCTTAATCCGAAGGCAAAATAATACTGACAATGTATATATGACCAATAATTTTTATTACTTTTATTTTTGCTTTTATTTATCCTAAACAAAACACATTGCCACTAAGAAATAACGGATTCATGTGGTGAAAAGGTCACATGCTAAGTTAGGATGTGTGCAGAATATTTGTCAATCCACATTACATTTAAATTTCTGCATGTTAGTCCAGTCTGACGAAGGAGGCTATTAGAGAAGAAAGCCCTCCGGCACGTTCGGATTTTCACTATGAAAGGTTCGGATTAAGCTGGCCGCCTGGTTGGGCAGGTGTATTTACATCGAAAGGGCACCGGAGCAGAAAGTTCGTTGGAGCATATTCTTTTCGGGTATTAGTAAAACAAGAGCAGCGATTGACAGAAGCTGGGGATTGTTGGATAGTGGGAGACCTACTACCAGTATATTCTATGGATTTGTTTTAATTCATGTTACTTGTAAATGTAAGGCCGAGGAGTTTGAATGCTAGACTCTCGGGTAAGGGTGCTATTAGCAATGGACATACGTGTTTCGACATGTTTCTCATGAGTGTAAAAGGAAAAGAGATTTGTGTCAGAATCATTAAATGTGTCCATCATTTTAATCCTCCTTAAATTACAGTCTAGGTTATTTTAAAAGTATTCAGGCATTGCCTTAGATATGTGCGCGTTGTTTTACTAACATGTTGTAAGTAGAGCGTGATGATGTTAACAAATATATCGATCACAATTTTATTATAGATTTGGTTTATGAATATCAGGAAATATATGTGCCAAATGACCGATCCGCTAGGTAGACATGTATTTATGTAATGTTGTTCGATAGACATGTATTTATGTAATGTTGTTCGAATGTACGGCGATCGAAGACAACATGCATATTTAGTTTGGCTTAGTAGAATATAAGTATATTAAATATTCGTTCAGCAATACAAAACGAATACATTTTCATGAGAAGATCTTCATGCTAGACTTTGTCAAAGGCTTCAGCGCTTCTGACCTAGCTTCACTTGCCTTGTCCAGTGGAGTGTATATGCGTTCAGATATGATCGTTACTATATCCGCAGTAGACCGCGCTTGCCTAAATACATACTAATGACCAGAAAGAAGTTAAGCATACACGAGGTTGAGGACTTTCGCTAAATTACTTAATAATTACAAGATTTGTGTGAAAAGCAGAGAGGACTGATGGTTAAGTAATTATGCAGGGCAGTTCTTTCACCAGCATTCTTAAAACACTGGTAGCACAAAAGCAATTTTCCAATTATCATGAAAGTAGAATCTAGCAAGGTATTTTCTCTAGAGTTTGGAAAGGACAAGAGCCAGCTCAGCAGAACATTTCTTTATTACTATGAATACTATAAGATAAGGCCCACATTCTTTGTACATGTCAAGGTTTTTTTTTATGATAACCCGTACATGGAAAGGGGTTATGATCTGTTCATCGTGTGTTGTTTAAGTCAGGGAGGGTAAATATAAAATGCAGTGGTTTGCAGGGTCTATACTGGAGTTCATGGCAAATCATCCGGCAAGTTGTTCCGCTTTACTAATTTCCGTGCAAACTACATGCTTGTGGTTGGAGAGCTGGGTAATTATTGATTGCTCATTATTCACATAACTATTATACATTTTCTAGAAAACGTGCGTACTTACTTTGTGTTACCCAATGAGTGTTCTGGTGATCGTGGTATACCTTCATTTAACTGCGGCTATGATATTCTCCCAATTATATGCTATAAATATATTTCTATACGTTGTTGAATTATGCTGTTTAAATTGGCGGAAAGCTTTCTACCTATGCACAATAGCAGCTGAACAAATGGTCGAATTGAAGCACTGGGAAGAGTGTGGATGCTATAGAATTTCCTCGGAGGAGATGCGTTCCAATGCCTGATGTGTATCCATTTGAGTACCTCATTTGCGCACTAATCAGCAGGACTAGAACACGTTTCATTCCATAGAGCGATTCTAATGTAATCCCTCGGGGATATGCAGAACATGCACCTGTTTTGCTGTTTAATATAATTTTAACGTGGTTACATATCAAAAAATATAGCAGATGAACATTTTTGCATCCCTCTACTTGTGTAATAGTATGAAGCCAACAAAGAACACATAGGTAAAAATTACCGACAAAGACGATTCAGATCGAAATGACATATAAGAAGATTATAATTTAAAAAAATAATTATTATATTTGGAAACAGATTTGAACCGGAAAAGTCCCTTTACACGTAAGATTAATGGGGCAACAAAATGAACAAATGAGACATACAGATTCATTGAAATGTTCATAAAAATATGCAATTTTTCATTCTAAATAAACTGGACAGACCATTGTCCAATTAATGGGGTATGCAAAAAATGGATTAACAAAGCTTACATGAACCGGGGAAAGCATGAATAATATGAGAGAAGGTCCAGAAAAGGGCGAATGGTGTATTTCTTGTCATTTAGTCTAGTTTATATGAAGCTGCCAGTGAAGTGTATGTTAAGAAAAAAATAATACAGTAGGTAAGTGTTGTGCGCTTGAAAGCCAAACAATATATCATAATACACAATGGTATATTTACAAAAGTGTGTATTAACAAAATTACTGAATAGTATGTTACAGTAAGACTGCTTCAAGACTGGGTATTTACTTCCTTTTCAATCCCAGGAATATGGGGCACACAGCCGGGAGATGGGTAGTATAAAGCAATCGCCAATTACAACTTGCCTGAGTAGCTCCGTCGGTATTCCCTGGTGTTGGTGCCTAGGGATGTTACCAATAAACTAACCCCATCTTCAAAGAGGATAGACAAGGCCAAGCATGGTGGACGCACTAGAACTACCATGGACTTATACCTCAGCCCGACAGATAAAAGGCCATCAGAATTGCTCACTTTCTGCCGGACTGATTATCAAGAACGAATCATCGACTGATATCTTCCATTCAAGGGTATTAATGGAACTTGTAAACAAAGCAGTGATATTGTTGTAAAACATAGCACAAGTACTTTCATACTATAAACAGTCGACCTCGTCGGCATGCAATGTAAATCCTATATATAAGTGGTATTTTCATTTCGCATTAAATTAAAGCATTGTTATAAAATAAATATAAACTGATGGTAAGTATGTTAACCCTGTGTTCCATTTTCTGCTGCATTCTGCTATATCTGTCCAGGGTAAACCTATGTGCCTTTCTTCTTGTGAGTTGGGTTTATATCGATCAATACAGCAACACAAGTTATAATTAAATTCGTCACCATTGTTTATTATTTGTTTTAATGTTTAATGCCCACATTTGTTATTTGTACTTTACTTTTAATTTATTTGCGTTATTTATTAAAGTATGACTTGTAAAATGTTGTGATTTTCGAGAAAATGTTACGAGAGGGACGTTCAATATTAGGGTGAACAAATATGAATATCTGCAATAAAATGAACAATAAGTGACGAAACTCTAGTCATAAAAACTGTCTACGTTGAGTATTGAAGGATTTAATAAACCGACTATACTTGTCCGAAAATCATTTGTATTTTAATAGAATGCGTATGCATATGTTGCTTCATTATAGGTGTGTTCTTGTAAGCCATATAAACATCCATAACTTTCGCAATATAGTGGTTACATGTACGGCCATTCCGCATATGTTTAATATGATGACATTAGGAATTTCATGTGTTCTACATTTATATATATATATATATATATATATATATATATATATATATATATATATATATATATATATATATGATTTGTGTATAACATACACCTATACATCTGCTAGCGGAATTCGTGATTTAGTAGTAGAGTCTCAAACGTGTGTACATTGGGTCCGATTTCGAAACTCGCTAGCAGCTGCCACGCCGAAGTGTCGTAGCCACGTTGAATTGTGTGTCAGTGTATTACTAAATTTTATATATATATATATAAATATATATATATATATATGTTTATATATATATATATATATATATATATATATATATATATATATATATATATATATATATATATATATTCGTACTTCATGTATCCACATAAAATATTAAAAGGAGATATAATTTTTTATGTGTCAGTTTTCAGTATTTATATCAACAGTGCTCGATACGTAAGTAGAGCTAGGTAGTAAGAAATGAAAATATATATGGCAATCAAGCTACCCAGAGGCTCCCGTGTTTCATCCCCGGGGGGAATCGTCAGGCTAAATGCATGGAGTTATTTTTCTCAGGTGTTTTTATATACATGGCTTGCTAGTTAACCAATCAGATTCTTTGTTGTTCCCTCAGCCAATCGTTGGGCTTCCCTCGAACAAAGGCTATTTTCTTTGACCTCCCAATAATGGTTAGCTAGTGCTGTTTTAGTTCGACGTTCTTTGTTTTTAAATGTGCTTTTATGGTCATAGTATCTGGTCTTAAAGTCTAGGGATGTCATACCCACGTAGTATTTCTTGTTATTTGGTCTTTCGTTGGCAAATATCGTTGCTTGGTATACAACAGTTTTAGTTAGGCATTTATTTTGTAGTGGACAAAGTTTACGATGTATGCAGTTACATCTTTTCTCTTCATTGCAAACTTTTTCGTTTCTATTCGGGTGGTTATTATTAGTGTTTTGTTTATTTCTATTAGTATTGTTTATATTTTAGTACTTCGTAGTGTTACTTTTGATATATTTTCCACTGTGTTTATTTTTTTCTTCTCTATTGTTGTCTTTTAGTATTTTGTTGTTGTGTGCCTTAATTATCATTTCTAGGTTTTAACAGCAGCTGAAGGATAGTTTAAGATTATTTTTATTGAATATTTTATGTAGAGGGTTGGTAAACTATTATTGAATTAATGTTACACCACGCTTTAAAAATGTTTTATTTTTAATAAAGGTTGACAATTATATTAATAGCACGCGAATAAATTATGGCAATCCGATGTCAGTTATATGTAGCATTCATTTCTAAATTCGTTTGATAGCGTCTTTGTGACATAAACTACAGATTTCATACTTCGTCAATGTTTCGTTCCTGTACATCGTTTTTGTTTAGTGCATCAAACTGTACTTTAATATAATAAGATTTTGTTTAAACCGTAAATTGGTTGATTCATATTTGTTAGCACAATCTTATATTTCAATTCCAACAGAGTCCTCCTTACAAATTCATGCATATTTCTTTATATCATATTTATTAAAAAGACTGTTGCTCTTATTCCCACATTATTTGTTCAACGGTGCAAGAATCTGTATTGGGAGTTGAGTTGTTTCCGTCATTGGTAAGGCCAAGTCATCAATAGCGAGAAAAAACACCGGCTTCACATTCGAAGAAGTGCATGTTTTTTCCTTCTTCGAAAATGTTGACTTAAACTTAATCAAGCAGATTCACAACTTTAATACAAGGAACGCCATTCAATCTTATATTCTGAACGGTGTCTTTATAATTGAAAACTCTATTCCTAATCAACTATATTAGATTGTAAGTAATCAGAGTGTGATCATGTTTTGCACGTAAAAAGTCAAGTAATATATTTTCGTAAACTAGTGAACGTATCATCCGCAATTTTGTAATATATATCCAGGAAAACATCTGGAGTAACATAAAACACATAATTGTTTCGTAAACTTTAACATTTTAAAATTTAACATGTCTAACTTGAAGTATGTGTATATGTATCTCTGGATGTATTTCGTTATGAATAAACTCATAAATTGATGAACCTATCATTGTAAATTTTAAAATTTGAAAATCCAGGCTGCGTAACGAAGGGTAATTTGAGCCATATTCAGTTTAATTTAGTTTCGTAATGAGAAGGCACATGACAAAAAAAACATTTCGTAAAAATTCAGATACCTCGGATTTGTGTGAAATTAAAACAATAAGTATTATATATCAATTAAAAATATTCACCAAAGCTTAGTATTTTAAAGATTCATTAGGTGGTATAATATAGGGAAACCTTTTATATGAAAATTCACACGTGATGGCTAGCATTCAATTTGATGAAATACCAATTTCATGAAATACCAATTAATACAGTTTTCCTGAATTTCAAATTATTAAAAGACATTAAGGTGAAGCCTTAAATGTTGAACATTTTACAGAATCAAAAACATGTAATCGATTTTCATGAAGAAGTCACTGAAGATTCAAAACATTAGTTTAAATATCATCATATATTGATTTTAATCGTTGGAAGGAGGCACACACGTAGCCCAACACTGTTCAGAGAATGCATTTTACCAGTCATCGCACGGGTTCTTTTCAAAGTTAGGCACACACACACATACACACTCACATACACACACATATATACATATATATATATATATATATATATATATATGTATATATGTTTAGTATTATTTTTGAAACTAATAAAAAAGTATTATATTTTTTAAATAAATACTCAAGTCAACACGGAGAGTTACATTGGCACAATTCTTCTTGTAAAATTGACATTTAAAGGATACATATATGTCTATATAATCTTAGACACGTGCACATGTATATATATATATATATATATATATATATATATATATATATATATATATATATATATATAGATATATATATTTATGTACAATCTAACCAATTATATTATATATGAACCCGGTTTCATTATGAATGTGGTCATACATCCTACCACCAACATTGCGCGTAACATTGTGTGTAACCGTAATTATTTGTAAACTTTTACATTCACAGTGTTTGCCTACCTCACTTCACAACTTCCCCCTATAATTTTGCTGCAACATTTTAATAGATAATATTATTGAATCACATTTTTAATTATATTAAATAATAAATTTAAAAAGGATAGGTACGCAGGCATGACCTTTAATAATATCTATATACTTGGTATATATTCTAGAAATCAGGGCGAAGAACGTGGACGCATCATTTATTTATTTTGTAAACATTAGCATTGCGGTACTATTTTAAGCATACTATTCCCCCAAAGATAGAAATACATACAAACTGAAACAATTGTACTAAAAGCTAAGACACTAGAACTCGAGGTACTGTTCAGTCGACACCTCTTCAAGAATGAAACGTCGACAGATAACGTTTAACTTAAATAAATTGGTGCTTATGTAAAGTTTATTATAGAGCCAACCAAGAAAAAGGAAAATTTAGTAAGCGGGAGAATAGAATAAAATAACTAAATATTGTCTAAATTGCAATGAGATGATATGTCAATCGCTACCTGAAAAGAAGTAGAGAATAGAAAATGTATTAACATAATTGGAGGCAAAGTATTATTTAAAGCTATAGAGATCTTTAAATATGCCCAACAGCTCTTGTTGCCTGCAGTGTGAGAGTCTTCACATGATTATACTTACGGTCTCAAAAAGACTACGGTGGTGTTTGGAGTTGACATTGTGTACGATGCGAAAGCAACCATCAGACTACGTCTCACCACATACAGTATTGTCATACACGCGCTTGACAATGAATGCCTTCTTAATGCTGAACGCCTGACTGTGTTTTTTAAACGCCATGATGTACTTAGTGTTCACCCTGATACGTCCGTTGATGTATTTCTTTTTACACCCGTGACTTGGGAAAACATGCAGAGACATACTGTGCGACTCTGATTTCAAAACGTTAAGGAGTACAGTAAGCATAGTCAGCCTGCCACTGATATTTGAATTTATATATTACTAAACGTGTTTAAATTGTTGGAAGTACATAGTTCTGAAAGTCAGGGATGATTATGCTAGTGCCAAACACTACGCGGAACTGTACAACATAAACACAATATGATACAACCGACGCACTTGTATTACTGATAGCACACATGAAAGAGGTGCCAAAGATAACATACAGTTAGGTGGAACAACAAATATGTCGGTATTGAATTTCGCAACTTTTTTTGGAATACACTTGGAACCTACGGCCTCGGGGAAACCATTATTGATAGACATATCAGTTATCTTTCTTAATTCCACCGCAAGTTTGCTCGCCGTGCAAACAATAAAAACGCGGCTAATAAAGATCTTGATAGAAATTATCTTTCTAATAATAACAAAATGAGTGCCACCTAATATACACGCCCGTATACGTCGGAGTCCTATTCATAGTAGAGGTGTAGTTGTACTTTGTCTTTACTACTAAAACGTCAAAAAAGGTAAAGAGCAATTCTGCTTTTCCTCCCTAGTGAATTGTGGGGCTAGATGGAGCGTATGTTACTTCAGGACAACTTCCTTGTTTCGTGTCTTTAAGATAAGAAAACTATCGTCCACATAACGTTAATAGCAAAAAGATCTAAGAACCCGAGTAAACAGCAATGATTCCTGAAACATGTACCCAATTTTGCTAGGGTAACACTAACACAACTGCTCATCGCCACACCATCAAACTGCAGATACATGTTGTTATTGAAACTGAAACTGACCGACTAAAGTCCAGGTGCATAAGTTTAAGATGGTTTGTTTCAGGAAAAACCGGAAGGTGCAAATGGCTACGATGAAGCAATCTGGCCGTTGGAATAACCCAGCAGAAAAAAAAACTTAGTCGTAAACACGCCAGCAAAAATCTGGACGAGAGATTATTTGATAAATAAAATCGAAAGTATTAAAAAAAGAATAGAGAAAAATGGTAAAAGAAATACACGGGATTAAATACAGTAATTTGACCGAAATATTGATTTTGTAAAGTAACCACTTCTGTATTTTGATATAATAGTTCTATTCCTTGGGTGGAAGGTTCAAAGAGTAATATACCTGTGTTGTTGTTATATTGATTTTTCCCTGGGTAAACAAAGATATCAGTCTGGAGAAACAGACGTGTGTGCATGGCTGGGTGTACGTTACGAGTAAACTAACATTAGTAGCAGCAGCAATGCTTCTTCGTTTGATGAACACTTATCTTGTTCAGAAAACGTTGAAATACATTTAAAAGAAAGATCGTTTCTTTTACAAATCACACATTATTTGCCGAATGAAAGCTAGATATGGACATATGGTCTATATTTAGAGATTAATGTAAAGAGAAACATGGCCACGCATTATTTTTGTAAAAATAAAAGAGATTGTTCGACATTTGGCGATAACAAATATCAGTGTAAGGCTTAATATGTGTATCGTACTCGTTAACGTTTTGGAATCAGAGTTGCACAGTATTTCTCTGCATGTGTTCGCAAGTCACGGCATGAATTGATTGAATATAATTATAGACAACTTATACGAAATTTGCTTACAGGATGGTAACAGGATGGCATATATATATATATATATATATATATATATATATATATATATATATATATATATATATATATATATCATATAAATATATATCATATAAATATATATATATCATTAAACCAGTGTTATTTCTAAAAAAGCGTGGGCGGACATAACATAAATAATTTTTGTTGCACGATGTTCATTTATGTATGAAAACATTTCCTAAATTTAGAATTACTCTGCGCGCCTAGGTCTCTTTTTGTTCTAAACGCACCAAAGTTATCATATCAGATATAAACGAACAATTAGCAAGAACCACATGTTCAGTCTAAACATATGCAATAATGAAATATACCTTCTATCAACGGAATATAAAAC
>OY744535.1:51922960-51925460 GCA_963556195.1 Sepiola atlantica
CAGGGTGGATATATCAGTGAATCTTATTACTTCAAGCGTAACCACACAAAGAAAACGCTGTAACACCATGGTATTCTTATTCCACAAAAAGTAGCTGTGAAGAGTTTGAGAAGATAACAAAAGAAGGGGTTTTGAGGGTTTCCATTGGGCTCTGTGTGACATACTTCATTCCAGAAAAAACGAAGAAAGTAATGTTAACAACCAGAATATAACCAATCAAAAATATATTTCCTATGTAGAAGAAAAAAACATCGGTTTTCATTAGTAAAACTTCAATAGTAAATGGCTGTTTAGATTAGACCCATTGATTTGTTATAATGATCGACAGAAGTGAAGTGAAAGTAGGGAGAATTGTCACGAGTAAGACTCAACGGGTCGCTAGTGGAATTTCACTGGTAATAATTTGTGTAGGACTTAACCGTAAGTAAATAGGTAATAATACTAATCTTTGTGGGAAGTCTTGGATGTACGAAAACATATAAGAGAGTTAGCGGGCAATTAAATTAGAGCGGGAGTATTCGAATGTAGGATACATATTATCACTTACGTTTTAACGAGAATAATAATTTTAATCAGCGATATACAAGCTTCCTAAACAAACTCTGACATTTCGCGAAAAAGTAAACACAATATACAGATGTGCTTAAGGGCGTGGTGAGACCGTGGATGGACGAGATCGCCGCCAGATACTTCTAGGTTAACCAGCAGGCGTCCGGTCCGGCACACAATACCACAACGACCCAAGTGTGGCTGCTTGCCGGACTGTAACCCCCATTCTACTCAGACTGCCAACAACGTTACTATTTCTTTAGGGGCGTGATTAAGGCCAAGACGAACAAGCACGCCAAAACACACAGTCGACATTCTGAAGACTACCATAGTGGAGATGAGTGCCCCTATAGATAAGGACGTGGTTGCTAGTGGGTGAACCGCCTTTAAATTGTTACATTAGAAAATTAGGTAGCATGTAATTATAATTGTTGCTAAAAAAATGTCAAGTCTCTGCATATACTATTATTTAATATTTATTTCGTTTTCTGTTTTTCAACTGTTAGATTGTGCTGCAACACCCTTTTTAACTTATCACAACTGGTATAACGACTACAAGTGAATGTTAATATTTACAAATAAAATGAGATTTCGTAAAACACGTTTTGTTAAGATAAGTTAATTATTTTTCCATTAGATTTCCTACGAGCTTTAATTAATTGTTTGATAGAATGGAATTATGTGCCATCGAAATAAGTAACCCCCCCCAGCATTATTTGTTTCTTATTTTGGTTATTTTTATTCTATCGTTAAAAACACCCAATTCTCAGTATTTCGTTTATAACCTTTTTCTAAAATATAACTAGATACAGTGTGTAATCAAACATTTACAATTCATTTAATTGAATATGTATTACAAAGATTAACTTATTTTGAAAAAAATATTATTTAATATATATATATACATATATATATATATATATGTATTTATATAATTATTTATAAATGTATATATATATATTTATATATGTATATATAAATGTATATATATATTTATATATTTATATATATATATATATACATATATATATATGTATATATATATATATATATATATATATATATATATATATATATATATATATATATATATATATATATATATATATATAAGCTATCTCGATAAAAACAAAACAAACTAAAATTAATAACATCACGTATAAAGTCAGTAGCAGCAATTAAAAATGATTAATGTAATGTAATGTTATTCTGTGATGCCACTCCGGAGTCACTGAATTTGAATAGTCAACGTATGTTCATGGAGAAATGCGAAATACGTTCTCTGCGCATTTCCCCGGCGTCTTTTAAAAAAGCCATTCTTTCTCAAGCTTTATGGTTAATTTTCTTTTGACTACTGAGGATAATTCAACGAAGAATGGCAAATGTTCGCGAAACCTATGTGGCATTTATCTTTTTTTTTCATTTTAATACAAAATAGTCTATGAGAGAAAATTAAAAATTTTTTTGATATTTAAAAAGTCTATGTAAACATTTAAATAAACGTTTCAAACGCAGAATTCATAAAGCATATGTTAAGAAAATCAAACTTTTCATCGAATGTCCTACATGCTTAGTATACCGAGACCAAGCTGACACCGTTCTTTCGTATGAGGGCGATTGTTTGGATCTTATTTCAATGTTTCATATTCGAGTTGTTCGATGAAACATCACGAAATTATATGCAACTTTTATAAAAAATCATTATACTAACATTACTACAGAATCTGTCTGCTAGCAGATCAATTACCTAAATTTGTAAAATGAGTATGTGTATACGTTCCTATGCGTATGTATACATATATGTGCACGAATGTATCACTGATTGTTATATATTATTAAATATTGATGCAATTTTTTTTTAATTTCCCAGTATTTTATATATCTTCCTTTGCTATATGTCGGTTGACTTTTATTGGGTACTTCATACGTTTGGTTATCGTTTCTCCTTTGA